>CP139508.1:126487268-127052371 GCA_021014915.2 Artemisia tridentata subsp. tridentata
GACTACCAAATTATTGCATTTGTGAAACATTAAAGCCTGCATAGAATTTTTTTGCTAACTTGTTACACAACATAAATCTAATGATCTTTTAGACATAATAACGCAAATTTATAAAACTAACTACATTGCAGCAGCATCAGTACTGACCGTTGGAGCATGTCTGCAGGGCTGTAACAACAATGAAAAGAAGACATAAAATCAGAAGGTAAAGTAGGTAATATGATACATATAGAGCGAGAATGATGCCAAAGTATGCAACGAGAAATTAAAATACATTTTCTGGGTCGGTTTTGCAAGAAGAAGCCCACCATTCGTGTCCCATCCCGTTGATGGTTCCTCCCCCTTTAACCGTGAGGTGATCCACATTATGGAAATAGAGCCACTTTTGTGTATCGTTGCCATTCCAAACATCAGGATTACTTGGAGCAATAATGGAACCAGCTATCTGTGGGGATATAAAACAAGAGCTTAATTAAGAAAAAGAAAAAAAAAAAAAAATGAAGTGTGTTATGGAAGAATGGTATCTTAGATGATTACTACTTTGATGATTTTTATACCTCTAAAGTAACTTTTGAGTTGCAAGGACCTCCGAGGCTAATTGGTCCAACAAGACAGTTACTTCCGTCAGGAATTTTGATACTTGATTTTACCTTCGAGGAACATGCTATGTCCCAAACATCCGTGAAAACCTGGATGGAGACCTATTCTGTCAACATATTGTTCCTTCATGTAACAGATGTGTATATGTCACTTCTAAACAGGTTTCATGAAGTAACTTCATTCACAGATTAACAAAAACATATGGTATTAGTAACTAAATTCAGAAAGGACAAACAAGCGGTGTCCTACATGAGACCCTATGGCTCCATATAACATTTCAAAATCTCTTTATGAAGGTTGTTTGGGACTGCTAACTATAACTGCTTATGGAATGCGCGAGATAGTGTTTGGATTTGCTTACTCTACAACTCAATAATCAAATAGGCGGATCTTTGATCATTACATAGCCCTTACGTGTTATAGGCTAAAATAATCAGAATCAGATAAGCAACTTAGTTAAGCAAACTCCCAAACTAATTATTTTCCCCTCAAATTACACAAATGATCACAAGCACAGTCCTTCTATCCAAACATTCAGAAACTATCGATGTTCTATATGAGTGTGTGACTATTTATCCATTCAACTAATTTTAGCATGTAATATAGTCAAAAAAAAATAAGCAGAGTAAAAAAACAACTCCCAGACTACTTATTTTACTCTAAAAAACATAATCATAAGCAGTTTTTTTATAATTATCTGAACCCTCAAAACTGCTTATTGAAAATCAACATGATACTTTTTATTCCTTTCGCGTTTGATACTTTTGGTTTCCTTGCACATGAGGTAGTGGAGTTCCTCAACAGAGTCCGACGTGTTATGCATAGTAATGTTATGACACCTAGATTCGCAGATGTAGTTTTCAAAAGAATAAGTTTTGCAATCCAAAAAGGGCCGGCGGCTCAGCTTGTTGCCCACCTCTATGTAAATCTAAAAGTTAATTCTTAATAAAAGATACGCATATAAAAATTGCTATATTAAAATCGCAATAAACACTCAGTGAACTAAAAACACCAATGCAATAGTAACCTTAAATACCTTTGTATCATCTTGAATACCATCACCTTTAGCACCATAATCCTTAACATTCAGCACAACTTTTGACTCAAAAATCCTACTTAAACCACCTAATTCTGGTATCACTATCTGCTGTAACGCATAATCAAAACCCAATGCATTTACACAACTTAATATAAAAAATAATATCCAAATGACACCAACAAAACACATTGATAAATTTATGGGTTCTTTACAAATGTTTGAGTTCTGTTGGACATGTTCAAAACAAAGAATCTTTGTCGGTTCAATCTAACATAAAGTTGATAGATAACTTGATACCATTCTTCATTTCTGACCCTTCTTTATTTTTAGTTTGAACCTTGTAGTTTTTTGAAATGTAAAGAAACCCTTGTGAATTTTAATGTAATTTGTCACATCAGTGATTAACAATAATTGTTTGATTTTGGATTTTTGGTTAGAATCTACCTACCCGTCACACTTGTCGCACAAAACATCACCTTCAGTCGAACAAAAAAATCTACCTACCCTTCAGACACTTGTCAAAAATATACTCCCTCCGTCTCAAATTTATTGTCCATATTTCCCTTTTAGGATGTCTCAAAATAATTATCCACCTTCCATTTTTAGTAATAAAAAGGGAATTTTATGAGAGAATATTTTTTTTTTGTGGTTAAAAATTGTAATGGCCCCACTTTTATTAAACTTTATGTTTTTTGTCTTCTGACAATAATTTTGAAACGGAGGGAGTAATAGAGTTGCACAATCTAACGATCGCACAAGATTAATTTGAAAAAGCAAAAAGTAATCAAGCTATATTTGGAAAAACAAATAGTGATCCGTCTATTTTTAGAAAAACAGAAAGTAATCAAGCTATTTTTGGAAAAAACAAATAGTAATCCGTCTATTTTGGAAAAGCCTCTCTTGATTATCTTTAGGATATATGCAAAAGCCCCTTTTATTAATAGGGTAAACTGCAAAATACATCCCTGTGGTTTACACCTTTTGGCAATTTACATCCCTGTCAGAAAATATTAGCAATATACATCCCCCGTTAGGCAAACGTTTGCCACATTACATCCCTAAGTTGGATGGGCGTTATCTTTCTCCGTTAAGTGTTTGCATCGTTAGTCCCTCCGTTAGTTTTGTTTGCATCGTTAGTCCCTCCGTTAGTATTTTTTACAAAAATTAATTTTTTTTTCGAAATTAATTTTTTTATAAAAATTAATTTTTTTTTTCGAAATTAATTTTTTTTTAAAATAACTTTTTTTTTCGAAATTAATTTTTTTAGAAAAATTAATTTTTTTTTCGAAATTAATTTTTTTACAAAAATTACTTTTTTTTCGACATTAATTTTTTTACAAAAATTAACTTTTTTTTCGAAATTAATTTTTTTTAGAAAAAATAATTTTTTGCCTAACGGGGAAAGATAACGCCCATCCAAAAACACTTAACGGAGAAAGATAACGCCCATCCAACTTAGGGATGTAATGTGGCAAACGTTTGCCTAACGGGAGATGTATATTGCCAATAGTTTCTGATAGGGATGTAAAGTGCCAAAAGGTGTAAACCACAGAGATGTATTTTGCAGTTTACTCTTATTAATATGTAGTTTTGTAGTTTGTACTATAGTACTGAGTGTATGTGTAGTTCATTGGACAATTAATCAAATTGCTCAATTATAATTTTCACATTTTTTATTTGTATTAGAGTAAACTACAAAATACATTCCTGTGGTTTTAGTCAATTTCACACGATACATCCCTCCCAAAAAAATTGCGCCATACACATCCCTCCGTTAGTAAAAGTCAAACACAATACATCCAAAAGGACGAACGGTGCAAAGATTGTCTCGTTAAGTTGGACACGTGTCAGTTAACTCTTTTTAAGCAAGGGTATTTTAGTCTTAACACTCACACCCACTCACCCCTCTTCTTCTACAAATCCAGATCATCCACAAACACAAATCCAAATCCATAAACACAAACCCAAATCCAGAAACACAAAAACGCAAAACAAAAATCCAGAAACACAAATCCAAAAAAGTATTTATTTTATACTTCACTTTCCCAAAACCTCTCTTATAGCAGTTGACTTTTTATCCCTTCTCATCTTTTCACTTTCCATGATCTATCACCATCTTCTTTTTGCCTATCTTCTCTTTTTCTCAAGCATAGTCACGAAAGGGGAAAACCGATGGTGAGCTTTCACAAAAATCGTCCCTTCACAAGAACCTATGAAGAAAGTATGGTCAAATTTATCTTCCTCTTCCTTTCTTTTATTGATGCCGAATCCACAGAAGATCCCACATCCCCAAATCTCACTTGTAAATTATCACAAGAAAAGTTTTCTTAAGAGTGGTGATAAAGAGTCGGCTGTGGATCTCGATTGGGTTCGGATCGGATTGATTGTACTTGGGTTTCATTGTTTTCTCAATCGACATCTCACCTTGTTAAGGTTTTATTCAAATTGGAACTAATAATGAAAGACATGTTTAATTAGTTCCTGATTAAAAATTCAAGTTGGAACTTATTTGCTAAACTTTTCGTGTGGTAATAATCTTAAAAAGGGTGTTTGGTTTTGCTGTGAAACGGGTCGCGTTAGACCCATTTGGTTCCCAGATTTTTGTTCGGAGTGAATGTTGAAATAGAAGGGCGATTTTGTTGTTGCTGTTGTTGTGTTTGATTTTACTAGAAAAGTCTATTGTCTGGTTACTTTTTTGGGATTGCTTATGGGCTTGCTTGTATAAAAGAATGAGTGGTGACAGATATATACTAGAGGATTTGTGTTTGCGTTTTTGTGTTTCTGGATTAGGATTTGTGTTTATGGATTTGGATTTGTGTTTCTGTTTTTGGATTTGAGGATTTGGATTTGTGTTTGTGTTTGTGGATTTATGTTCTGGATCTGGATTTGTAGAAGAAGAGGGGTGAGTGGGTGTGAGTGTTAAAAGGACTAAAATACCCTTGCTTAAAAAGAGTTAACTGCCACGTGTTTAACTTAACGAGACAATCTTTGCACCGTTCGTCCTCTTGGATGTATTGTGTTTGACTTTTACTAACGGAGGGATGTGTATGGCGCAATTTTTTTGAGAGGGATGTATCGTGTGAAATTGACCAAACCACAGGGATGTATTTTGTAGTTTACTCTTTCACTTGTATTAATCGAATACAAAATAGAGTTTTTTTTTTTCTTTTTCTTTTAATTGTAGTTTTAATTATCTCACAACACTACACCACAAATCTATCTTACATGTCTTAAGTATGACTTGAACCCACAATCATTTAGTTAAAGAACTTCCCACACAATATACAATACCGTTAGGATACAAGCCATTGGTAAGCAGACTTGTTATTTCGTTTGGTTTCCTTAGTTTAAAGTTCAAACTACGATTTAACTGTTCGATGTGAGTGTGTCGAGATAAATTGTGAACTATTACATTTTATTTTATTTTTTTTAAATTGACTAGGTATACATTAAGCCGTGCATGATACAAAGCTTATCAGATAGACATCACTTTATATTTTTACTCATCTTATCAAGCTTTTAGTTGAAAATAGAGCCGCATCAAACATTCAAACTTGAGTTTTACAGTAGTATTTAAGTTTTCTTCTCGAGACAAAGTTGACAATGTACTTGACTCAGCCCAACTATAACCGCTTTGGTTTGAACTGATCTGACGCCGGTAAACGGGCCTTTTTTTTTTGCTGATGCAGGAATTGAGATGTAATTGTAGATGAATTAGAAGTGGAAGCTAAAAACTAGAGCTTGTCTATATGAGCTACATTAAGTATCATTTCGTTATTTAAAAGATCGTAACTATTATCTTTATAGAAAATCGTAAAATATTTATCAGCCAAACAAAATATATATGCTAAATAGCTTACTTAAAAAAAATAACACTAACCTAGGGTGTTCATTGGTTTGGTTATCGGGTTGTTCGGTTTATTCGGTTCGGTTAAATATTTTTCTGAGTAAAACCGAAAACGGAACCGAATTCAAATTGCATTAAACCGAACCGAAAACCAACCGAATAACCGAAGACCAAACCGAATAACTCGAATTACATAACTTTAATTATTTATTTATTTCATTTTATGGATTTTTTTCAACAAAAAAAAAATTAATTTAAAAAATGTTATATTTATAGTATAAAAGAGTTTTATTATTTTTTTAAATATAAGTATATAAAAAATTTATATGAATTTGGTTTTCAGTTCGGTTCAGTTTTCACTTTGCTAAAATTATAACCGAACCGAAAACAGAATATTTTGACCAATTTGCTTCGGTTTGATTTTGACCAATTCGATTCGGTTGCAAATTCGGTTTTGATTTTCCGCTTTTTTTTTTTTTCAAACCCGAATTATGCACGCCCCTGCACTAACCTTTTAATAATCTCATGTTTATGGGCTGGGCTGGTAACTAATTGGGCTTACGAAACGCAAAGACCTAACTAAAAATATCATTAACAACAAAAAAATCAAAGCTAAAAGTATCCTTAACTAACTGCCTAACGAATACGTGTATACAACTCCACATCAAGCCTAAACAATCAAAAACACCAAATTCCATTCTGTATCCGTAACATTATCATTTGTATCACATGGCAGGGCTACAAAGATCATCAGTATCATTCAGAAGACAAGGATCCTCAGGTTTAATATGGGACGACAATTTCCTAACAAACAAATCAAAACGTTTACCATCTAACGTTGATCACGTCCAAACCAACGTAAATGATACGTCAAAATGTTCGAAAACTACACTAGGACCGATCGATACCGTTAGAAGGAGCCGATCTAGTGGAGAACATGCGAAAGAGCCCGTGTCACCTAAGGTTCTTGTTTGTGGACTTTGTGGTGCTTTTGGTAAAGGTGATAAACGACAAACGGGTTCACGTAAACGTACGTTTGTTTGATGGATTGATGATATGATAAGTGAATATTTAGAATTATGTGTTTTTTCTTTTTCTTTTTTTTTTTTTTTTTAAAAAAAAACTTTTATGAATGTTTTGAGTTGTGTTAAATGACTGTGTTTAGATAATAATGAGGCGTAATTAATCTTGCATCATTATGGTTTATTTAGTCTTTATCTTTGAGTAATGTATTGTTGTTAACGGGTGTTTGTGACTGCATTTTTAGCATATTATGCGTTTGTAAAACTGCGTAGCTGCAAATGCAACTATTAGACACTATATTAAAACGCAGTTCCAAACACTTTAGATGTCATGAGATCTTTGTTGAACTTCCATAGTGCAGCGACGAAATCATTATCTCTAAGCGAGTATTAACTATCAAGTATCTAGTGCAGTCACTAATTAATTAGTGCGTAATAATTAGTAGGATTATAGCAATGACGAGTTTTAATAACTTTTAAAAAATCTAATCCACAAAAGAAGCACCAAACCTTTTGGTTGAAAATTGAAATGGCGTATTCCTTCGTGACATTATAGCTTGTTTGTCTAAGTTTTTATCAAAAAGAACGTTTTACGTTTACAATTGAAAGCTTGTTTGTCAACAAGCTTTTAGCTTTAGAATTTTCTATAAACACTCATAATGAAACGTTAATGGGAGAAGTGTTAACTTTCAAGATTACATGATTGCTTACACTTTATAGTTACCATTAGAACTTGTTACCAAGCGCTTTTACGGAAAAAAATAAAACTTCTACAATTAACATCTAACATCTTGTCGCTACAAATACTACCGCTGGTTTCACCAAACATAAAATGAACTTGGGTTACTATTAGAATGATTGAAAAGCATAATGATTTCCTTAGCGTAAATCAAAAGCAGACTAGTTCTCAATTTCAGCTGATATCACTTGTGAATATTGAAAGGTATATCGAGTAACATCATGTGTAGATACATTTCGATTAGAGAAACGTGTTCCTTTTGCCACTTTTTACATTCTACTGTAGATAATCGCTTACTTTCATACCAATAATGTAGGCAGGGGCAGTGCAGGACAAATTATAAAATAAAAGAAAACTAGTGGTATTTATCGAGATCTTCAGTTCAATTTCGCGGGTTAACAATAAAATGTTACCGAGACGAAAGAAGGTAGTTTTGAAAACGAATACACGGTTCTTCAGTAATTAAGATCATTGGTTCAAGATTCGCGGATTAACAAGAAAATGTTGTCGAGACGAAAGAAGGTGGTTTTGAAACGAATAAAAATAACTTAACCTTGTGGTTTGTTTCGAAAGAACTCAACCATCCGACAACAGCTACAGCTATGCCATACTTCTTAAGATTAAATTATTTATTATGTTTAGGAGCCAACACGTTAAAAGCTTTTCAAAAAGAATTATGCTACGCATCACAAAGGGTCCCCTTTTTTAATGTGATTTAAAGATATAAACCGGAGATGAGACTTCATAAACTCCTTTTAAAATTTAAGGGTCAATTACATTTATATCCTTACTAAAGTTTAATATTACAACAATATCATTCTTATTTTTGTAATTACGTCAATTTTATTCTCAAACTTTTGTAATTACATCAATATCCTTCTCAAACTTTTAATTTCTCATATATATCTCAAAACATGTTCTTTCATCAATCGAGACTATAAAGTATATATATATAAATAAATAAATAAATATGAACAATATGGTCTTTCATATATATATATCCAAACTTTTGTAATTACGTCATCATGTTCTTTCATCAATCGAGGCCAAAAAATAAATATGAACAATATAATTATGATGAATATCAGAGATAAATAATAGTTTTTGAATTTAAAAACAATAAAATTATAATTTAATTGATTTCTTGATATATATATATGAGAATTTAAAAGTTCGGGAAAGATATTAATGTAATTACAAGAGTTTGAGAAACACATTGATGTAATTATAAAAGTGGAAAGGATATTTATGTAAATAAAAGATATTTACATAATATTGTACTTTAAAAATGATATACATGTAATTCTCCCAAATTTGGAATGTTAATTTCATTATATTTTTACGAACTATATAACGTTTAGGGCACGTTTGGTACAGAGAATTTCAGAGAATAGAAATGAAGTAGAGAATAGAATTCAGAGAATAGAAATGGGTAGAGAAATTAAAGTCAATTCTAGTGTTTGGTAACATGAGAAATAAACTCGAGAATTTGCAAAAAAAAAAAAAAAAAAAAAACTTTTTATTGAAAGAATTAGAACTTTTGTTTGTTGATTTAAAAAAAAAAATTTTTTTCTAAATAACAATTCTAAAAAATATATATTTAAAAAAAATATTTTTTTTTTAAATTATTATTTTTTTTATTTTTTTTATTTTATTTTTTAAAAAACTTATTTAAAAAAAAAATTTTATTTTTTTTAATTTATTTTAAATTTTTTTTTATAAAATTAATGATTATTTTTTTATTTTAAAAAAAAAAAAAACTTATTTAAAAAAAATTATTTTTTTTAATTTTTTTTAATTTTTTTTATAAAATTAATTATTTTTTTTATTTTTTTAAAAAAAAAACTTATTTAAAAAAAATTTTTTTAATTTATTTTAAAATTTATTTTTTATAAAATTAATTAAAAAAATTATTTAAAAAAAATTATTTTTTTAATTTATTTTAAAATTATTTTTTTATAAAATTAATTATTTTTTTAAAAAAAAAATTATTAAAAAAAAATTATTTTTTTAAATTATTATAAATTTTTTTTTATAAAATTAATTATTTTTTTTTATTTTTAAAAAAAACTTATTTTAAAAAAAAATTATTTTTTTTAAATTTATTTTAAAATTTATTTTTTATAAAATTAATTAAAAAAATTATTTAAAAAAAATTATTTTTTCTAAATAACAATTCTATAAAAAATATATTTTAAAAAAATATATTTTTTTAAATTATTTTTTATAAAAAATTTATTTTAATTTTTTTTTAAAAACTTATTTTATAAAAAATTTATTTTAAAAAAATTATTAATTTTTTTTATAAAAAATACATTTACGTAAATCGGTTTGCAACTAAAAAAAAATGAAAAGAAAAAAAAAAAAAAACTTTCTCTAACATACCAATTCTCCACCAATTCTCCCATTTCCATACTAAAACTAGTGGAAATCAAACTCAAAAATTTACACTACCAATTCTCCACCAATTCCCCACAATTCTCCACCTTTTTATTTCTCTAACATACCAAACAAGAGAATTCTTGAGAAATCTGAGAAATCTTGGCCCATTTCTCTTGGCCCATTTCTTTGTACCAAACAAGAGATATTTGTTGAATTCCTTTTCTCTTGGCCCATTTCTTTGTACCAAACATGCCCTTAATGTTTACAATCGAAAGCTTGTTTGTCAACAAGCTTTTACCTTTAGAATTTTCTATAAACGCTCATAATAAAACGTTAATGGGAGAAGCATTGATTGCTTACACTCTATAGTTACCATTAGAACTTGTTACCAAGCGCTTTTACGAAACAAAAAAATAAAGCTTCTACAATTAACATCTAACATCTTGTCACTACAAATACTACGTATCGCTAGTTTCACCAAATATAACATGAACTTGGGTTACTATTAATGATTGAAAAGCATAATGATTTCTTAGAGCAAATCAAAAGCAGACTATTTCCCAATCTCAGCTTATATCGCTTGTGAATATTGAAAAGTATCGAGTAACATCATGTGTAGATACATTTCGATTAGAGAAACATGTCCCTTTTGCCACTTACTAAAAAGTATGAAGAAAACCAAATTATTTTGTTGTTTACATTCTAATGTAGAATGATTTATTTGCTAAAATTAAGATAATCGCTTGCTTTCCTATCAATAAAAGTAGGCAAGGGCGAAGCCAGACAAATTCTCAAATTGAAGAAAACTAGTGGTATTTATCGGGTCGTATTTTGGGTTCTTCGATAACTGAGATCATCGGTTCAAGTTCGCGGGTTAACAACAAAATGTTACAGAGACGAAAGAAGGTAGTTTTGTAAACAATTACACGGTCGTCCTTAGATAATCAAGATCATTAGTTCAAGAATCGCTGATTAACGAGAAAATGTTATCGAGACGAAAGAAGGTAGTTTTGAAACGAATAAAAAAAACTGAAATCGAAAGAAAAGAATGAGAGAGAAATAAAGATGAAGCTGCTTTAGATGGTTCGAACCGGCAACTTTGTGGTTTGTTACAAAAGACGTCAACCATCCAACTGCAGCTACAATCATGTCATAATCCTTAACAATAAATTATTTATTACGTCATGCATCACAAAGGGGTCCAAGTTTTTTTAAATGATTTAAAGAGAGACACGGGAGATGAGACTTCATATGAGTCCTTTTAAATTTTAATGTGGATTTCATTATATTTTTACGAACTATATAACTACCTTAGTATCGTTACAGATTTCAAAATTAAGTCCAATATTCTTTTAAAAGTTATAAAAACATGATTCCGAAGTTTTGTATGGATGAAATCCTATTCTTTCCTCAAACATGTGTTATATTAATTTAATGTTTTATTTCATGAAGGATGAAAGACAGGTGTTATACTTTTGTAATGATCAACTAAATGACACTCACGTTTGTTAACAATGTTTTCCTATATCATTAATCGTTTTTAATCGTTTTTATAATAAGATATATATAAAAACAAGGATAAATGGTATGGTACTATGGTACATGTGTTTAAGGTGTTATTATTACTACTTTTGTAAAAAGACCATGGATAATTGATTTGAAGTGTATCTAAATTGTCATATTTTTTAGTCTTGTGTAACGTATTATTGTTTTTTTTTTTTTTTTTGCAAATTCGTGAAGCTAACATTTGAATACAGTGTGTGATATATGTTTGAAAGTCATGAACGTGTGTTTTTCATTGCAAAAAACGATTAAAGTTTTTGATTTGTAGACAAATACTTATGTCAATTTTATTGCATATGTTAGTGTTCGAACTTCGATATTAGTGTTAAATCACATGTGATATGCCATGTGAATTTCAATACCGAAAATAAAACGTGAAAAAAACGACAAAAAAAAAAGTTTATCGAAAGTATATCAAAGTGGCCGTTTATAGAAAGATAATTAAATGTTCGTCGTAACGGTATAACTTGTTTTGTCTAACGATAAACGGTTCATGATATATTTAAATTGTAAGAAAATATGTGTAATTAAAATTTTAATTTAAATATTTATTAATTTCAACCATTTTTTCTCTAACAGAAAAATGAATTGCCGAAATTTGTCCATTGATATATAAGAAAAGTTTGGTATATAAAATAACTCTCCTAAAAAATAATAATTATACATTAACTTTAATATTTTATAACAACTTTTCCTTATTGACGTTGTATATCATTTTACGTTATCATACTATCTTATAATACACAAAGGCCTACTATTAATAGAAATACTTAAAATTAAGCAATACAAGTTATAAAGCTAAAAGTACAAGTAATTAAAACACATTTTTTAACATTTACAAGTTCTTAAGCTCAAAGTACAACTAATTAAAATAGAAATACTAACATTAAATACAATAAATAAATCATTATGTACATTAAATACAATTAATTAACGGGTCAATAAATACAATTAATGCAGTTATTAAATAATTAAAACACCCCTTACATAAGAAATACAAATTATCAAACATATTGTACAACCAACTTAAACACAATTCTTGCATTAAATGTCACTAATACAAATAATAAAGCACATGATACAAATATTCAAGCCCGAACGGGTAGCAGGCCAAATGGGCAGGCATGGGCCAAACGGGCTCGAGCACGAACGAACACGAGCCAACGGGCTCAAGCCCGAACGGGCACGAGCTAAACGAAATTCTTGATATCCGTAAATGTATTGTAAAAAAAAACATAATAAACTAAAATACATGATTCACCAGAAAATTTTATTTCAGGGTACCCGCCGCCGCAACGCGCGGGTACCCTGCTAGTACATATTATAAGTACAGTTCCATTTACCTTACAAAACATTTTTTTTATATAAAAATTAGCCAACTAACCGCACATAGCGAGTAACAAAGCAGAATTACAAATAATTATAGCTTGTGTATTACTCCATCCGCTCCAAAATAAATAACAACATTTCTATTTTGGGATGTACCAAAATAAATATTTATTTTGTGTTTCAATCAATCAAAATGATGTTGTTGTTTGTTATGCCACATTGGTTTGGGTTAGTCTAACAAAAGTAGAGGTTGTTTCTTTTATTTTGACATTAAGGCTATGTTTGGCGTGGAGCTTTTTGAGGCAATAAGCGGTGAGAACGAGCTTTTTTATTTTTGATGTTCGTTTGGTAAGGGAGCAATGAGTTGTAGCAATTTTTTAGGAAATTTTTTTTCCCAATGCTTCATTTTGAAGCTGTGGATATTTACAAGAGCTGTGGATATTTACAGCTATGTTACCAAACGTTTTTATTTAAAAAACAGCTACTGCTCACGACTACTGCTCACTGCTACTGCTACTGCTACTTTTGCCAAACACAGCCTAAGTACTGAATGAGCATGGTCATCTGATTTGGCATACACATCCAAATGGAGAAGACCTTGGTTTGTTTCTTTTTCTATGCTTAACGAAGGACATGAAGTACCTAAATGACTACTATACCCTTTGGTTCCAAAAATTGTGTAAAACGATGTGCGGATCTCAATCACACGAAAAAGAAACCAACAACATCATAATTAAATGTCACAGAATCCATATAAAATTCAAATAAGAAATCAAATTCACTCTATACAAAACCCACTTAAAAATCAAAACGAAACCCACCATATATGTTATCATTTCATAACCAATATTTAAACAAATGTGCAATATAGAATCAAAAGAAACCCAACATCATATAACCAACTGATAACCATTCAAAATAAAAGATACAACCATAAATAAAAACTTTTACATGTACAAAGTAATTTGAAGATAAAGTAAAAAAAAAATGTTTTAGAAACACAAGAAGAAAACCATTCAGTATGTTTATGTCCAAGATTAGGGTGAGAAAATCTCTAATTTAAAACATATAATCTATAGACAAAAATATGTGAAGAAGGTTTTGAGAAGAAAAAAAATGATTCGGTGTATGGAGATATGGAGATAGTGATAGATAGAGGAAAGAGAAAATGATGAGGGTGTTTTTGTAAAATAGAATAAAAAATAATATATATATATAAGCCTCTGGTTGGAAAGGCCCTAGTTTTTTAACCCCTCTGAAAATAGATGTTCATATCTAAAAAGTAGAAAAAGAAACGTTAATATATGGCTATGTGGTCCCGGGACCGGGACCTTCCACTAAAGACCCATTAATTGCTAAGTAAACAGCCCGTAGTCTCACACTCACTAGAAGATCCAGAACGCTAAAAACCGGATCCAAACCTACGCCCAAATCAAAGTAACACAAACTTTTTAGAAACACTTTACTAAAACCTCCCGCCAAAATTTCACCAAAATTAAAAAGTAGAAAACCCCAAATTCACTCAAACAGAGGCGGAGCCACCTTATAAGTAGTGGGGGTGGGGGGGCATCGTGGATACACAAAAATATATGTAAAAGAAGTAAAAATGATGGGAAAAAAGTCCAGTGCCCTCACCCGTAAAACGAAAGTGCCCTCTTCGTTTTCAGCTTCTCATTAATTCAAGAGTGGTCTAATGCAAAAAAGTTGTTTTTCCGGTGACTTTTTAGATCGGAAAATATGGAGATGGAAGAAAATGGGTAACTATGAAAGTGATTGTTGGATAGTAGGATAATAGGAAGTGGGCCAATAGAGATAAATATAATATATAATACTAGTTTATAGACCCGTGAAATTCACGTGATTAAATTTAAAACCGTGAAATGATAATTTTGTTATTATTATGAACATAAATATGTTTATATAAGCGATTGAGTTGTGATATCATGCGAGTAAAAGCATGTGTTATATGCATGAATAGATAATAGTTTTTAGACCCCGTGAAATTCACGGGGCAAAAAGAAACCGTTGAAAAAACTGCATTTAGTATATTGGTTGTTAAAATATTCAGAAGAAACTGAAACTTAGCGGGTCAACCCGACCACGGCCACACCTTAGTCGCCATTCCTAGTCGATAAATCAAACTTAAAAATTTACCTCCATGTAAGTCATTCCTAGTCGATAAAGTGCTTTGGCAATATACAGATAAACAATTTAGATGAACCCAAATCTTACTTTTTCACATAGCCATAGCTAATGAATTAGTACCATCTTCCCACGGCCACACCTTAGTCGCCGCACCAAAAGGGTCACCTCCCGTCCCACGAAATGTGTGACAAAAAGCAACGCTAAATTGCATCCAATCCTACTGTCAAAAAACAATAATGTGCAACTGATAGTCGATTCTCCTAAACTGATAGAGCAGGTAAGTGACCCCTTAATCCAGCATTGTACATATCCATTGACCACTAAAGTTTATATAAAGAGACATCGATGTCGTTGAATACTCAACCACATGATTAATAACATTATGAAGACAACCTAAACAACTCATCGTCATGATGAAAAAAAAGAAAAATGTACTAATAAACAATAAACAATATTTTAAAGTTTATGCGTAATACGTGGAATAGAAACTAAAGATTTTGAAGAACTTCCTTGTAGACCACATTTGTTGTCCTTGTGGAGATGTTGCCTTGATCATCGCATATCAAAACTTTAATCCCTTTTTTTGAAGTAACCCGCGAAACTGCGACGTACAACTGACCATGGGAAAAAACCGGACGTGGTAGGTAAAGACCGACTTGTGAAAGTGACTGACCTTGGCTCTTATTAATGGTCATTGCAAACGAAACAGAAATAGGGAATTGCTTTCTAATCATCTTTACTGGCATACGCTTGTCTGAGGGTGTGAGGCGCATTCTTGGAATCAATGTAAGTCCTTCTGGACCGGTGGAACCGATAATTCTTGCTTGGATAACCGTTGGTGCCATCTTTACAACCTGCAGTCTTGTCCCGTTGCACAAACCATTAGCCGGATCAATATTCCTTAACAACATTATAGTTGTATAAAAAAATTAATTGTTACACATATAACTCCTGAATATGATAAACCTAAATGTAATATGAATACGATAGATACATACTTGATGCCTTGTACAGTCACCCCATGACAAAGGAAATGTACCTGGTGGAACCAGAATTTACAGGTTCCAATATTTTCACATACAGTTTCTTATTCTGAAATTTCAAGCGAGTAGCGTAGATTTGATAGACACTCACGGTTCATATAAGAATAAATATACGTTAACACAGGAGGAGTAAGGAAACAGGGAATGCTATCTTAGTTATATGTTTATGTGTTTGGTCTTGGGATTGTTTTACTATATATTGCCGCTGGTCATTATTGTTCTTTGAATTCTAAGTATCTATTCCAAATTAGCGTGGGTATCTTAAAATGACATAACTACCTATGACACATAACTGCTAAAAACTACAGGAACAGATAATTATTGCATAAACTAACATAACTACTAAGCTGGTAAACTAAGGTCGATTATTGCTTCTAGTCTTCTGCTTGAACCTTTAGGGAAATAACATGTTTGCTGTTTGATTTATACTCATCTTTGGATCTCCTTACAGTTTATTGGCAGGTTTTGGTGCTGGAGTCATGGCCTCATTAGTTTGTGGTATATACGGTACCAATGCAATAAAAAATGGTGTTTACTATGCACTATTTTATGGTGGTGCGTTCAAGGTAATCATGTTGCTTCTTCCTCCACCTTTCCTATTAATGGGTCGATTTGGATTTTTAATTAGCTCTCATGGGTCACAAAAAGAGAATGTCAAAAGGAAACACGTAAAAAGTTCAAATGTCCATAAAGAGTGTTTTCTAATGCATACATGAATTGATTTGGTGAAAAAGGTTGATAATTATCGTCATAGTATTGTTTTATATATCTTATTTAAATAATAGTTATCTTGTTTTGATATAACAGAAAAACCTTGACTTAAATGCCAGGGGTCAGTCCGGGTCATTTCAACCCATATAAAACTTACATGTTTCTTACCCAAACCAACATGCAGGTAAATGAAAATTGGTCACATCAACCCATATAAAACTTACATGTTTCTTACCCAAACCAACGTGCAGGTAAATGAAAATGGTCACAGCGACCAAAGAAGCACGACACGTACGAAAAAACGAAAGATATGTTATCTGGTCTTGGCCTTAAACGTTATGAGAAGAACTTCAAAAAGGGAAATCTTTTTCTTTTCCTAGTGATGTTCTTTAAGGGCAACATATAAATAATATATGGTTCTTGTGATATAATAAATGATTCAATCAGCGATATGCAATAGGTGAAAATTCCTGTTGAGCAAGAAGGCTAATTCTTGGTCACATCCAAAGGTCTAAACTCTCTCTTGGTTTGAAATTTCAACCATATTTACTAATTGAACACAGTAGTTTAATCTGTTATTTACTTTCCTTTTGTTATTTGTTCAGGGAAGAGGTGATGAAATGAAATGCGAGAAGAGACATTTGAAGTGTTCATATGAGCATTGCAGACTATGTTTTTATCTTTGAAATATGCAGTTGTCTCATTTTAGATGATTTGTAGATTTGTAGAGGATTTAGGAATTTTTCAACAACTTAAGTAATTAACATTAGCAATGACTACAACTATCCAAGTTGGGATAGAGGTCCTCAAACTCCATAAGTAATAATACAAAATAATTTTTATGTGAGTCAGTTGATTTCGTTTAGTTTGACTAATGCAAAGTTTGACACATGGTGAGGTATGTGGTATGCAACATGCTGGCATAGAAGATATGTACCTCATTGTTAAGAACTTTTTTAAGCAGTTCACCGATGACATGCTTGTCATCTGTCATCTTCACAACGGTATAGACATACCATTCTCGTTCAATATTGTAGTCTGCAACATCAATCTTGAATGCAAATTTCCTTCCCACAAGCTTCTCTAAAGCTTATGGGAATTGATCCACATCACCAGCCTGGGAAAGTAAGATAAATAGTAAGAAATGGTCAAAATCATTATTATAATTCCTATGTTAGACGGTGCAATGATTGTTCTACCTGTTCCTGTATCTCAACCAATTCTCGAGCACTTTTGTTGATGAGTCATGAGACTTATCTGTCAAAAAGTATCAATGATGTACTCCCGCTCCCATCGATCACCCTGATTTGAACTTTGAACCTACAATAGTAAATTTAAAGCTTATTATTTGTGTGGAAAACTAGAAGGGGGGGTTGAATAGTTTTACGTCTTTTTAATTTATTATAAAAACTTTGTTTACTTTTAAAGACTTAGATTCGAATTTATGTGAACTCAATTCTTGAACAATATGAACAAATATAAGTAGATCTAAATTAACAATGCAAGTAAAGTAATGAAATGAAATGAAAGATAGAGATGGAAAGATCTAACCGCGAGACAAAGGATTTATAGTGGTTCGGCTACAAGGACACCTTCCTTGCCCTACTCCACTCCCCGAGCACCTAACTCGAGAGTTTCTTCACTATATCAACAAGCTCCCTTATGGCGGAGAAAACCTTACACAACTTTCGCTTACACCGGTTTAACGACACAAAGCTAAATGTCGAGTTCTAATCGTAGCTAGAACCAATCTCACAACTTCACACAACTTATTCACAACTTCTTCACACCGGCTTCACAACTTCTTCACGGCTACTTCAAGACTTCTTCACGACGACTTCACAACTTCTACACTACTTATATACTCTTCTACTTCTTCACACATTCACTACTTACACACCTTAACTTCTTCACACCTTCACTACTTACACACTAATCTAGCCTAACCAACTAAGCTCACACCTATCTAACAAGTATTCACAACTTATACAAATAAATGAATGATTTACAATTATGATACACCAACAACTTGGATGGAAGAGATACACCAAGTTGTAATACTTCTTGTCTTGAAGGATAGAAGTATTATTCTTTTGCACTTGAGAGGTTGAAGCTTTGGATCACTTGAAACAAAAGCTTAAGAATATATGATCAAAGGATTTAGAAGGATAGAAGAAGAGATTTAGAACAGAAAGTTTGAGGTGCAAAAGGTGAGGAAAAAGTCCAGAGATGAACCAGTATTTATAGGCAAAAACTGACAGCTGGAGGAGCGGGGCGGTCCCCTTAAATAGGTGGCCGGTCCCCTTAAAATTAAGGGGGCCGCCCTACCCGAACGTTGCCCAGTTTTGTCTTTTTGTGGGGAAGGTTTTTCTGGAACATTTTTGCCATTTTTGGTTGAAAATTTGAATTCATAAATTTATAATAGATTAAACATTTTTATTTAATACCAAAAATGATTTTCTAAAAGATATAAAATGTTTGTGTCATTTTGTAAAAAATCAAGTGTTTAAGAAAATGTTTCTTTGATCATATAATGCATTAAGCATTTGTTTATTCATACCTTAAGTGATTGAGTTGTTGAAGTGACTATTACAACTAAATACTTGTTTACGACATAATCTTTCATTTAATGATTTTACATTTTGTGATTATCAAAACGTAGAGATATCGAAAGATGTTAATAAAGTTTTTAGGCATTATTTATATCAACAATCTCCCCTTTTTTTATGATTACAAAACTTAAACTCATTAAACCCAAAAATTTATTTTCGGACAAGTATTTAGTGAGTTTATATTCACTTCTCCCCCTTTTTGTTGAATCAAAAAGGTTATGCCGACAAGTTTTAGATTCGAAATTTGTCGGGACGAGAACTCCCCCTTGATGTGTGCTCCCCCTCGTTTGAGGGCACCAAGGAGACGAGCTATGAAAATCTTGGCTGCAAAAACAAGTTAAGAACACAAGACATATATATGCATAGCAAAAATATTTAGAACAAACAACTAATCTTATTCATTCATTCAAGATGATCACATGAATCATCATTACATCATACAATATGCTTAAAACATAAAGGTTACAACATAAGTAAAAGATACTAATGGTCCTAATATTGTCAAAGAGAGCGATTGGACTTGCTTGCGACACAAAAGGGTGAGGGATTTTATTTTGGGGCGGAAAGCTTGTGAGTGGGGCTTAGATATTTGATGGTGAATGAAATGGAGCGGATGAAGTGGATCTAACAATATTATATCGTTTTAGGGGAGGAATAGGATGAGGACGGGTGAGTAGATATTCGATCCAAGAAATATCTTCACTCAAGTGGAGAATTTGTTTTTGAAGGAAGATGCAACAAGGGCAATAGTGGGTGTGGTTTGTAACTTGATCCAAGTTGAGAGAGTGGGGTAAGCAATTTGAGTAGGGTCATTTGGTGGGAATGGATGAAATTGGGGTGTGTGGTTTGAGGTAAAGTTTGATGTTTGACCAAAATGATGAGGGTTTTCAAAGGTTTCATTGAAGTTGGTTTGAGGTTTAGAAGTGTAGTTTGGAATGAATGTGGATGTTTGGCCAACATGATAGGGTTTGTGAAATGGTTCAATGGAATGATGTTGAGATCTTGGAGAGTAGTTGGGAATGAATGTGGATGGAGGTGTTGGTTGTCTAGTCACACCATTTGTGATGGACTTGTTGTGAGGGTTAGGTTTTCTTTTCCACCCGGGTTTCATGGTCATCCTTGCTAGCTTTGAGGTTTTTGGTTTTGAGTTGATGGGAGAAGACATGATGAGATGAGTGAATATGGTGAGGAATGAGGTTATTTATAGTGGAGGATTGATGTGATTAAGGATAGATAAACTTGTTGGGTTGATCAGGACAGAATATGTTTGTGAATTTAGGGAAGAGTAGGATGAAATGGGCTAAAAAGCAGAAAAAGATTCTGTGAACCCGTCCTACAGATGGCCGGTCCCCTTAATTATTAAGGGGGCCGCCTTATGAATTAAGGGGGCCGCCCATCTGGTATCATTCTGAGTTCCAGAATTGGGTTTTTCTGCAGGAATAGGTAAGGAGGGCTGTGTTTTGAGCTTTTGGTTTTAGGCAAGTCCCACTCTTTGAGGCAAGAAGGTATGTAACATATTAATAATTATGCATGCAAGACATATTAATTAAGCAAATAAGCAAGCAATTATATCTAGCAATCAAGAATATTGAAACTATTAATCACATAAGGCAAGGGGGTAATAGAATAAAGACACTAGAAACTAACAAGAAGGTGATGGAACAAAAGTGGAGATGTGATATGCAATTTTGTTCTAGTGTGTGCATATATGCAACAAATATGGAGATGTGATTATTTCGACTCCTAAATGCAAAAATTTCCTAAAAAACAATCCAAAGTCTCCTTGATTTGATTTTGCTTAATATATGAATATCAAAGATATATATTAGATTACATATTTTGACAATTCATGTGAGATTTTATGCATGAAAGAAAAGTGTTTTTAGCATTATTCAACAATGCAAGGAAAATGGTTTTCATGTGTTTTTCTAGATGTGAGAATGATTTGAATAAAATAGATTGGGTTTTGTATATAAATATGTTCATGCAAAAGGAAAATGTTTCCCAATCTTTAATTTTGTGCAAAATAGATTCCTAGACACAAATGTGAGGAAGAAAAAAATAATAATAATAATTTGCCAGACAGATGGCCGGTCCCCTTAATGAAGGCCGGTCCCCTTAATAATTAAGGGGGCCGCCTTTATAACATTAAGGGGTCCGCCCATCTGATGAAAAGATGTACCAAAAATGCAGAAAATTTAGTCAATTTGTTCCATCATTCCTAGGCCTAAACGTAAGTGGTTAAAGAGTTCGCGCTTAAGGGGTTTAGTGAATATGTCCGCTATGTTATCTTCCGATTCAACTTTTTCTATAGATATGTTTCCTTTTTGAACGTTATCGCGAAGGAAGTGGTGACGTATTTCTATATGTTTAGTACTAGAGTGTTGAACGGGATTCTTACTTAAATCTATAGCACCTTTGTTATCGCACATAATTGGGACATTATCTAACCTAATGCCATAATCTACGAGAGCTTGTTTCATCCATAGTGCTTGTTGACATGCCTTTCCAGCACTTACGTATTCGGCTTTTGTAGTAGAAATTGCAAGAGCGGTTTGCTTCTTCGAAAACCAAGATGTTAGACAACATCCCATGAACGTGCAAATACCACTTGTCACACCCCGTCAAAGGCGGAAACACGAGATGTAACTAAGAAAGGCACATTGCATAACATCATAGATTCATACCTTACAATTATTTCAGTAATAATTTACAAAACATTCTTCGACCAAATTTGAAAAGAAAACATGTCTCTTTTGAACTCTTGACATCTTGACAAACATAGTAGCAAGTATCAAACAGTCTGACTCCGATAAATGTGCCTTCAATACTTTAGTAATGATCCACCTGAAAATGGTACTAGAAAACATCAACATAATGTTGGTGAGCTCGTAGGTTTAAAAGTGAAACCGCTGAGCTGTGATAGCATAGTGTAGGACAAAAGTGAGCATGATAACAAATTATAAGCACATGTCGAAACCAAATAATGTTGAAACCAAATAATGTCGCGCCAACTGAACCTGCCACGGTTGCACACATAAACATACACTGTGGGGAGCTACCCCGATAGATCTATCATATTGTTTCGCTCTCGAAAGAGTTAACAGTTGCGCATCAATGTACACACAGTCAAACAAATTGTAGCACATAATTGTATCAACGCACATAATGTCCAAAATCATGAAAACAGTATAATCACAGCATGAAAAACAGTTAAAATATCATTTGAGTACCATTTTCCCCCAAGGAAAAACATAATGAAAAAGGGGCTACGAGAACTCACCTCAATCCAGCAATGTAATATCACAACAATGTCAGAGAGTAGAACATCACAACAGCTCAAAGGTAGCCTAACGCAACAGCAACTAAAATCTCACGACAACTAGGGTCTCACGGCACAACCTAATACGTATGTAGTTATCTTATAATACGTTTCGTAAAGTAAGAGAGTTTAAAAAGACAAACGTCTTAGTTTTTGTGGATTACTCGTATCCAAGTTTGTAAAAGTTTAGTGTTAACGTTTCGTGTGGTGTGGTAAGAAAATAGAGACTCGACATACAACTCACGCCAAAGAAGAGAGACATCAACAAACTCAAGAGAATACGGACGAGAACTCAACCAAGGAAGGCAACTCTAGAAGCTGAAGACACACAAACACCTCAAATCAAATAACTCAGTTTGTACGTTTCGACATTTACCCCGTTATCCCCAAATAATTTTGTATAAAACATAAACGTTTTATAATAAAAACAAGTTTAACTAATAAAATTAATTTTTCTCGAGTCGTCGAGACTTGGATTAACCAAAACTGAAATTACAATATTTAACAAGTACAATTTGTTGCTACTTGCCTTTTGGACTTTAGAGACTACTCCTATACTTGCAGAGTTATACGGAGTAACATAAAAGCATGAAAAATGTGTCATTTATTAAACATCATATTTTGCCATATAAAAGGCATCAAAGGAATTTGACAATTTGTTTCAGTAAACACCTTTTTATAAAAAAAAAAAAAAAAACAAAGATATACTGTAAACCACATGGATCCTTTTTCATGGCTGCTAAGCCCAAAGCCAACAATTCCCATACTTACACAATCCCAATTCCCATTTAACACCAAATAATTCACAAGTGAAATCAAGATTAACGCACCCTAAATGAGTTATGACAAACCAGAATGTACCTTAGGCATTTCGTCGAACCAAGGACCAAGAAAGGAAGGAGTCGAGACTCCAACCAAATTTTAATATTCGGACACGACAATTACAACAATAACGACCACGAAACACAACAACGGTAACAACAATATAACCACGACGACAAGATCATTGCCGAGACCCTAATGGTCTCGGCCTTGACCCTCGGCTGCCAACTCCCACGCCAACCATAGCAGTATCAACATAACAACACAACCAATTATAACCAAGATCAAATGAACTTGAGAACCACCAGGCTCCTATTCAACTGAAAATCATCACTCACCCTACGTGGGTTCTTTTTGTACCGTGACTCAACCAACAACGACAACCATAACACTAACATAACCAACGAACCAAAGTCGATATATAATCCGGGTCGACCCGACCTGGTTGAGTTGACCCGATGATAATGACTAGAACCAGGAAAAAAATAATATAGGAATCGAATCCAGGATCCAAATAACATCCATAACCTCAAAAATAGCACAACCACATTAACTTACCACACGAATAAGTTTTAAAAATGTTTACATTCGATTTTTAAATCATGATTCAACAGTCTCGTTTTATAGTCACAATGGTTAACTCAATTTGATTTTAAACCCGTTTTTAAATCCACGAACACAAAAACAAATATAATCGGTGAAAATTAAAAAAAAAATATAAAGACGGGCTTCTCGGTTTTACCATGACGAGAAGGAGGAGAGCAAAGTGGCGGAGACGCGTAGCAGCAGCGGCAACAAGTGGTGGAGATGGTTTCTTGGCGCGTGAATCACATGGGAATGAAGAGGAGATCAAGGTGAAAATGATGGTGGTGGCTGTGTAATAAGAGG
This sequence comes from Artemisia tridentata subsp. tridentata, assembly GCA_021014915.2. Taxonomy (NCBI): domain Eukaryota; kingdom Viridiplantae; phylum Streptophyta; class Magnoliopsida; order Asterales; family Asteraceae; genus Artemisia; species Artemisia tridentata. The sequence goes on from CP139508.1 coordinate 126,511,333, forward strand.
AGAGGCGATGAGGTGGTGGTGGCCGGATTAATAGCGAGGATGAGGGAGAGTATCAGTTACCCTAGAGAGTGAAGTGTGGGATGAGATTCGAATATGTGTCCCATTCTTGTTGTTTCGACCAAATTAAAAGAGAAAAGAAGGGGCGTTTGACCATGGCTTTCTTTGCCTCGATCTTGGAGAGGCTGTTTTGAGTTGTAGTCTCCATCAATTGGCTTCTTTTAGACAAACGCGTGCTCTCCCATGAGAAAGAAGATATTGGACAATCATCAAAATAAAAGAATAGATGGTGACAGATCATGTTGGTGTTACAGAGGAAGAAAAAGAAAACAGTAAAAAAGGAAGATAAGAAGATAAAGGTAGGGGCGGTTGGGGATTTTTTTTTATTATATGGTTAAGTTTTGTTTTTATCATCATTTCGTGTATCTCGTGTCCCGATGAGCAAAATTTAAATGTGATCCCTCGGTTTGGTAAAAATACGGGAAATACATTTCTAGAAATGTTTTAATAAAAGTGGTACAAGAACAAGGTTATTGATTCTGAGAGTTAATTATAAAAGTTAAGCCATTACCAATGTGGTGTCGGTACTCGTGAGGCGTCGTGTTTTTCAGAAAAGCAAGACGACTTCTTGGTTTTGTAAATGAATTGCGAGTAAGTGTCAGGAAGTGATTACTTTACTTTTTTGATAAAATTAAGTGATTTGGAGGGTTACTGTATGCTACAGTATGCGAAATAACTTTTCGAAATAATCATGTAAGCTCAAAATGCATAATAGGCAACAATAAATGAAACTTATTATTATGATAATTTTGTAAAATTCATCGTCTGCCACAACTGGTTTCGAGTCTTATAAACAAGTATTGCCCTAAAAATGCCGGTTGCTACAGTACATCCCCGTTACAGGAATTTTGTCCCCAAAATTCTGCTAGTACCACTGCTAAAAAGTGCAGGTACTCCATTCTCACCTGTTTCTTATGTTCCCAAGTAACTCATGTCCACAGTCTAAGTTCTAATAGCTTATAATTAGAATTATGTCTCATCTAAATTGCTCACTTCTCTATCGAGGGTTCTGGTTGGCTCTTTCACAACACGAAATAGATAACCAAGCTGACATCTTATGGAATGATAACTGGTTGGTCACTAGTTAGGCCTTACTTATGGTTCCTCGCACCTTAATCATTTAAATCCATGGGTTGCTCGTAAATCCATATGACCGTTTTCTGTTAACGAAACTGCTAGTCTGCTGTAATCGATCTAGACACCTATATTAGAATCAATGATTCTGCCTACTCTTACTGAAATAGGCTAGCGTATGTATGTAGAACCTAACAAAGGTCAAAGTTATGAAGAGAGCACTATAATTTGAATCAAGGATCCAATGTCACGGTCGTAACTTATGTGACAAAGGTAAATACTACTAAAAGTTGTAACCTATGTCATCTTAGTCCAAATTTGTACTTCTGAATGAAATGTGATGGGCAGTTGAAGGTAACTATCGAGTGACTAAATTCGATGGAATAAGCCTTTCAGTCTTCGAACAAAATCATCCAAACCTTAACTAACTATCAACTTGATTTTTAGCTTAATCTCGCAACTCATCAAACGAGAACTGTCACAAGATTTAGGCTACTAATCTATTCATTAAGAAAGAGGAATTTAATGTCTTCTATGATTTGGCTCAGTTAAGGACTTGCTCAGAACAACGAATAGGTACTTACAGCTAAAATTAGTGGGATTGGCGAAGAAAATCAAAGGTACCGTTGAGGAAATTTTTGTCACTCAGAGATTATTGGTAGAGGCGACAGGGAAAGAAACTTTGTTTATGAGACCACATAGGTAGGCTTGAAGGAGGTTTCCCCAAACTTGAAGAGACAGGCTGAAGTAGCCATGTCGTATGTAAAGAATTATCGTCAAGTCACGACGCTTTGCAAAACGTTGAGTACCCATGAGGAAAGGGGATCTGTCGTTATCTAACCAGCCTTCATCAAGATTCGAAATGGTTGAAAATTTTGTAGTGCCAAAGGTTTCGTACAAGCAGTAGAAATCTCTAATGTCGTAATAATGAAAACAAGTCATTTGAAATTAGAATTATTGGCGCGAAATGGTGTATGAGGATGACACGTCATAAATTTGGTACGAGCACTTGATACTGGTGTAGCCATCCAAGTCGCTTTACGCAAAGCTGCACCTACTTGGTTGAATTGTGAAAATCGCGATCTCTGCGGGCTCACAAGTGTCGATGTATTCGTCAAATGGGTGAACTGTGATATGAGTCGCTCTTGGCAAGATCAACATGATAAGAAAATTGGAGAATCTAAGGAAAGGATGAGCTTTTAAGACGATTGATGAAAAAGTAAAGGTAGCACCGGTGTTGTGTCTGGTATCTTCCTTGTGTATAACATACTTGTTTCGTCTGGTGTCAAAAGGTGTATGGTAATTCCTTCAGACTATTGTGTGAATTGAGAATCACTGAAATCGAATAGATTGTTAGTTGTAAAATTTGTAGAGGGGGAATAAGATTTTTTTTTTTTTTTTTTTATATATTACCGAAGAGGTAATCGATGAAATTCTCAGTAGTATTCATAGGGAGAAGGTCTGGTAGGATAAATTACGATGTAGTTAGATGGGTGTGTTGTATGGTACGCAGTGTCTCATCTATACCGATTACAAGAGTCTTATGTACATGTTTCGCAAGGTGGTTCTCACATTGGGGAAAAGGTGTGAACAGGGTTTATAAGGAGTTTCGATATTGGTGTCCTTACCATGTAGAAAGGATTTATTGATGTAATCATTCGAAAGGAAGGAATGGTATTCAATAGGGTGCGATTAATGAGAATAAGGATCATTAATAGCTTCACGGTAGATAAAAGGCTTTTAAGGGAAAACTCTTGGTGTGAAAACATCCGGGAAGAACGTGTCATCAGGCAAGCACGACTAGTTGAAGACGATGGTCTATGAATCAAAAGGTCTATGGGAAAAAAAACCTGGTGTCAATGATCTGGAACGCTCGAAGATCACTATTAGGCAAAACTCTTACGTCTAAGTGCTCAATTCCTTTAGGCATGACTAAAATATATAACTAATCAAAATTGTTGCCAAGTAAATACTACGTCGAGAGATCTTGTCACAAGTGAAAGGAAAATGTCTTATGGTCAGGTGCAACTTCTTTATATCCAAATGTAAGAGCGATGTCATGTCCCATTGTGACTAGGACTCCGAAAGGCCACGTTGTCTCTTAAGTAATTCCACACTGATTGTTTAGTCTTACTCGAATCGATCATCACGAGAGTCTTATCTTCGGGGATGAGTAGGAAAGTTGCGCTTCGAAAGAATAGTGTCAAGGCACGGCACACTGCTACTGACAGCCTCGGTCAGAGGTGTTCGATTCACTTCTAAGGTCGCATACTATGTAGGCACTATAATTGTTCCCGAGGTTTGTCCATGAATGGTACGTGTTCCCTCTTGGAGGCATGGTTTTTGAAATCATTATTAGCATTTATTTGAGTAAGACATTATAAACTTTTGATCATTAGTGTGTTTTGGCACCACTTTGTTTGAAATTTTGTGATGGTTAAGTCATGTGAAAAGGTATGTTTGCAGATTTGTAATTTGAAAAATAACGATTCTTCCAATATGGTTTAGATTCTTGATTCCCAAGAAAAATGACGTTTGGACAAACATTTGAAACGATTTTTATACCAAAATAATCCATCCGTTTAAAATCATGAACTTATTTTAGAACATTTTAAAACAATTTTGACTATCAACCAAATTTTGTTTTGAAGAACATTTTAACACGGTCCAATTAATGAGGATTACCAGTTCATCATTCCTATAAGGTTTCGCAAGAAAATCTGTCATTTGCATAAAATTATTTGAATTATTTAAATCAGTACCACCTCCGGAACACGAACACTAATGCGAACAACGCTGTCACGGTCAACACAGACAACTCAATTAACAAGGTCACTGTTTCTCATGAGTCCTCTCATCTCACTTGTAGTCTCCAAAGTCCTAATCATAACTAACCCATTAATGTATCCATTTCGATTGGTGGGTCACTTCCTAAGGAAACTAATGGTGTCGACCGACTCATCGGCTTATAATGTGGTGTGTTCAGGCTTTCTAATAAAGGGAGTGGTGTGGGGAGACAAGGCATGTGACATAACGGCATAGGGCAATACCAGGAAATCTTGTATTCAAAATCGTTTTCAAATAGTACCAAATTATCAACCATCTATAACATTAAACCGAGTGACGATTTGAACTTAACTTAATTTCACAACTCATCAAACAAGAACTGTCATGAAATTAAGTTAAGTGTCGTTAAAAGGCTTAACGTCTTTTATGATAAACAAATTCTCAAAATAGCATATCAATATAATGCATAGCGAAACCAACGTTGACCTTTCAAAATAGTATTCAAAGTTGTATAGCGTAACCAAAATAGTCTACCCAAGGCAACGTTTTCAAAATAATGTATCGCTATATATATATCTAGCAAAATATATAGTATGAGTTTTGTTTGCGGATAATATCAAACGCACGAGTGTGGGGAATGGTACAAAAATATTCTAGCTCGATTCAAATCAAACCATGTCATATCAACTTAACTCAAAACACATCGTAACATATCGGATCACGTCACACAATATCAACTCAGATAAGTACACAATAGCAAGCTCACATATTGTCCTAGAAGCTAAAAGCTTCAACACACAGAAGGCAAAGCAACATAACCACAGATACACATAACACGTAAGGCAAATGCACACACATAGGCCAACGCATTTTCAGGTGATCTAGACTCCGACTCCAACCAAACATGATCCAAGGTAACTACCCCCATCATCCCATGATCGCTCCTGAATTAAGCATAGTTGATCAGGCTATGCGTAATTTAGGAAAAATGATGGAATGCTCGGGCTAATCGACTCGTCCCATGTTTGGGGTTTTATAAAAATTTTAATCTGGTTATAGTTGAGGTTTTTATTTTTGAAAAACCGGCATTCTCTATAACCTTAAGCTCTGATACCAATCTGTCACACCCCGTCAAAGGCGGAAACACGAGATGTAACTAAGAAAGGCACATTGCATAACATCATAGATTCATACCTTACAATTATTTCAGTAATAATTTACAAAACATTCTTCGACCAAATTTGAAAAGAAAACATGTCTCTTTTGAACTCTTGACATCTTGACAAACATAGTAGCAAGTATCAAACAGTCTGACTCCGATAAATGTGCCTTCAATACTTTAGTAATGATCCACCTGAAAATGGTACTAGAAAACGTCAACATAATGTTGGTGAGCTCGTAGGTTTAAAAGTGAAACCGCTGAGCTGTGATAGCATAGTGTAGGACAAAAGTGAGCATGATAACAAATTATAAGCACATGTCGAAACCAAATAATGTTGAAACCAAATAATGTCGCGCCAACTGAACCTGCCACGGTTGCACACATAAACATACACTGTGGGGAGCTACCCCGATAGATCTATCATATTGTTTCGGCTCTCGAAAGAGTTAACAGTTGCGCATCAATGTACACACAGTCAAACAAATTGTAGCACATAATTGTATCAACGCACATAATGTCCAAAATTATGAAAACAGTATAATCACAGCATGAAAAACAGTTAAAATATCATTTGAGTACCATTTTCCCCCAAGGAAAAACATAATGAAAAAGGGGCTACGAGAACTCACCTCAGTCCAGCAATGTAATATCACAACAATGTCAGAGAGTAGAACAGCACAACAGCTCAAAGGTAGCCTAACGCGACAGCAACAAAAATCTCACGACAACTAGGGTCTCACGGCACAACCTAATACGTATGTAGTTATCTTAGAATACGTTTCGTAAAGTAAGAGAGTTTAAAAAGACAAACGTCTTAGTTTTTGTGGATTACTCGTATCCAAGTTTGTAAAAGTTTAGTGTTAACGTTTCGTGTGGTGTGGTAAGAAAATAGAGACTCGACATACAACTCACGCCAAAGAAGAGAGACATCAACAAACTCAAGAGAATACGGACAAGAACTCAACCAAGGAAGGCAACTCTAGAAGCTGAAGACACACAAACACCTCAAATCAAATAACTCGGTTTGTACGTTTTGACATTTACCCCGTTATCCCCAAATAATTTTGTATAAAACATAAACGTTTTATAATAAAAACAAGTTTAACTAATAAAATTAATTTTTCTCGAGTCGTCGAGACTTGGATTAACCAAAACTGAAATTACAATATTTAACAAGTACAATTTGTTGCTACTCTGCCTTTTGGACTTTAGAGACTACTCCTATACTTGCAGAGTTATACGGAGTAACATAAAAGCATGAAAAATGTGTCATTTATTAAACATCATATTTTGCCATATAAAAGGCATCAAAGGAATTTGACAATTTGTTTCAGTAAACACCTTTTTATAAAAAAAAAAAAAAAAAAAAAAAAAAAAAAAAAAAAACAAAGATATACTGTAAAGTGTAAACCACATGGATCCTTTTTCATGGCTGCTAAGCCCAAAGCCAACAATTCCCATACTTACACAATCCCAATTCCCATTTAACACCAAATAATTCACAAGTGAAATCAAGATTAACGCACCCTAAATGAGTTATGACAAACCAGAATGTACCCTAGGCGTTTCGTCGAACCAAGGACCAAGAAAGGAAGGAGTCGAGACTCCAACCAAATTTTAATATTCGGACACGACAATTACAACAATAACGACCACGAAACACAACAACGGTAACAACAATATAACCACGACGACAAGATCATTGCCGAGACCCTAATGGTCTCGGCCTTGACCCTCGGCTGCCAACTCCCACGCCAACCATAGCAGTATCAACATAACAACACAACCAATTATAACCAAGATCAAATGAACTTGAGAACCACCAGGCTCCTATTCAACTGAAAATCATCACTCACCCTACGTGGGTTCTTTTTGTACCGTGACTCAACCAACAACGACAACCATAACACTAACATAACCAACGAACCAAAGTCGATATATAATCCGGGTCGACCCGACCTGGTTGAGTTGACCCGATGATAATGACTAGAACCAGGAAAAAAACAATATAGGAATCGAATCCAGGATCCAAATAACATCCATAACCTCAAAAATAGCACAACCACATTAACTTACCACACGAATAAGTTTTAAAAATGTTTACATTCGATTTTTAAATCATGATTCAACAGTCTCGTTTTATAGTCACAATGGTTAACTCAATTTGATTTTAAACCCGTTTTTAAATCCACGAACACAAAAACAAATATAATCGGTGAAAATTAAAAAAAAAAATATAAAGACGGGCTTCTCGGTTTTACCATGACGAGAAGGAGGAGAGCAAAGTGGCGGAGACGCGTAGCAGCAGCGGCAACAAGTGGTGGAGATGGTTTCTTGGCGCGTGAATCACATGGGAATGAAGAGGAGATCAAGGTGAAAATGATGGTGGTGGCTGTGTAATAAGAGGAGAGGCGATGAGGTGGTGGTGGCCGGATTAATAGCGAGGGTGAGGGAGAGTATCAGTTACCCTAGAGAGTGAAGTGTGGGATGAGATTCGAATATGTGTCCCATTCTTGTTGTTTCGACCAAATTAAAAGAGAAAAGAAGGGGCGTTTGACCATGGCTTTCTTTGCCTCGATCTTGGAGAGGCTGTTTTGAGTTGTAGTCTCCATCAATTGGCTTCTTTTAGACAAACGCGTGCTCTCCCATGAGAAAGAAGATATTGGACAATCATCAAAATAAAAGAATAGATGGTGACAGATCATGTTGGTGTTACAGAGGAAGAAAAAGAAAACAGTAAAAAAAGAAGATAAGAAGATAAAGGTAGGGGCGGTTGGGGATTTTTTTTTATTATATGGTTAAGTTTTGTTTTTATCATCATTTCGTGTATCTCGTGTCCCGATGAGCAAAATTTAAATGTGATCCCTCGGTTTGGTAAAAATACGGGAAATACATTTCTAGAAATGTTTTAATAAAAGTGGTACAAGAACAAGGTTATTGATTCTGAGAGTTAATTATAAAAGTTAAGCCATTACCAATGTGGTGTCGGTACTCGTGAGGCGTCGTGTTTTTCAGAAAAGCAAGACGACTTCTTGGTTTTGTAAATGAATTGCGAGTAAGTGTCAGGAAGTGATTACTTTACTTTTTTGATAAAATTAAGTGATTTGGAGGGTTACTGTATGCTACAGTATGCGAAATAACTTTTCGAAATAATCATGTAAGCTCAAAATGCATAATAGGCAACAATAAATGAAACTTATTATTACGATAATTTTGTAAAAATCATCGTCTGCCACAACTGGTTTCGAGTCTTATAAACAAGTATTGCCCTAAAAATGCCGGTTGCTACACCACTAGTGCTCTTTCTATCCACGTAGTCTCCCGCATGATCCGAATCTGCATAGACGATGGTTTCTATGCCGGATCCCTTAGGATACCATAATCCTAAGTGTATAGTGCCTTTAATGTATCGGAAGATATGCTTAACCGCTTCTAGGTGAGAGGTTTTGGGATCCTCTTGAAAGCGAGCACAAAGGCAGACACTAAACATGATATCCGGTCTACTTGCCGTTAGGTATAGTAAACTACCTATCATCCCTCTATACTTAGTGTTTTCTACGGACTCACCTTCTTCATCTCTTGTAAGTTTTACTTCCGTAGACATCGGTGTTTTCATAGGCTTAGAGTCTTCTAATCCAAATTTCTTAAGCATCTCCTTAATGTACTTAGATTGATTAAAAAATATTCCATCTTCTAATTGTTTTATCTGTAATCCTAGAAAGAAATTTAGTTCACCCATCATGCTCATCTCAAACTCATCATGCATGATTTTGGTGAATTCATCACACATATCCTGACAAGTCGATCCAAATATAATGTCGTCGACATATATTTGGACAATGATGAGATTTGGGCTTTTCTTTTTCGTGAAAAGAGTGTTATCTACTATTCCCATGGAATAATCATGTTTAATAAGAAAAGCTTTTAATCGATCATACCAAGCCTTAGGAGCTTGTTTGAGTCCATATAAAGCTTTCTTGAGTTTATAAACATAATCAGGTTTTGCGAAGTCAATGAATCCTGGAGGTTGTGCCACGTATACCTCCTCATTGATAAAACCGTTAAGGAATGCACTTTTCACGTCCATTTGAAATAACTTAAAGTCTAGGGCGCATGCATAGGCAAGGAGTATTCTTATAGATTCTAATCTAGCTACGGGGGCATAGGTTTCGTCATAATCAATTCCTTCTTGTTGATTATAACCTTGGGTGACTAACCTAGCTTTGTTCCTAGTAACAATTCCATTTTCATCCAATTTATTTCTATATACCCATTTAGTTCCTATGATGGTCATGTTCATGGGATTTGGGACTAGTTCACAAACGTCATTAGTCTTAAATTGATTTAGTTCTTCTTGCATAGCCATAACCCAACTTTCATCTTTTAATGCCTCATTTATATTTTTAGGTTCTATTGTTGAGAGGAAACAAAAGAAGTTATTTTTATCTTGAGCTTGTGATCTAAGAGTTCTTTGATTTAGGTTTCCTATTATATTATCTAATGGGTGTGATTTAGATTCCTTAACATTTACAATTTCATTTTCTCCTAGTGTTGTATCTTCATTATCATCACCTAAGGGTTTAGTTTTACTAACCTCAATAGCTTCTTCTTCCACTAGGTCATCATCTTCTATGGGCAATGTCTTAGGTGGTGGTGGAGTTTCATCAAATGTTACATTCAAGGACTCTTCTACTTTCATAGTGTGTTTATTAAGTATTATATAAGCTTTACTATTTTGCGAATACCCTAGAAAAATTCCTTCGTACGACTTAGGATCAAACTTAGTAAGGTAATCTTTTGTATTGAGAACAAAACATTTGCCCCCGAATACCCTAAAGTAATTTAAATTAGGTTTTCTACCTTTTAATAACTCATATGGGGTCTTTCCTAAAATTCGCCTAATTGAGACTCTATTTATTATATATGTTGATGTATCTACGGCGTGACACCAAAATTTTTGTGGGATAGATTGTTCATTTAGCATTGTTCTACTCATTTCGTGTAAGGAGCGATTCTTTCTTTCTACTACCCCATTTGATTGTGGAGTGCGAGGAGCGGAGAAATTGTGAGATATTCCATTTAAATCACAATATTTTCCAAACTGCACTTCGTTATCAAATTCCCGACCATGGTCCGTCCTAATAGATACTATAGAACATCCTAATTTGTTTTGACTCATTTTACTAAATATTTCAAACTTATTAAAGGCTTCGGTTTTATCACTTAAAAATCTAGTCCACGTGTATCGTGAATAGTCGTCTACAATTACTAAGGTATATCGGTTACCTCCGTAACTCCGCACTGCGGATGGACCAAAAAGGTCCATGTGTAATAATTCTAGGCATCTAGTAGTGGAGACTATATTCTTAGCTTTGTGACTAGCGTGTGCTTGTTTTCCCATTTTACAAGCATCGCAAAAGTGTTGGTCATATCTTAGGTTTAGCAAATTTCTAACTAATTCCTTAGAGGCTAGGGATTGTATTTGTTGCATATTTGCGTGACCTAATCTCCTATGCCACAATGTAGAGTTTTCATCTAAGGTTGCTAGACATATTTTATCTTCCGGTTTATTTCCTAGTTTCATAACATAAACGCCACCTTTCCTAATACCTCTACCTATGACCTTTCCGTCCTTAACTATTTCGCTATCTTTATTTGTAAACGTAACCCTACACTTATTATCACATATTTGTCCTATACTAAGCAAGTTGTATATTAAATTATCTACATGCTCAACATTTTCAATAGTTAGGGAGTCTTGAGAAACCGTACCTTTGCCAATGATTTTTCCACGAAAGTCACTACCGAAAATAACATTACCCCCGTTGTATGCCTTGTAGGCGGAGAATAACTTGCGGTTTCCCGTCATGTGCTTTGAGCATCTACTATCCTTAATCCATTCGTCGGGTTCCAAATTTATTCCTAGACATATTTCATCGGTAGCTTGAGCTACAAGACATTTTTCGTCTTTTGCTTTGTCCACTTCGTCTTTGTCACTATTGCTCCATGTTCCACTAACAAAGGCGCTTTGGTAATCATAACCCGGTGGCTTTGGACATTCGCCAATGAGATGGTTTGGGCTTCCACATCTAAAGCACTTTCTTTTCCCGTAGTTATCATTCCTATTTCTTTGAAGCGATCTACTTTCATCTCGTGATTGTCTTGTGAGTCTTCCTCGTCTCTTGAAAAATTTCTTGAACTCTCTTACGGCCATTGCATATTCTTCGTCTTCACTATCGTCACTTGAATCGTCATCATCACTAAGTTCCTTTTTGGCTTTTAGTGCAAGAGATTTGATTTGATCTTTCTTGCTCTTGACCGTTTTCGAGTCTCTCTTTATAATTTCTTCATGAACCTTCAAGTTGCCGATAAGTTCATCAAGCGATAACGTCATCAAGTTCTTCGATTCTTCAATAGCCGTGACCTTCGCGCGCCATTTTGGATGTAATGCCCTAAGAAATTTCTTTACACAATTTTTGCTAGAAAAAGTCTCATCAAGTGCTTTTAAACTTGTGATGATAGTGTTAAATTTAGCAAATGCATTATCAATAGATTCCTCTTCAGGAATTGTAAATTGTTCATATTGTTGAACAAGAAGATCTATTTTGTTGTCTTTTACTTAACTATTACCTTGGTGAGTGATTAATAAAGAATCCTAATTTTCTTTTGCGGTTTGACACATAAAAATTCGTTCATATTCTTTGCGTGGTAATGCGTTATAAATTACCATTTTAGCCACATTATTTTTTGCTAGTTTCTTTTTCAAATCATCATTTTGTTTTTCAAAAGGTACAATTTCATCTATTTTAGTTAAAGGATTATTTTGAATAGGAGGAAAATCACCATAGATAATAACATGCCAAAGATCAAGATCTTTTGATTTCACATAAGTTTCGAATCTATTTTTCCAATAAAGAAAACCATCACTCTCGAATAATGGTGGTCTTTGCATGGATTGCCCTTCTAAATATTTTTCTGATTCCATAGATCGTTTCAAGTTTTAAAATACAATTTATTTTAAAAATCTTGTTTGACGTGGCTCTTGATACCAATTGTGGAAAACTAGAAGGGGGGGTTGAATAGTTTTACGTCTTTTTAATTTATTATAAAAACTTTGTTTACTTTTAAAGACTTAGATTCGAATTTATGTGAACTCAATTCTTGAACAATATGAACAAATATAAGTAGATCTAAATTAACAATGCAAGTAAAGTAATAAAATGAAATAAAAGATAGAGATGGAAAGATCTAACCGCGTGACAGGATTTATAGTGGTTCGGCTACAAGGACACCTTCCTTGCCCTACTCCACTCCCCGAGCACCTAACTCGAGAGTTTTCTTCACTATATCAACAAGCTCCCTTATGGCGGAGAAAACCTTACACAACTTTCGCTTACACCGGTTTAACGACACAAAGCTAAATGTCGAGTTCTAATCGTAGCTAGAACCAATCTCACAACTTCACATAACTTATTCACAACTTCTTCACACCGGCTTCACAACTTCTTCACGGCTACTTCAAGACTTCTTCACGACGACTTCACAACTTCTACACTACTTATATACTCTTCTACTTCTTCACACCTTCACTACTTACACACCTTAACTTCTTCACACCTTCACTACTTACACACTAATCTAGCCTAACCAACTAAGCTCACACCTATCTAACAAGTATTCACAACTTATACAAATAAATGAATGATTTACAATTATGATACACCAACAACTTGGATGGAAGAGATACATCAAGTTGTAATACTTCTTGTCTTGAAGGATAGAAGTATTCTTCTTTTGCACTTGAGATACACCAACAACTTGGATGGAAGAGATACATCAAGTTGTAATACTTCTTGTCTTGAAGGATAGAAGTATTCTTCTTTTGCACTTGAGAGGTTGAAGCTTTGGATCACTTGAATCAAAAGCTTAAGAATATATGATCAAAGGATTTAGAAGGATAGAAGAAGAGATTTAGAACAGAAAGTTTGAGGTGCAAAAGGTGAGAAAAAAGTCCAGAGATGAACCAGTATTTATAAGCAAAAACTGACAGCTGGAGGAGCGGGGCGGTCCCCTTAAATAGGTGGCCGGTCCCCTTAAAATTAAGGGGGCCGCCCTACCCGAACGTTGCCCAGTTTTGTCTTTTTGTGGGGAAGGTTTTTCTGGAACATTTTTGCCATTTTTGGTTGAAAATTTGAATTCATAAATTTATAATAGATTAAACATTTTTATTTAATACCAAAAATGATTTTCTAAAAGATATAAAATGTTTGTGTCATTTTGTAAAAAATCAAGTGTTTAAGAAAATGTTCCTTTGATCATATAATGCATTAAGCATTTGTTTATTCATACCTTAAGTGATTGAGTTGTTGAAGTGACTATTTACAACTAAATACTTGTTTACGACATAATCTTTCGTTTAATGATTTTACATTTTGTGATTATCAAAACGTAGAGATATCGAAAGATGTTAATAACGTTTTTAGGCATTATTTATATCAACAATTTGACAAAGTAAAAGTATGACAAAGTAAATGTGTATAATTAACTGAGTAATAAAATACCTTGGGATAACAAACTGTGGTATTGTCTTGCAATTTCCATCAGTTCCAAATCTCCACAGCTTGTGAGAACACCAATGATGTCTGCAAAAGATTTAACAATTTGATGTAGAAACTAAAATGGCTGAATAAAAGATAGAATATGATGGCATTAATATAATTGAATACAAAACTCACCAACACAAGCATTCTCAACGATATGGTTTTTCAGTATTTTTTCAAATTCAACAAAATGGAAAACATTCTCAAGACCTGAAACATAGCTCACATGATTTCCGGATGAATATGTTTGGGAGGGATGGTGGTTGTTGGCGGCTGGATGATGGTTTATTGTGCTCGGCAACATTTAGGGTGGATTGGTGGGTTAGGGTTCATTGGTTAGATGTATTGGTTTGTGTTGACTTGTTTTGGCTCGTCCAAAGCCATGAGTTGGCTACAGCTTCAAAAAGGCCGAACAAATAGTATCTTTCAACATAAGTTTTGGTAACCTCCTAAATCGTTTTCTTAATTAACTAAATTTCCGGTTAAAAAAAAATATATATGCAAATTTCCTAATCTAGACACTCTTTCAAATTTAGTATTTCTTTTTTAGGAGGGCATAATAGACATTTTAATACAATCCTTTATTAGAATTGATATTTTCCTTTTATTAATTGGTAATTTAATTTTTGTGTATGCAAAATGACAAATGTAGACACTCTAGAATTTGAGTATTCCTTTTTTAGAGAGGTATTCATGGCCTTTTTCAACTGCTGTATATTAGAATATAATATATAATAATAATTACTCTTTTTCATTGATATTTGATGGGGTAAATGTATAATATATATTATTTGGATTTGAGAAATTTGGGGTTGACGTTTTAATGATCAGTGTCAACTTAGAATGTTAAAATTGCATGAGTAGAATCTTAAGTGAGATATATTTTTAGAATGCTTTTATACACTACACAACTAACATAATATTAATTCGTTAACATTAAAGATTTTCTCAAATGCTTTCTATATTAAGTTTTTGGTATGATAGTCGCATTTCTTTTTGTTATTATATTAATAAAGGGTTTTGTTAACCACAACCCTATGGGTTGTGATTAAAGTTACTTTAATTGAAAAATAAATAATTAATTAAAATCAAACATTTCATTTATAAAAACACATTACTTAATTACAATCATTAAATATGTATAAATATGAAAATAATGAGTTCATTAAATGATATTTTACACACATAGGCTTAATCACAACCCCAATCAAAACCTCATGAGTTGTGGTTAACAAAACACATTTATAAAACCGATAGTGTTTTATAACAATTTTTACAACACAAATGTTTCGTTAATTTTTGGTATCTGATCAATGAATATATTAAATACAACGTAAGTGAGTTTATTTGTATATAAACTAGCTGAAATCACCAACCAAATTTTATCTTATCGACACTTTCTAAACTTATACTCTGTAATTAGCGTTAGTTGCATCGTAGCATATCACTTTTGTTGCATATATTAAACCCGACCCGACCAGAATTTTTTGAAAGTTATGCTAAAAATGACATCTCCCTTAGGCTTAGCATTAGGCCCCGTGGTTTCCTGCTTTGCTTTACGTTGCCCTTTGGTTTGCATGCTGGTTCCTTTGTTTTTGTTTTTGTTTCTCCTCTGTTTGCTTGTTTTCCTGTTTTGCTTGCTTTCTTTACTTGCCTGTTGCATGCTTGTGCTCTGTCTTCTTGCCCTCCTTTCTTTGCTTTCTCTGCTCTCTCACACGCACACCTGCACCTGCCGGAGGTCTCTTTGGAAGCAGTCTCTCTACTTCCGGGTTTTATCTTGGGGTAGGGGTAGGATCTGTCTACATTCTTCCTCCCCTTACCCTGTTTCGGCGGGATTGGGTTTGTTGTTGTTGTTGTTGTGTGCTAAAAATGACATCTCCAAACATGTTATTGAACTCATCGCTCGATGCCCCCGTAATCACATTTCCTGGCTCCTCCACTGCACTCACACCAACATTCCCAAAACAATCAGATCTCATTAATCCATTCCCAATCCCAAATTTTAACCCACATCACAGGTACTTTTAAAAAAATATATAAATAAAAAAAAAAAAAAAAAAAAAAAAAAAAAAAAATCAGTAAGCATATCTTAATTAAAATCACCCTTATAAAAGATTGTAATACTATGTATTGTATAATTAGCTTTTCATGAATTTATTTTAATTTTTGGCGGATGGGGTGTCTTTTTGGCTTATGAGTTAATGTAGATAACGTGTTTGATGAAATGCTTTGCGTTTTTTGTTTTGTTTTTGTTATGTAGGTGTGTATTGAGGGATTAGTGGAGCGGCGAGATGTATGGACGGAAGGCGAGTCAGCTTTTGAAAGAGTTTGTGAGTGGTGATTCTGGCCAGCTTACTGGATTTAATGCAAGACAAGTTTGTTGGTAATTTGGTTGGATTTATTTGGAGTTTTAATTGTGTTGGGTAGGCAATATTTGTGCCCCATATAAGTCTAAGGTAGTAGGCTACTAGTAATGACCACCAAATAGCCTAGTGGTAAGTCATTTGCCTCCTCACGAGAGGTCAAGGGTTACACATTTTGGGGACTAAAAACCCTGCCGGTTCAACCCAGGTGTTAAATTCTAAAAAACCCAACTCTTATTTGGAAGACATAATTCGAAAAACAAAACTCAACTCTTTTAGCCACCAACATCTCCACCACAGGTGACGTCATCAACCACACTCATTATTTATTTAAAAGATTAATAATTTGTTTCTTAGTTAGTTAGATAATAACTTAATTAATCCCATTTGATTTGTTGTGACATTATGTTGCTTTGGGTTATGTAATGCAATATTAGTTTCATTCTTGCTTTGGGGGTTTTTGTCTTACCATCTTATTTGATTTCGGCTTATATTTCATAAGCCAGTTTTTCTGACTTATTAATTTCATTCTTGCTTTGGGGGTTTTGTGTTTTCGAGTCTTACACATATATTCAGGCTATTTGTTTAAACCTTATTTGTCGTCTTATTGATTTCGGCTTAGGGGATGTTTGTTTAACCTTATTTATGGGGCTTATATAACAAAAATAAGACTAATTAAGTGGTTGGCTAAGCTTATACGTTTGAGCATATGAGCTTATATGAGGGGGTTTTGATAAGCCCAAACTTTTTGTCATTTTACCTTATTGGTTATGATAAACACTTAGCAAGTGCTTATTAGCTCATGATATATAAGCCACTTATATAACATAAGCACAAGCACAATTTATAAGCTTAGCCAAATACCCCATTATATTTCATAAATGTGGCTTATTTTGAGACTTATGGGCCATATGTTTCAAAGTAAGCCGAAAAAATAGGCCGAAATCAAATAAGCTCATACATTCAAAAATAAGCGTAAACAAACACCCCCATATAAGGAATAGTGCAAGTTATTAGCTTTATGGTTAATTAAGTACATTATCCAAACACTATCTAAGCTTAAACTTTATTACGGGTAAACTGTGTAGGTTTTCCTGTTAAAATTACCCGGGGAGGGCGAGCCTTTTTTGACTCACATGTACGCTGCCTCACCGGGTTAATTCCAGGACCGTTTCCGACCCTTCCCTGGCCACCTCCACATGTACACACCTAGCGAGGTTTGAACCCTTAACCTTTTGTGAGGAAACCAAGGACCTTATCTAAACACTTTCATGAACTTCTTTTAGCTATATAAGCTAATAAGCTTCTTATAAAAGCTAAAACAATGGATACAGAATCGAGTCAACATGTTCCTCGACCTCGTCTTTTTAGACAGTGGCTCTTTTTCTAATTATTTAACGGTTAAACTGTTTAACTAAACAGAATTGTCAGTTATTTGTATATTGAACATAACCATCTCGTTCATTTTCTTTTGTTATACTTGTGACAGGTGGAGAAAGTAAAGAGAATGAGACTGACCCTCAGACGGCAACTAGAAGATGTACCTGAGTTGATTCATCATATTCAAGCATTGTTACCGCCAAAAGATGCAGCCCGCACCTGCGTTTTGTCCAAGTCATGGCTACACGCTTGGTCTACCATCCCCACTCTCAGGTTTTACCAATCTAGTAAGTCCTTAACTAAACAGCAAGAAAGAAGGTACTTGAGGCTGATCAGACGGACTATACAAAGGTATCACAGGGACAACATACCGATTATAACATGTGATATTCACTTTGGCATCCGCAAGCCAAAGTCGGCTATTCGTGCTGCAAAGTTTATTAAGCGTGTTGCTTCCAAAAGTTCTCTTAAGGAGCTTTGCCTCACAGTCGTCGATGACGTTGCTTTAGTTACTTTGCCGGATGAGATATTTTCAAGTGAGAACCAAAATACGTTAAGTTTAAAACTCGATTTTTCCCTTCACTCGGTGTTCCCTCCCGAGAACTAGAAAAACTACTCCCTTTACATTAGCAGCAATCCTTTGATCGTTACGTGAACCTGCGAGTGCTAGAGTTGCTTGATGTCTACATAAGTCATGAAGCGGTGCTTCATAAATTATTTTGTACATGTAAGTTACTTGAAAAGATCAACCTTAGACTTCCCGAAGGCTTGGATAAAATAAAGGTAAATAACCTCCTTTATCTTCATGAGTTAAAAATAGCTCCAGGTAGTCCTTGTGTTGATGCGCGTTTGGAAATTTATAATGTCCCACGTCTGTGTTCACTTTCATACGATGCACAAATGATACATTCTATGCCTGAATTATCCATAACAGATTCAATTGGGAGCTTAAGAGAGATACATTTAAGTGACGTGACCATGGATTTTGTGATATTATCAATACCAAGTTTCCTTTTCTTGAGAGTTTAACCCTTGATATCATGCGGTGTTGGGTGGAAATTTTGGATGTCAGATCTAGTTCATTGCAGAGGTTGAAAATATCATTGAGCAATGTGTGTTCAGTAGAGTTACAAGTTTATGTTCCCAAATTACTTTCTTTCCGGTACAAAGGCTTTTCAACGCCTAGTCTCTTGTTTCCAACCATTGCTCCCGAGCAAATTAAGCTAACCCTGGTGGTGAATAAGCCCGTCGATCATTTGTTCTTTCTTAAGTTGGGGGAATACCTCAATTTATCAAGCAAGTTTAACATTGTAATACGAAGTTTTGAATCTGCTGTTCTAGTGCCATTCAACATTGATGATGTGAGAACAAGGGTCCTGTTTCCGGCTACCAATATTGAAAAACTGTCGTTTGAAACATTTAGGGATGATGGTTTGTTGGAGAACTCACTACTGCTCTTTGATGCATTGTTTTCTATTTGCCAGCCCCTGTATGTATAGGCACATCTTCAGATGAGGCTCAAGATAGCTGATTACTTCTTGAAGCTGATTGACATGGGGGTGATGGAAAACAAATCTGGAAACCGGCCTGACCTCAAATGTTGTGAAATAAGAAATGGTCTCGAAGGAGAATGGGAAAAGCTAACAAGCTCTTCGTTAAGTTTAGTTGGTGAATGGTCTCAATGTGTGTTCAAACTTGCTTATTGCTCTCCATAGAAGCTACCTATCTTCACTTGCGTTGTTTGATCATTTTACTATTTCTATTTATATCGTACTCCGATTTTAGCTAATTTGTTTTTTGTACCTTCGTCTTACCAGTTTATGATAATATTGTAGGATGTTTATTGTGACAGGTAAACTAATTATGTCTGAACTTATATGTATGTACGAAGTGATCTGCATGTTTTACTACTGTGTTTTTATCTCACTGTCACCCTCTCATTCATTTTCTTCGAATTCATGCAGAAACGCTAGTAGTTGAAACCACGGCCGTGGAGACGGTCTCCAAGGCTGTGTAGGCGGAGGAGAGGAAAAACCGATAACCAAACCGTGATAATAACTGAAACAGAATGGTTTATCAAAAGCAAAACCAAACCATGCTAGCCCTAATTTTTTGACTTCCATAAAGGGTGGTGTTTATAAAGAAAAAATTGCCATGTTGGCGAAAATAAGTCATCTTTAATTGAGCAATCAAATAGACATTGCCATGTTGCAAAATCACATGGCTAGGAACCATCAGTAAGAACCGTGGCATTGATAGAAACCATGGTGGACGTGCGGCAATCCTTGTGATATCCGGAAGTAGATCCCATATACTTGTTCCCGGTAATGGGTGTGCTGTATAATCTCACTCCTTGATAACCTGATCCCATAGTTCAATCTATTTGACTTATCTTTAAATCGCCTAAAACACCCTCCAATAAATATATACGTAATAACAAATCTAGTATACCAAAATCCGATATAACTAATCAACGATGAAATACACATGCAAAACATACATTTGGATTAAAACTCACAAACCAAACCAGATGTTGAATATGACCCTATAAAAAATTCCGGTTCATCTATTTGGTACAACTTGTGCATGCACGTAACGCCATCAGAGAGAAGCAAAAATATATATTGAATTTGTGTTTTACTGTTATCCATGCTCGTTTACACGCGTTTCTCTAACTCTACAAAACTGAAAAAAGAGCTAATGTTGTTGGCACATACAATCTGGTATGGGATAGGTATATATGGATTGTGTCTCCTTTCTTAACCTAACTTGACCTTGTCTATTCTTATGCGCGTTTTGTATAGCCCACTGAAACTCAGGCCATTCCAAAGTTTCGTTAAGAAAGAGCTGGCTCGAGAGCACCATATTTGGTCTGATAGTCTTCAAGTTTTTGTATGCTCGATACCCTAGCTGAAAAACAAGGAGCAATGATTCTTTTTATAAGGGTCATGTATGATTCCAAGTTGTGAAAGCATCATACTTTATTTTTATATCAGCGAAGCAAAAGGTCAAAAAGGCCCGTTAGACGGGTTGGAGCAAAATGAGTTGGGTTTGGGCCCACCAACACAGTTTTATCCTAGTGTTTTTGAATTCGAATATGCTTCATACCACATTCAACACGTTTACTTTATCATTAAACTAAATATTTTACCCGTTAGATTCCTTATCAATAAGAAGCAACCGGACTTTATCAGTTTTATTTAAACGGGTTGAAAGATCAGCCTCTAAAGCAAAACATCATATTTTATTATTCTTTTTTAATGCAAAAAAAGATTTTGCAAAATGAGCAATTTTCTACGAAAATGTGAAGTACAATGGTCATATTTGCATTCGAAATCACGTAGATGGTTTTTTTTGTGTGAAGTGTGAACTCTGAATACAAATGAATGCAATATACATTTTATTCATCTATATGTGGAAATGACCTTATAATTAGCAAATTAAATTTTGCAAAACACCTAAAATTATCAAATAAGTCAAAAACTTAGAGTATTTTTCATATTTACAATAAGAAATCGTAAATTTTCACAGAAGAAAAACTTATATTCAAAACAATTTTACAAATATTTATGCATCTTTTACCGTTTTGTGACTTTTTTACATTTCACAAATTTTAAATTTGCCAATTATAGGGTCATTTCTGGATATATCCGCTTAAAAGGATAGAGTTAATAGTATGTCCCACAGCTCAAAGATGATCTAAAATTACTTTTTACATAGTGTATGGTTTCTCTTTTACATGCAAAGGAAAAGACTGCTGTTAGTTTTTAACAGAGATAAGATGAGTAAGGTCAACCATACATACCATTGCATTGTGCATATTGCCTGGTGAAGCTGAAATGAAGATGTCGGTATGCATACTGACATAATAATCAACAGCCGCTAATAACGACGCTTTTCCTTCAACTTCTGCCCGTTCTTTGTCAGATGCAAGGCTTTTTTTGTCATCCATAAGTGGAAACAGTTTACGCAGTGCAGAAATTCTTGCCTCTCCACCGTATACCTATTCAGGGATAAAGCAAGCAGATAATGTAAATTGTAAAAGTTGCGATTTTGACTTTGATGTGCTAAAATCTCAGCCTTAGCACGCTTGATGTAGGTCATAAATAGTCAAATACTAGTTTGCCCATACTCAGCATACCAATTTTTATTTTTTTTATGATATTGATTTGGGTCTAAGAAGATTTCGTGTATCGTCTTTCTTGAAGGGTGATTCGACATTTGATGAAGTAACATTATTTCTTCAAATTGTGCAGATTTTATCAGACAGTTAAAAAAATTCTACAAATTATGTGCAAATTTAAAATAAAAAAAAAAAAAAAAAAAAAGTCAAATAACTCCTTCAAATCGTGTATGAATCTAAAAGTTAAAATTCTCCATGGGGTGGATTAGATGTTACCTTGTGGGATGCAAGATAGAGGCGTGTGTCATTGTTTAAACCCAAAGCTTTCAAAAGCAGTCCAATTTCTTCAGGAGTGAGTGGACATCGTCCCTGATGTCTCAACTCCTCGTTAGTGAACTGAGTTTTCATCACTCTTCCCTGCCAAATTACTTGCCGGTACTTTGCAAGTGCCAACTTTTCAGCTTTTCCACCACCAAAATCACAAGCTGAATGGGCAGCCATATCCTGATCCAAAATATAATGTGAATAACATGTCCTTCATAATCCCACCATCACCTATTTGTGACATATGCAACACTAATCGGGGTGGCAACATACGTAACAGGTCAAAACGGGTATACTTTTTGGTAGGGATGGGGTTAGGTTGACCAGAACCACTTTTGACAAAATTATTTATAATCAGTGT
The DNA here is from genome assembly GCA_021014915.2 of Artemisia tridentata subsp. tridentata. Lineage (NCBI taxonomy): Eukaryota > Viridiplantae > Streptophyta > Magnoliopsida > Asterales > Asteraceae > Artemisia > Artemisia tridentata. The sequence continues at coordinate 126,533,564 of CP139508.1, forward strand.
GTCACACATGATTACAAAAATTAAATTATTTCAATAATAATCTTAATTTTTAATACAAAATGATATATTACGAGATTTTATGCATTATAGCTACATTTTGGGTGATATTCAACCGATTTGGCTCCTTTCCTTTCACGCTATTCTTTTAAGTTCATCCATTAGAGATAAAACAGAACACGAATTGAACCATTCAGTCTAAATGAATCTAAATTGCTACCACCAATGAGAAATCACAGGCTTAGAAGTACTGATCACAGTGGAGGGGAATTAGAGGAGGTGATGAAGTTGCAACTTGGCTTTTGTGCAGAGTGTGAGGTCATACGCAGATGAGAAATTTAACCTAATGATATAATGCTAGTTCAAATTGAGTTATATTTCAAAATTGGTAAAACTGTAAGGAAAAAAAAAGCTAATCAGACGGATCAAACATGTCTTGTCAAGAGCATATTACGTGTTTATAACCTCCTAATAACTTGATTGGACAAATTTAGGATCATTATCTTAGTAGTGGTTTTTGTAAAACTTTTTTCAAGAGATTAATCATGTATAGAACTGTGAGAGACAAAAAAGTGTTGGTGGCTCAACCCAACCCATTTTGACTCACTCGGTGCCATTCTCGAATCACAAAAAGATACATGTAATCAAGTTGTTGACAACATGAGTGAAAAAAGAACCAATTTTGGAGTAAAGGAGACAAAGCCGGCCCAATTTTACATTCTAAAGATAAAGATGGAGAAACATGGAAGGAGACATACTTTGTCAAAGCGGAGATGTAAAACGGTAAACTTTCCACTTCCCCTTTCATCCTCCAATTTATTGTTCGTTGTTCCTTTGTTTGTAGTAGAAGAGCTTCGAAGGCGTTGAACGAGGGTGTCTCCTAGTCTTCTGATGTGAGGAACAAAAACTAATGCTTTAAAGTTAACCTTACAACGAAGAAGCTGAATCTCCTTTGGTAGGTTATCAAATCCTAAACGGTGCGAGAATGGGGCAATAGCAGCAATTCCATGACTGAAACATTAGAACTGCAATTGTTAGATATAATAGTTCTGTTTGTCTCAATAATATAAACAACACTGTACCATAATGTGTCAAATTTGATTAGTTATACATAATGCAGTGACCTCTGTTACTATTTTATACAGTAAATATATTAACAAGAAACGCTGTATGAGCACATTCTGTGAAATATCATTTTTTGGAAGCTTATTTGTGATGGATATCGAACACATTTGGCTACTACTTAGACACTTCCCATAAATTACGTGTCCATACAAATGTTGCAGCTTCCTCACGACAAACAGATAAATTTTAAGTGGCGCACGAATACTTTTTTATAAGGTGAAAGTATCAGACAAAGCAAACATGCTAAAATCATAATATCAGGCGAGAGATCAGATAGTGACGCATTAAATCATCAAGTGACAGCAAAAAACTGAGAAAACCGATAACTTTGACCTGTTTATGCTAGAATTGAATTACAATGTCAAAGAAAATTGTATCACGAACCTATTTAGCATTGGGAGCACATTTTCAAGATACCAATTAGCAGAAGCATGAACAGGCGCCGTTTTGATTCTAGTAGGTCGTATGCCAGTACCGTAGTAATCCCTTGTGCTCCAAGAGTACATGCTCGGCAGCTCTTTAACTATGAAGACTTCATTTTGCAAGACCTCAATAAAGTGATCCACATCAAATATATCGGTGAAAGAACTGCATAGTAAACGTAACATCTTACCACTAGTCTGCGAGTTAAGAACTTAAAAACACGATATAAAGCCAAGATAGTGGCCGTAAAAATACCTTGTATCTTGCCAGACAGGATTTACTTCAAGGTGTGGGATTACTAGGGTCGCGTTTAAGATTTTAGCAACAGCAACTGCATCACAAATCTTTAACACAGGGGCAAGAAATTTAGAAAAAGTATATAAGAAATATTATTTACTTACGTTTTTTCTTAGAGGGTGTTTGTTTTAGCTTATATTTTTGGCGTATGGGCTTATTCAACTTTTGCAAAGCTAATACGCTCAATCTTTTAGGCTTATGAGCAATGAACTTAAATAAGCCACAAGCTCAAGTTGATAAACTCTTAAGCCTTGAAATCTGAGCTTATTAGCTTTTCAAAAGTTGAATAAGCCCATAAGCCAAACACCCCCTTATGCTTGTTTAAGAGATAAAATAGCGCGTACCCCCATTCTCTGCTGGTTCAATCCTCCATCCAGAAACACCTGAATATATCCCCGAGATTTCTCTGGAATGGCTTAAAAAATAACATCGGCATTCGATTACATAATAATGACAAATCAAACAGAAACAATCGCATAAATCACGACATAGTATAAAGAACGTAGTTTAAGGAGCTCACATGGAACCGTAGCTGAGTCTGTACAAGGTTTCCATCCTTGGTCAGGCAACGGAGACCAAATATCTGAATTCTGTTTCTCCGACTGGTTATAAAGAAAGTACTATGTAGTATTAGATTACATAATTGATAACTCTTGAGACGATTTTTAGATGAACATTATTCATATATGTAAAGGTTAGCACCTACTCACAATTTGTTGAAGCAAAGCACCCTCTAACAAACGAACGTGCTTAGCACTTGGAGCATTCCATTCCTACAAATTAAAAAAATCACTCTTAAAACAAAAAGAATCCACACGCAAGGCGCTCAACAAATATTTGCATAATACATTATGAGCATAACTTTACAAAGAAGGTCATCTAAGGAGTTGAAAATTCGGTAGACCACCTCGCAGCATGTAAGCATTACTTTGTGTAAACACGTTCACATAATTGTTGATAAAGTTAAGTTATAAGCTACCACAGTAAGAAACAAAATTGACACACATAATACTAGTACTACGCATATGTGATATTACGAAATTAACATGATAAAACACATTTAGTAGGAAACGAGTATAACAATATTGAAGATGAAGCTGCTTGTAATGTCATATAAAGCTACGAAAATGTATTGCAAGGCTATTTGTAAGTTAGATAACCTTTTTCTCCTTTGAGTAGACAAGGCATGGCATACATTGTCGTTTACAATAGAGCAAACCGCAATAAATAACACCTACTACTACTAGTACTAGGAAGTATATGTCTCAACTAAGAGTTGAACACACACAACCTGTTGGTTGATGGGCCGTATTGCTAAAAAACTCACATTAACATCATAAAAACACATCCAATAGGAAACGAGCAAATATTGCTGCTTTAAATGTCAAGGATTGGCTACCCAAGATGTTCACCCTGGTCTCTTGAAAGGTCATACTAGTATAATGGAACACTTTGACTTAATTTCTAAGTCAATTATTGAAGCCTAAAACCGGTTATTACAAAAAGACTAAACTTTCGAAGAAACTAGTGTTTTCGGTGATTCGACCATAAAAGTAACCTAATTCAATTGCAAACTTATAAACAAAGCGCTAACTATAACAACAAGTTCAATAAAAATTTAAAAAAAAAAAAAAAAAAAAAACAATTGACCTAATTAAATGAAATGCTTACGGAGAATAAATTAGGATAAGATCGGGTGAGAGGTTGCAAAAGATCCGGGAAGAAGAAATTAGGGATTATTATTATAAATGCTGATGCCAACGCTATTCTCTGCGATTGGTTTTGCCGCAAATAATTACGATTCATTTTCATCAACTGTTTGTTTGTTTTAGGGATCAAATCTTCAAACCCTGACTCAACTGATTGGTGTCTCGAGTTAAGTTAGTACTCTCCCTCAGAGGTGCAAACTTCGGTTAACCGGTTCGGTTACAAACCGGATCCGGGGAGAAAAAACCCAACCGATCCAAACCGGTTTGTGTACGGTTCGTGACCGGTTTGGACCAGTTTGTGTTTTTCTTTTCTTTTTTTTTCGTTTTTCGTCGTTTATACAAAGTAAACTGAATAAACTTCAACTTTTATTTAATACAACGGAAATACAACTGAAAGGAAATACATGATCAAACATAATACATAAACTTAAAACATAATTCTTAAAACATAAAACATCGAGAAGCTACTCAACGTCGACTCGTCGAGGCTCGAGTGCCGGGCAATACATGGTGAAATGAGCCCTCAACGCACAGTTGGAAATGGGATTCATTAAACGGAAGCAATGCTTAAATTGATCCTTTCTCATGCCATCCGACATTAGGACGTAGTTTAAGTTATCCCAAATATCTGGTTTACGGTTGCATGGTAAAACCGCAACAATCACCGGTGCAGTTGGTGCAACAGCCTCCTGTCCTTGATTTGCATTTGCCATTAGTGAATTACTTTCGATTTTGATTTTTTAGAGTATATTTTGGTTGTATAAAAGTTGTAAATAAACAAAAACACAACCTCTTTATTTATACTAAATATAAAATGGCAAAATGGTAAAATTGAAACCAAAAAATTCAAATTTTCGGACCCCCCACGTTTTACCCGCCTCCCCGCTCAAACTTTAAATACAAAATTTGAAAATTCAAAAAATCCACCGGTTTGACCGGTTTTTAACCGGTTAACCGTTGTTACTATCATTATCCAACGTAATTGAAAGAATTTTTTTTTGCAAGTGAAATTTGTGAAACACTTTTCTCAACATTTTGAATAAAGCAATTCCCGTGTGAGGAACCGGAAACTCTTCAAATGATATGACTCGCTTCATCATTTGCCAACTTTCGGGTATACAAAAATACTCCTGTCCCGAGCCATAGATGATTGACCCTCTTTCGGAACCGTTTTGTGTGCCTTGCAATACTTCTGTTTGATATGAGCCCTCAACGTCGAGTTGGAACTCGTCGACATTATACTCAAGCAATGTTTACATTGAGCCTTTTTCTTGCCATCCAACATTAGGACGTAGTTGAAGTTTTCCCAAGGATCTTTTACACGGTCGCATGGTAAAATTTTGACAACCGTAGGTGCACTTGTTGAACCAGCTTCGGTGTTGTTGGTGGTGTTTGACCTTGCCATTAGTGAAATACTTTCGGTTTTGATTTTTTATAGTGTATTTTGTTTGTATGAAAGTTGTGAATAAACAAAAACATAACCCTTCTATTTATATTAAATAATAAATGGTAAAATGGTAAATATTGAGCCCAAATAATTTAAAAACCGGCCCCCACGCTCCTTCCCACTCAAGTTCAAAATTCAAAATTTGAAATTTCAAAAAAATCAAAAAAACCCGCTCCTCCCGCCCAAACCGGTTCCTAACTAGTTAACCAAACCGGTTCAAATAACCGGTTCCCAAAAACCGGTCATTTCTTTGAAATCCCAAACCGGTTCCAAACCGGCAGTTTGTGAAAAAACCAGACCGGTTTGGGTCAAAACCGGTTTTGACCGGTTCGATTTTTCGGTTAGCTTTCAGTTGCGGTTCGGTTAACCGGTTTCGATGTGCACCTATGCTCTCCCTCCCTTCAGACTTTGTTATTTTTAGGGCAGGGGAGAACCGTGAATTAAAAGTCAAAATCAATTAATGTGACTTCCCAAGTAAGTAAATAGGCGGGTACGTGTAATTTAATTTTTTCAGCCAATAATTTGTTCCCATTTATTGGTTTTTTTTAAAGATAATTGTTTTTAAATGTAACGAACTTGTCACTTTTTATTAATTTATGTATGTTTCTTTTAATTTTACTAAACAATGCAAATAGTGTACTAATCATACTATTATATGCATAGTTTTAGGTTTTCCCCTTTTTTTGCTGAGGTGGCATCGTTGACCACATTAACCCCGTTTTCTTTTACTAGTGTCCGTTATTTGGTGATAGTGACCACATTGACCCGTTATTTTTCCCCGCCAAAAGCCTTTTGGTACATCTTTTTATAATTTCCAAGGTAAATCACTGTGCTACCTATACTCTTTCATTTATCCTCAAATAAAAACCCTAGATACACACACAAACTTTTCACATACGTAGTTATCATAACCGAAACCCTAATAACCCTTACAATTGATACCTTTCTTCACCCCCTTTTTTTAATGCAATTTAAGGTATGTGAATCTGTTAATTGCAATTTTGAATATGTTAATTTTGCCCAATTACAGTTTATATCTAAACCTAATTTTATATTGTTATTTTTCATAATGACTATTCCTGGACCCGATGGTATTGAGTTGGATGTTTGGAATGATGGGATTTTCATGCACGAACCACTAAGGTATGACAGTAGTGTAATTTTGAAGATGTTTGTTGCAAGGCTAAAATTTGTGGAATTTATGAGGCTGGTCATTAAGCAAACAAATTGTGCCCACTTATTTGTTGTATACTATAGAATTCCAGAACATGATCTAGAGAAGGGTTTAGTGAAAGTAGGTAATGACTTTGACTTGATTCACATGTATGATCTCTCAAAGTTGTATGGTGGAATAGAAGTATACTTGGACCACTGCAATATTGACTTGTCACAGTATTTAGCAGACCCTGACCCTAGTACAATTAGTGATGGGACCTCTAAGAAAAGAGCAACACCTGAGAAGAGGTACTGCAATGTGTTTACACATGATGAAATGGAGAGTTGGGCTGAGAAGGAGGCTGAAGAAGAGGATGTGATTAATAAGGGTAAAGGCATACTTAGAGATGACCAAACACCTAAGGAGAAATGCAATGTTGCTGGTAAAGGAAAATATAAAATGGTGGTTGAAAGTGACAGTGCTAGTGGGGATGATGGTATGCTAGAGGATAGTGATAGTGATGACAGTGACTACTCTCAGAAGTCCATTGATTATCTAAGTGATGGTGAAGAAGAGCTCATACACCTTAGAACTAGGAAAGCAAACAGAAGTAAGACAAGACCAACACCAATTCCAAACATGGCTGGTTCTGCAAGTACTAGTAGGCCTACTGTTTCAAACAAAAATGAGGTGTTGCTTGAGCATGATGAATTCATAGGTGATTTGTTGAGAAAGTTGAAGGGTGAGGGTGAAGATTCTGATTTGCAAGACCCTTTTGTTGGTGTTGAAGAAAGGCCAGAGAAGTATTCTACATATGATGTGAGCAGACATTGGAGGTCTCGGGTTCCAGAGGTAATGCATGTATTAGACTTGATAAGTTTCTTGTGGTATAATATATTTCTTCTATTTTAATAGCATGCCGATCATTGCAGAAACTGGCTATTTAACCGATTTCAGCTTATTTATGGTCAAACTGAAATACCGTATAACTTATAGATGGTGGGAATAATCGTAAAGCTACTAAATAGATATGTTTAGCTAAAAAACAGATCGAACAATATGAAATTCGCTCAAACTCAACCTCCTGTATCTGTTTAAATATAAAATAAACTGGTCATCATATCTAAAATATATATATGGATCAATCCAACCCGTCTTTAACCATTTCAACCTGTTTACAATTACAGATTTTCGGACGTTAACAATACCGCCCATTATACCATCTACACAAAGCACATAACCTAATGACTTACGAGATTACATGACTTGAAGATGAAATAATCTGTTTTAGGAAAGTTGAATAGCAAAGAAGGGGGTTTACGGTCCTCGAACTCGACCCTCTGGCTTCCCAATAAAATGAGGTTGTGGTCCCACCTTTGGCTGATACAAGTTCAACATCTTCCAAATATAACATTTCACAAGGGGAAACATCACTACAAGCAAATCTTATGGCTTCGTTATTAGCCGAAGTTCCTTTAATATTCACATAGGATATGTTCTCCACGTTAACAGCAGAAGTCTGCAGATTCATGAAATGCAACTTTTAGCATATAAGATATACTACTCCATTTTGTGGGTAACATTCGTAAGTATTAGATATTTAGATACCATTCAATAGGCACCAACAAAATGACTTACTTGAGGGGGTAGTTTGGCATTGTGTTTTGAAAGTGATTACCTAATGATTGCGTTTTCAAGTCAATAAGTTTTAAAAATAAAAAAAAAAAAAAAAAAAAAAAAAAAAAAAAAAAAAGGATTGTTTGGGTAGCTTAAGAGTTATAAAACGTATTTTTTGACATAGCTGTCCCAAAACACAAAAAGTAGACAAATGAGCCTATATTTTTCAACAATAGGATAGAAAAGTAGAAAATAGACTTTGTAATGAAAACGTGGTCGCTTGAATCACTAAAAACGGACTTAAAATGAGAAAGTTATGCTATTTTGAATGTTGCGGCGTAAACTATATTTTTCATAAAAACTACACTAATAGCGAAACTAATTTTTTATAAACTATAAGTAGTTTTAAAAATCATTAGTATCGAGATAGGTAAAAATGGAAAAATCAAGATTTACGAACGGGTCATGCCGAATTTTCGCTAGAATTATAACACTTAACTTATGTTTGTGAAAATAGTTATACTTAGGAACAAATGAGTATTTTCCATAAAAGTGTCAAAATAGTTAGAATAGACTTTTAAAAATTAATAAATGATAATTGTTTGTAAAACTCGACTAAAAGACGAAAACCCGACTAAAAGACGAAACCCGACTAAAAGACGACCAAAAAAAAGATAAAATGTTTTCTTTTAACTTATGAAACACAAGCACAACGTGTCGTGGTGGTACAACGTTTTAAAACAATCATTTGCATTCTCACATTTCATAAAATGTCGTACTAAGTTAAACTCACACTTAACTATGTTGTCTTGCGGAGTCATTACATTTCATTGCCTGACTTATTCATTACCAGATCACTATCTTACTTAAGGTGAGTTTTCATAGCCCCATTTTTACTCGTTTACAATATTTCTAAACTCTCGGGGTGAGAATACATTGCTTAATTACTTTTATGCGGACATGAGTACAAAAACTGTTACAATGCCTAAGTTGCCTAGTACGCCAATTAAGTCCCCGACGTATCATGAACCGTTAATTACTTGTAAGCGCGGATGTTGTGAATAGATCTATTGGGTTAATACCCCCGTCCGGGTTGGTCGCGCCAACTTGACCATAGTACCGGTCAAACGGATACATATCATTCGGATTATTTTCGAGTGCCTTGCAAACACTTACAAGGGCCACAGTTTATTTATGCTTGATTGCATGTTAGTACGTTGAGCTTCGGGGTCATGAGCTTAGGGCATTGTATTCATTTATTTTTCATGGCGTTATGTTTGTCGTAATTGTCATAAGTACTGAAATCTTGTGTTCCGTACCTGATTACTTTACAATTAAACCTATGAACTCACCAACATTATGTTGACCGTTTTAGCGTGTATTTTCTCAGGTGCTTAGCTTATATGGTGTGCACTGCATGGAGTCCATCATTTTCCCTAGTCATCATTGGTGACATCACTCACGAGGATTTCTATGCATCAAATATTACATCATTTGACTTTGATGTTATTTCAAAACTATCTTTACTTTTCCGCTACGTAACTTGACTATTTATGTATTTGAATCTTATGTTGACTTATTAAATCAAATGACGTATTTTTCTAAAACGACTCATGTAGGTCGTTCAACATAACTGTAACTTTGTATCCATGAAAGTCATGCCCCCGGATTCTATTCCGCTGCGACTCAATTTGGGGGTGTGACAGTAAGTCTTCATCAAAAAACTGATAGACGCTACACTTGCTTCTCTTATCCTATATTTAAATAACAAAACCCCCATAAATTAAGGGGAACCAAAAAAAATCTCAATTCAAAAATTAGGGCTTACATAATCGGGGCAAGCAATAAACCTTTTTCCTGGATTCTCCGGTGTCCAAGCCGTTTTCACAGTCAAACGATGACCACATTCACAAAAGGGTCGAACGTACTGGCCAATTACTCGAGGAGTGCCATATGCATAATACATGGTGGTGGTGATGGTTTTATCAGTGGTGATTTGATCGGGTATTAAAAAAAATAAGAGAGAGATTGTTTATGAAAGAGAAAAAAGAGATATATCCGTTGTGAGTGGGCCATGGCTCAAAAAGAGAACGGGGTCAACCAGGTCAACTATGCCACGTCAGCACTTAAACGGGAAAATCTTAAATTATGCATATAATAGTATGATTAGTACCATGTTTGTATTGTTTAGTAAAATTAAAAGAAACATATACAACTTAGTAAAAAGTGATAAGTTCTTTACATTTAGAAACAATTATCTCTTTTTTTATAATAGCTTTTGATAGATAAGAAATGGCAGTTGGAAAAGGTCATTTTGCTCTTGAAAGGGCAGTTGGCACTTGTGATACTTTGGCTCTTCATTTTGTTGACCCTTCACTCAAATGACCGCAAGAGAAAGGCCTATAAAAGGCAACGAGGCAAGCCTCATATCAGCATCCCATTCCAACAAAACACTAATAAGTGTCTCCTTAGTTTTATGTGTCTATTTGAGAGTTTGTGTGTATCTCTTACTTACAAGAGATTAGTATTTATCTTTGTAATTAGAGAGATGGTGTAATTTTTAATTTTCATCATAGTGAAACGTATCTTTCTTTGCCCGTGGTTTTTACCCTATTGGGGTATTTTACGTTAAATTCGTGTGTCATCTTTTATAGTATTTCATATTTTAGTTGTGGGTTTGCTTCAATCCGGTGTCACTTTTCTCAACAAGTAGTATCAAGAGCTAAGGTTGGGTGTGTGTATAGTTATTTATCGTATGCTCTGTGGTTGCCACTAATAAGTGACCCTCCACATCAAAAGACAAGTAAGATTATACTCACCCAAAAGGTGTTCGTTACTATTATTAACAAATAATAGTTTTGTCGAAAAGTAGATTGTGACTGTGGCAATGGCGGCGAAATTTGAAATCGAAAAATTCAATGGAAATAATTTCTCGTTGTGGAAATTAAAGATGAAGGCTGTAGAAACTAGAAGGGGGAGGGGTTGAATAGTTTCACCGTTTGTAATTACGTTTTAAGATTTTTGAAACTTTTTTATTCTTTTTGAAAATCGTTTGATTCGATGTTATGTGATATCAATCAAATATATATGAACATAACAATAATGCATAAAGTAAATGAAATACGAAGAAAAGATAAAGGAATAGAACAACCAAACTGAGACACGGAGATTTATAGTGGTTCGGCACGAAGCTCACTCTTCGCCCTACTCCACTCCTCGAGTATCACACTCAAGAGTTCACAATCACTATGTCAACAAGCTCCCTTCAGGCGGAGAAAACCGTACACCAATGCTTATACCAATTTACGACACTAAGCGGAATGTCGAGTCCTAATCCTAGCTAGAACCAATCTACACAACAACACACACCGCTACACGGATGTACACCTCTTCCACTTGGACTTTCACACGATCCAAGTCTTCACACTTCACTTCATGGACTTTCACCTAGTCCTAATCTTCACACACCAATACACAGACTCACACTAAGTCCTAATCTACATACACCACTTCACGTACATACACTTTGTCCAAATCTTCACTAACACAACTAATCTCGACTCACACACAAGTCGAATACACTAATGTACAATAGAGATAAATGAGAGTTTAAATGGAGAAGAGAATCGTAACACAAGTTACGTGTGTGTGATGCCTAATCTATAACACTTCGTTTCTTGGCAAATACGAGCGTTCTTCTCTCGCATATTGAGGTAGAGGATAGCGGGATCACTTATAAACACATTATTGTTCCCTTAACACGCTTAGAGTTAACTAGAAAGTTAATCTATTCGTGTTTATGACTAATACAATGTTATGATTAATTCTAACAGATTAATGAAAACGTAAAAGTAAAAAGACACAAGTATTTTTCAACGTTTAAATTCTTATTAGAAATGAATCAAAGAATCTATTACCCAAGTGTTTTGCGGAACAAACACTTGGGATTGAATAGACAAGGTATGGTGTCTCCTATCTAAACTCAAGCTATGCTTAAGTGGTAACAAATTCGACCCACTGAGCTATCTCAGGGATATGTTACTCTTTGTAGGAGAGAAGTTGTTTTACAAAAGTCTAAGGCTTTCAATGTATAAAACACTCACAACTTCTCTCCTTTTGAACCTATTTATACACAAGTATAAAAGAGTAAAAGTGATTAAAAAACTACAACTTGTTGAAGCAAGCGTGTCTGACAATTACAACAGTAATTGTCATTTCCAAGAACCAATGGGAATGGACTATAAAGTCTTTAGAAGTGGTTGGTCTGACACTCCACGACTTTTAGCCGTCTTAGGGAAAGTTTCTTCCTGACAAGATAAGATTTGATCTTATCTTAAACTCTTCCCAGATCTTCCCGCCTTTCTTTCAGGCGTTGAGTTCTTTAGTCTTCAATCACTTAATGTTGTTGAGGAGATTGGGGTTCAGTGATTTCTTGTCCAATACTCACTGAACCATCATCTTCTTCTTTGGCTTAAGTCCTACTCAGGGAGTACCGCCTTCCTGAGTAGTGAATCATTCTTCTTGAATTCGCCTTAAGCATCCTGAAGATGACTCACTGAGTGACTGTTCACTCAGTGACTTGAATTGTTCTTGGTTTAAGTTAACACTTAGTTAATTTATGTTCAAATCCTGTTTTAAGTATTCTTGGGTACTGATGGACCCAACAATCTCCCCCTATTTGGATATAAATTATTCCTAAGTGTTTTGATCAGTTATGAGTGAGCTAATGACTTCTACTCATACTGAATGTACTAGAATGTAAATAAGGACACTGAAATAATAAAAACATCATCTTATTAATATCATTACAAGTCCTATCAAAACTAAGTACAAAAAGGTAGTGGTGGTTTTCAGGCAGATTCATCAGTTCAACTTAATACCAAGGGCTTCAAGCTTAGGCTTCTTTGACTGCAGCTCATGTTGGTCAGGGTGCTCTCGGATTTTTCTTTTCAGATCTTGACAAAACCTCACATTCTCAGGACTCTTGATTGGAGAGGCCATCATGAGGAAACCCATCATTGCCTTGATCCCTAATAGATCAATATCATTCCATCTCTGGAAGGCTGGGTCTCCGAACTCATCAGTAAAGAACAACCCTCTTTCAGGTTGTTCGATGACCACATTCCTCCTGAATGGAACACCTTCAGGGAGAGCTCTGTTGCAGTCCAGACCAGGGACCTTGATCTCAGGCTCTGCTTCAATCTTCTTTCTTTTTCTTGAAGAAGACTGAGAAGAGGCAGGCTGTTCGGCTGAAGCAGGAAGAAGAGAGGGAATGCCAAGTTCCTGAGGTGTTGCAGCCAACTTTTAATACCTCAGACTGAGGGATTTCATCAGGTTTTGGTACAACAACATTTTTCTTCTTCTCAATCAGTGGACCCAGTTCATCCAGTTCTGAGATCCCAAAGTCTGCGAATCTGAAAGGGTCATGAACCTCAAAGACTCTCTTGTCATTACTTCTGTAGACAATTAGAATTGCAGGCTTGGAGTTTTTATGAATCTTGACATCAGTGATTGGTTCTTGCTTTAACCTGTTTGTCATGACCCACTGATATCTTGCAATCCTATTCTGCCTAATCTCTTCAGTCCTTTTCATTCTTTCTTCCCTTCTCTGCCTGAGGGCAGTCATTTCAGCATTCTGAGCTTCCACAAAGCTCTTACCACCTTCCCTTTTAGCAAGGTCTTTTGCCTCAATCCCTATCTTCTCAGCCTCTTCTCTTGCAACATGAATGAGAGCAAGCTTGTTCTGCCTTTCATCTTCAGCAACTTTCTTCACTGCCTCCTCTTTCTCTATGTGAGCTTGAATTTCAGCATGAGTGAGAAGTTGCATTACCCCATTGATTTCATAAGGAACCCTGACTGGTTCATCAGGGTCTGGCCTTCTTTTCTTGGAGGCAGGTACCAAGATTGTGGGCTCAGGCTCAATGGTTGTGAGAATGCCTTTGCCTTTGTCTTGGTGGGATGAAGATGAGATGGCTTCAGGATTCTCCCCCTCAGTGTGAGAAGGAGGTTGTTCTTGTTCAGGTTGTGGAGGTTCGTCTTCAGTGATTTTCTCCCCCTCAACTGTTGCTTGACCCATAGTGAGAGCAAGAGTTGGTTCTCTCACTGAAGTTGAGGGAGCTTGACCTTTGAAGGCCTGATAGATCTCAGTCATCATGGATTTGATGTCTGAGGTGTCCTCCTGAAGAGTTGAGACCTTAGCCTCAAGAGAAGCCTGAGAAGCCTCTAATGCAGTCATCCTTGGCCCAAGATTCCAAGCCATGGAGGAAGAAGACGATGCCAAAGATGCCATGTGGGACTCCATAAGACCCAGGGAAGATCGGATGGAGTCCACTAAAGAGTTGAGTCCCTGAAGATTGGAGGATTTCAGCACAGTTACCAGCTCAGCCAACTGAGAAGTTTGTTGCTGGTAAGTTTCTGAAGCCTGAAGAATTTTCTTGTTTAGCTCAGGGTCATCTTTCACTGACTCTTGAATAGTGTCAACGCTCTTTTGTAAGTTGGTGAGAGACTCGTTGAACATTTTAAAGTTGTAATCAAGATTTGTCAGGGAGAAGGAGATAGATGACTTGTGCTCATTTACATCATCATGATAGGATTCCACTGATTCCTTCAGGTTGACATAATGAACAGCTGCTTCAGTGTGCTGGTCAAACATTTCTTCAGTCAGACCTTGGAAGAGAGCCTTGTTGGTCTTTAGCAGGAACTTGACCAATTGTCTCTCAGTGAGAGGAAGAATGTTGTCATACTTGCTGAGGATGTTGTCAGTATCCGAAGAACCAGCAGCTTGAGATTCTGATTCTTCACTTGGATGTGGAGATGACTGATGTGATTGTTCAGGTTGTACATTAGTTTCCATATCCTCACCAGCCTCAAAGATTTCTTCCTCACTCTCTTCCTTGAGCTCATTATCAGAATCTTCATAATCAAGAAGAGCCTGAACATCCCCCATAGACTCGAACTCCAAAAGGTTAACCGGCTCCTCCTCATAAAAGGACTTGCCTTGGTTTTGGCCAGGTCCTAACCCCGCCATAATAACTGATTTGGTTTTATCAGCCTGGCTAGTTATAATAACTGATTTCTCAGCCTGACTTTTGGGGGCAGTTCCTGAGAGACTGAATCCGCCTGAGGTGGTAGTGGGTACCGTATCAGCGGGTGGTTTATATCACTTTGAGTCTTTGTCCCCCTGAGCGCCTTCAACTACTGACGGGTGTTTTCCAGTAGTATCACTAGGCACTTTTTGTGATGGTTGGTGGTCCCCCTTCCCATCAGGGTTGTACTGCCCTTTTGGAGATTTAGGGTCCTTGACTCCCTTGGGTCCTGACTGTGATTTGTCAGCACCTTCATTGGGATGTGATTGGGTGTGGGTCCCCTTCTCAGTTGAGTAGTGCTGCCCAACCGAGGATATAGGACCCTTTTCTCCCTCAGGATCTGATTGTGATTTATCAGTGCCTTCATTGGGATGTGAATGAGTTGAGGTTCCTGAATCCAATGACTTGTTTATGTCAGTGGAATCATGAGGAAGAGGGGGTTTGCCCGAGGACACTGAGGATGATTGCTCAGTGCCCTCCGTTGGCCTTTGTTTTGTGGTCAGGGGGTCTCTGTAGTGGGTGTCTCAGAGGTCTGGGCCACATTCAACCCTTTTTTAAGGTTGAGTTGGTTCTGGGCATCAGTCTCAGTGGCGAGTGGTTTGGGTCTAACCACCTTACTGGACTGACCCTTCTTTGTCTTCTTCACCTTCTTTGTAGGTGAAGGTACTGGAGAAACAGCGTTCTCCCCCTGAATAACCTCTTGCATGTAGTTAGTCAGGGCAATGGGTTGTACCTCAGTGATGCCACTAGTGAAATTGGTCTTATGTAAGACGTCAGGCCTCACATAGTCAGAACCAAGAAGGTCCTGAAGCACACAGGAAATAAACCTAGGATAAGACAAGTGTTTTTGCCTAGATTTTCCTGAGAGCTTAGCAACAAGGTCACGGAAGATAATACCTCCGATATCTATTTTTCTACCCTCCAAGAGACTGAACAACATCAATTGTTGTGATGAGTTCAATTGCTCAGTGGAGGATTTATTCCCCCCAAGGACCTGAATGACGAATGTCATCAGGATCCTCCAGACTGGGTGGAACCAGGTTTTGACAATTGGAGCCTTTTCTAATAAGGCTCCAGCGGACTCCTTAGGACGTTTAGGGTCATGAGGTCCTAAGAATATCAACTCTCCTTTGACCTCTTGGTCAGTAGGATTGGGCTCAAAAGCCTCAGCAAAATCAAGACCAGTGGCCTTGATGAAGTCATTGTAACCCAGGGAGAGGGTCCTTCTCCCATTCATCACTGTGAAAGTGATGATGGATTCTTTGGTGTCTTTTGGGCTAGTAGCCACAGCAGTACACCAGAATTCCCTCAAGTAGTCATGGTAGATGACTGAGGGGGTTTTGGTAAATGCTTTTGCAAGAAAACAGTTTTGAAGATATTTCATCACATTCTTGTAAGCATGGAACTTTTGTGGATAGGAAAAGTTTCCCACCACATTGTTCGTTGTGAGGTCTACGCCCTCTAATATGAAATCCACATTAGGGGCGTATGTGATAGCATTAGAAGAAGCCATTTGTATTGGTAGGTCTGGGTTAACAAATGATTTTGGGTTTCTAAAGCCTAAGAACACACACACTATTAGTTTTGAGAGAAAAAAAATGGGCAGAATTTGCTTAAGATTTCTAATAGACGTGTGTGTTGTTATTTTGGTTGGGGTATTTATAGGGAAGTGAAGTGGAGGGTATTTTAGGCATTAAGCGGATTTTATTTATTCAAAAAGAATTTTTGGAAACTGTTTTGAATAAAATGTTTTGGGATCCGCATTTAATGCCAACACTCCACTTTCCCTGGTTTGGCGCAACAGTCAAGGTGAACAGTTAAGCAGTTCTGCAAAAGTGTAATTTGCAGAGATGAGTCATCACATATCTGTAATGTGATTGGAGAGGCATTTAATGCCAGGTGAGAATGTGGTGGCCCAGAGGTGGAAGCCAGAAAGGCAAAAGAACAAGTATTCTTAAATTAAATAAGAATTCAGTTACCAACCTCGGACATTTACTAACTAGATACTTAGAGCATTTAAGTTAGTATTTAATGTCTCTTGAGGACCCTGAATGACTTTTCATTCAGTGAACCTGATTGTCAGGACTTGGGTTTAGTCACTGATGGTTCTAGTGTTCAGGAATTTGGGTCTAATTCCTAAGGTTCAAGGGTTCAGGAACTTGGGTTTAGTTCCTGAGGACCAAGAATTCAGGAACTTGGGTTTAATTCCTCAGGATTAAGGGTTCAGTGACCTTTCTCACTGAAGAACACATTAAGTCAGGCATTTGGGTTTATCAGAATTTACACATATTTGGATGAAATCAATCAGTGGACTGATTCTCAATATCCAACATTCCTAGTTCAGCTTTCAGTCTGGTGAAAGTTGGTTCATCCAATGGCTTGGTGAATATATCAGCTAGCTGATATTCAGTAGGAATGAAGTGTAATTCTATGTCACCATTCATGACATGGTCCCTGATGAAGTGATATCTAATATCAATGTGTTTTATTCTCTGATGAAGAACTGGGTTATTTGAGATGGAAATTGCACTTGTGTTATCACAAAAGATGGGAACCATCTTGTACTGAATTCCATAGTCACTGAGTTGACTTTTCATCCAGAGTACATTTGCAAAACAACTTGCTGTTGCAACATATTCAGCTTCAGCTGAGGACATGGCAACTGATTGTTGCTTCTTAGCACTCCAACAGACTAGTTTTCCACCAAGAATTTGGCAAGAGCCTGAGGTGCTTTTTCTGTCCATGTTGCATCCAGCATAGTCAGAATCTGAGTATCCTTTAAGATCAAGGCCTGAACATTTTAGATAATATAATCCAAGGTTTGGAGTACCTTTCAGGTACCTGAATATCCTTTTCACAGCAGTGATATGAGTTTCTCTTGGGTCAGATTGATATCTGGCACATAAGCAGACTGAGAATTGGATATCAGGCCTTGATGCAAGTAAATACATCAGTGATCCTATCATTCCTCTAAAAAGAGTTTGATTCACTGGTTTTCCAGTAAGATCAGGACCAAGGTTGTTTGGGGGTACCATGGGAGTCTTGACTGAGGCACAGTCACTGAGCTCATACTTCTTCAGTAAGCTTCTGACATACTTCTCTTGACTGATAGAGGTACCTTTATCAGTCTGCTTGATTTGTAGACCAAGGAAGTAAGTCAGTTCTCCCATCATGCTCATTTCAAATTTCTTTGCCATTAGTTTTTCAAACTGTTTGCAAAGTTTATAATTTGTTGAGCCAAAGATGATGTCATCAACATACACTTGTACAAGTATGACATCATTATTTGTCTTGTAGATAAACAATGTGTTGTCTATCTTGCCTCTGACAAATTTGTTTTGGATCAGGAAGGCTGAAAGAGTCTCATACCATGCCCTGGGAGCTTGTTTCAGTCCATAAAGGGCTTTGTTAAGCTTGCAGACATGGTCAGGAAACTCATGGCTTTCAAATCCAGGAGGTTGCTGAACATAAACTTCTTCTTTCAGTGA
The DNA here is from genome assembly GCA_021014915.2 of Artemisia tridentata subsp. tridentata. Classification (NCBI taxonomy): domain Eukaryota; kingdom Viridiplantae; phylum Streptophyta; class Magnoliopsida; order Asterales; family Asteraceae; genus Artemisia; species Artemisia tridentata. The sequence goes on from CP139508.1 coordinate 126,551,908, forward strand.
GCTATTTAAGAATGCACTTTTAACATCCATTTGGTACACCTTGAAGTTCATGTATGTAGCAAAAGCAAGGAAGATCCTGATGGCTTCCATCCTTGCTACTGGTGCAAATGTTTCTTCATAGTCAATGCCTTCTTGTTGATTATAGTCTTTGGCTACAAGTCTGGCTTTGTTTTTAATGACTATGCCATTTTTATTAGATTTGTTTTTAAATACCCATTTCATGCCAATGACAGAAACATCTTCAGGACATTTGACCAAGGTCATTACCTTGTTTCTGTCAAATTGTTCCAGTTCATCATTCATGGCTTGAACCCAACTTGGATGTTTTAGTGCTTCCTTAACACTTTTGGGTTCAATTGTGGAAATGAAGTCCACAAATAGGCATTCATTGGCTGAGGCTGCTCTCAGTTCAGCAGCTATGCTCCTTGTGAGCATGCCTTCAGTAGGCTCACCAATTATATTGACAAGTTCTATATCCTGAGATCTAGTCCAACTGTCCTGAGGTCTTGGAAACTGATTAGAACTTGTAGAGGCCTGATGGGTAGGATCAGGATCAGACACATGATGTTCTTCAGCATCTTGAGTGTCGAGTGGGTTGACTCATCACTGAGATTGTTTAGTACCTGAGCACTTTGTACTGACTGAATGAATTCATCAGTACTTTGTGCTTCAATAAACTCCGTGATGGTTGGGTAAGGAAGGTTGTGGGGAATGATGTAATAGGAGATGTCAGCATTTGCATGGTACTGAGTGGAAGGACCATTATCAGTATGATGTTCATCAGGAGGGTATCTTGATGATTCATCAATACCTATTTCTTCCACTGAGTTGTTAGAGACACTGATTGCATCAGTGCTCTCATCAAAGGTAACATGAAATGTTTCCTCAGTATGCTGTCTCCTAGTGTTGAACACCCTGAAGGCCTTTGAGACAAGGGAGTATCCTAGGAAGTATCCATCATCAGCTTTGGCATCAAATTTTCCTAAGTGATCCTTGTTATTATGAATAAACACAGGACACCCAAAGACATGAAAGTAGCTAATGTCAGGGATTCTTCCTTTGAATAACTCATAAGGAGTTTTGCTCTGTCTCTTGACAATGATGGATCTGTTTTGTGTGTAACAGGCAGTCTTTACTGCTTCAGTCCAAAAGTGTTTGGAAAGGACTGATCCATTTAGCATTATCCTAGCTGCTTCAATGAGTGTTCTATTTTTCCTTTCAGCCACCCCATTTTGTTCAGGTGTGTAGGGTGAGGAAATTTTTTGTGAAATGCCTTTCTCATCACAGAAACATTCAAGTTCATAATTTTTGAACTATGTTCCATTGTCAGTCCTAATCTGTTTGACTTTGATGTCATTCTGATTTTCAATGTTCCTGACAAAGGACATAATTGTTTCAGCTGCCTGACTCTTTTTGATCAGGAAGTATACCCAAGTGTATCTTGAGTATTCATCCACAATGACCAGAGTATACTTCTCATGGTTAATGGATCTAGGACTAATTGGTCCAAATAGATCCATATGGAGAAGATGAAGGCAGTTCCTGATGGAAAAGTTGGTTTTGGTTTTAAAGGATGCTCTGTGATGTTTACCTTTTTCACAAGCTGAGCATGGTTTGTCCTTTGAAAAAACAAGAGATGGTAAGCCAAGGACCTTGTTTTGTTTTACAAGGTTGTTTATGTTTTTTAAGTTCAGGTGGGAGAGTCTCTTATGCCAAAGCCAGTTGAGAGTATCAGTGGCCTTGGTAAAGAGACAAGTTCCATTCTGAGTCAGACTAGACATGTCTAACACATAAACATCATGTCTTCTTGGTGCAATAAGGACAACTTCCTTATTAGCATTGAAGATGATTCCTTGTTTATCATCAAACTGAACTATGTATTTCGCATCACATAGTTGACTGACACTTATCAAATTGTATTTTAGACCATTTACATAAGCTATCCTAGTAAAGACTATACCATTGCAGTTTACTGAACCATAACCTTCAGTGAGACATGATGAGTTATCAGCAAATATCACTTTGGGTCCTGATTCATCCACATACTTGTGTAGATACTCCTTCACACCAGTCATGCTCCTGAACATCCACTATCAAGATGCCAAACAGGATCCCTGGCATGTTTATGCATAAATAGTAAACTGGGTCAGTTCTTTCTAGGACTCCACTTCTTGGAGGGCTTAGCTTTGAGGGTCTTATTAACATTTTCAAGTGATTTATGGTCAGTGGTGGAGTGGACTGAGCTACCACATATTATGCATTTAATTGCTGATGTAGACTCAGTGGACTAAGAGGCTGACTTTGTCATACCTCTACTGGCTTGAATTGCCTTACCACGTCCTGAGGTGTTATGAGTGGAACTTCCACTATTTTCACAACAATTGTCAATTTGACAATCCTTAGGGTGGTGGTCATTGAACCCACAGTAAGGGCAAGGTGCAAAAGGCTTTGCCTTTTGTTTCTGTTTCTTTTTAGAATCAGAAGGATAGTTTAAAGACTGAGCTTTAAGACTTGCCATGTTTGATGTGACTGAATGTGTTTTATGATCAGAGGTCATGTGATCATCTTTTTTGCAAATCATGCAATAAAGAATTCTATAGCAATCATCAGTGATATGATTGGTATAGTTACACAGTTCACATCTTTTCAGGGGTTTTGTGGGTTTGGGTTTGGTCTTTGAGGAAGCTGGTTTTTGTTCCTTCTTGGATTGAGAAGGTTTCTCAGAAGATGCAATATTCTCTCCCAGCTTCCTGACCATTTCAGCCAACTGATCAAATTTTGAGTCAGGGCTTTGGGTTGTTACTTCAGAAGGGGCTGAAGTTGATGAGTCATCAGTATTTACTGAGACTTCAAGGTTTGGTCTCTTCAGGATGGTTGTTCCCATTCCAGATCTCTCCTTTGGAGAGTGTGGTGAGAAGACCATTGGTGGGAGGCCTGAGGTTGGTGCAGCACCCTGAAGTGTATTCAGTGGTGGGAGTGGTAGATATGATTCTGATTCAGACTCATTCACTGACTCAGTATTACTAATTTGTTTAGTGAGTTCAAGCTTACTGAGTTGTTCAGTAAGTCCAAGCATATTTTTCAAAGCCTGATTTTCAGGAAGCAAGATCTTTCCAGTCTCAAAGTTTGGTAACTTACTGACTGGGTTGTCCCTGACAATCCAGTCATTTGACTTGGGAAGCATTTCTTGCTCAAATGATATGCCAGCTGGAACAAAGGTCAGTTCACAGGGACTTACATAGGGGTTAACCATGTGATGATCAATTCCTATTGTTTTCCTTGGGATTAAGCCCACAGTATCAAAGACCTTGGGGTTCTTTTTGGTCCAGCCTTGGATGACAGCTTTTTCTTTGTTAAGTTCAGTTTGTAGGGCTTGGTTTTGTTTCAAAATTTCAGTGTTCTAAATTTGTAGAGTTATTGTTTCTAATTTGGCTTGCTTCAGTACAAGCAATTCATCTCTACATTTATTCAATTCTGACATATGTTGTTATATTTTGAACACATGTTAAGCCTTTGTTCCTCAACAAATTTAAGATCTACACAAATATAATTCATGTAAGACTGCCAATCAGAATCATCATCCATAGAAAGTAAAGTGTTTACCTTCTTCATGGTGATGTTTACCCACTCTCCATTCCTTGCATGGCTTTTCCCAACAGCCACATGATCACCTTCAGAGAGTGCCATCAGTGCACTCACTCTAATTTCCTCATCTGAGGATACCTCTTCTTCATCCCAATCATAGGCTTCAGCAACTAAAACCTTGTTCTTTGCCTGAACAGGCTTAGATGTTTGAGCAGCCTGAGACATAGAGGGATTAGTTTCAAGAATTGCAAGTTTAGCCTTGGCTTTCCTATATTTTGCTTCAAAGTCTTTTTGACCCTTGTTTTGAAATTGTTGGGTCGACTGAAACATTCTAGGTTCAAACTTGCTAGTTCCTGAGGAACTATTTCCTGAAAATTTGTAAAAGGGTTCTGAGGTGGTTTTAGAATAACAGTCCCTAGCAAAATGACCCTTTTTACCACAATTAAAGCATTCAGTGGTTTCATTTGCTTTTCCTTTTGAAAAGTTGGACTGGTTTCTTTTGATGAAATGTTTTGAACTAGCAAGGTGTGCCCTCTCTTTGAATTCCAAGTTTAGATCTTTTAGGTACTCATCACTAGTCCTTTCATCAATTTCATCCTCAGAATCCTCTTGAAAGTCCTGCACAACACCATTAGTATAAAAAGCAGTTGATATGGGTGTGGAGGTTAAGGCCTTTTTGGACTCAAGAGCTTTTGAGTCAGGATATCTCCTTGAGATCAAGTTGTCCTCATAGACAAATTTCCCATAGATTTCAGGGAGCTCAAGGGTCTGAATGTGATTAGCATTCCTCAGGCCTTGTGAGAAGTTTAGCCACTTCTCAGGGAGACTATTGACAAAGCCAACTTTTGTCTCATGCTTAGATAATACTACACCATCATTTGATAGTTCGTTTATCAAAGTCTTGTATCTGGTATAAGTCTGAGAGAGACTTTCCGAGTCTTTTGCCCTGAAAGTATTATACTCAAGTTTCAGGTCCATGACCCTGTTTTCCTTGGTATCTGAGGGGCCCTCAAAGCTATTAACCAAGTCATCCCAAGTTTGCTTGGCTGTTAAACAGTTGATGACTGATTCCATTATATCGTCAGGAAGACAAGATATAAGGATGCTTTTAAGGCGCTGGTCTTGATTGACAACCCTCCTCTCATCAATGGTCCATTGTGCCTCAGGCTTTTTTAGCCCTGCAGCAGTTTTAGGGACAAATGGGCCATCCCTGATACAGGTGATGTAGTAAGGTTCCATACCTGTTAAATAGCAAATCATACGTTTTTTCCATTTGCTAAATTTTCCAGCTTCTACTCTGGATGCAACAGCAGAATAGTTGCCACCCTTTTTATCGACCAGCTGGGGTACATTAATATAAGCCATAGTAGGATCTTGGTTTTAAAAACCTTGAGCACTCTTGGTTAGTTTTGAAAGATTTTATAAACCAGAGGCTCTGATACCACTTGTTGTTCCCTTAACATGCTTAGAGTTAACTAGAAAGTTAATCTATTCGTGTTTATGACTAATACAATGTTATGATTAATTCTAACAGATTAATGAAAACGTAAAAGTAAAAACACACAAGTATTTTTCAACGTTTAAATTCTTATTAGAAATGAATCAAAGAATCTATTACCCAAGTGTTTTGCGGAACAAACACTTGGGATTGAATAGACAAGGTATGGTGTCTCCTATCTAAACTCAAGCTATGCTTAAGTGGTAACAAATTCGACCCACTGAGCTATCTCAGGGATACGTTACTCTTTGTAGGAGAGAAGTTGTTTTGTAAAAGTCTAAGGCTTTCAATGTACAAAACACTCACAACTTCTCTCATTTTGAACCTATTTATACACAAGTATAAAAGAGTAAAAGTGATTAAAAAACTACCACTTGTTGAAGCAAGCGTGTCTAACAATTACAACAGTAATTGTCATTTCCAAGAACCAATGGGAATGGACTATAAAGTCTTTAGGAGTGGTTGGTCTGACACTCCACGACTTTTAGCCGTCTTAGGGAAAGTTTCTTCCTGACAAGATAAGATTTGATCTTATCTTAAACTCTTCCTAGATCTTTCCACCTTTCTTTCAGGCGTTGAGTTCTTCAGTCTTCAATCACTTAATGCTGTTGAGGAGACTGGGGTTCAGTGAGTTCTTGTCCAACACTCACTGAACCATCATCTTCTTCTTTGGCTTAAGTCCAACTCAGGGAGTACCGCCTTCCTAAGTAGTGAATCCTTCTTCTTGAATTCGCCTTAAGCATCCTGAAGATGACTCACTGAGTGACTGTTCACTCAGTGACTTGAATTGTTCTCGGTTTAAGTTAACACTTAGTTAATTTATGTTCAAATCCTGTTTTAAGTATTCTTGGGTACTGATGGACCCAACACACATATGAGAGGATGTAATACACTCTGAGGATGTTACTCCTTTGTAATGTGTATATGATACTTTGAGTGAATATGATTAAGTATGCGGAATCTACTTAACCACACTTAGAAGAATATTGGTTTGTGTATTAGAACAGTAATGCTTTATATTGGATTATGTACACACAATGTTAATACCAAACGATTCAATAATATTGAGAATAATACGAGTGATCTTAACTATCACTAGGGTTACAAAACCTTAAATCTCTATTACAAAGAAAAACTATGGCTGAAGTGTTTTTACCACTTGTGTCACTTGCTTGTTGTGCGTGTCAGTATCTTACTTATCACATGCATATAACTTGTATATAATATCTAACCTAATATCTCCTTTTTATAGACCAAATGAGATCTTTACAAGATAAGTATCTACCTTATATATTTGACTTATTATACACAAAAGATCTTTTTAATACTTATCCTCTACAAAGTCAAACAAGACTGTTATCCATTAAGCAGTTCCTTCTTTGCACTAGCAGTACTAACTTAGCAGTTAGTACTGATAGTTATAACTTGAGCAGACTTCAACTATACACTAGCAGTTAGTACTGTTAGTGTATTCTTCTCAGCAGTACTAATCTTCAGAACATTTAATTCCCAACAATCCTCCCCTAAACTTGTGATTTATCCCAAATCAGCAAGTTTCTTCTGAATTAAATGAGGATTGTGAGGATCTTCCAAACACTACATAGTCAGTCTCTTGATCTGAGCTTTCCTTTGTTGTGCAAGATTGAATATCTTTCTGACCAGCTCATCTGCCATTTCTGAATCACTTTCAACTTGGAGTGTTGAACATACTAAAGATAATAAAACTGCTGCTCTGAGAGGATAGTCTTTTTCTACCAACATATAAATTTCTAATCCATCCTTGGTAGAGATCCTGTGTACACCACAAGTATCAAACAATCTCCATGTAATCTCTTTAATTGGAGCTTGAAACCTCCAAATAGCTTCTCCTCCATCAGTTTCATATATTCTCTTCAATTGTACCCATAGCTCCTTATCTTTGTCATCAGATGGATCTGAGGTTCTTGTTGGGAATTAAATGTTCTGAAGATTAGTATCGAGAATTAAACGTTCACAAGGTCAGTTCTACTCAAAGAAATATACTAAGTGTCATTCTACTGCTAGTGTATTTCATTCTACTGCTAGTGTTAGAGATTCTGCTGCCGCAAGGATACTACTGCTAGTGCATCAGGTTCTGCTATTGAAGAGATAAGTGTCGCGTATTCTACTGCTGTATGGATAAGTATACAAAGATATTTTGTGTATAAAAGTCAAAGATATACGGTAGATAATATCTTTGATAAATGTTCAGTCAACAAGTTGTGTACACAGATACAAGTTGTATCTTAGGGACTGACACACTCAAGCAAGCAAGTAGTTCGACGTGACTTATCATTTATTATAAAAGATATCCTTTGTTGTATAAAAAGGAAGATCTTATCTTAGTTACATGTGTTTCTAAGTGCTGAATTTGTAACTAGTTGAATACTAAGAAAACATACATTGTGTTGTTCATAACAGAAAATAGTTTTCTTTGTAATAGAGATTCAAGATTTGTAACCCTAGTGATAGTGAAGATCACTCATATTATTCACAAATAATATTGAATCATTTGGTGTTAGCATTCATTGTTCATTATCAAATTCAACAACCACCACTGTTCCATTTCAAAATAACCAATATCCTTCTAAGTGTGGTTAAGTAGATTCCGCATACTTAATCATATTCACTCAAAGTATCACATACACTCGTTCAAGAAAGGACTAACATCCTCAATAGTGTATCGTACATCCTCTCAATTGGTATCAGAGCTAGGCTGATATTTTTGATTTAGAAGAAGAAGAAGAAGAAATGGACGTAGAATCTATTCAGACAAATGTTGCTGCAAAGTTGCCCACGCTCAAATAGAATGAGTTTGACATGTGGAGGTTAAGGATAGAGCAGTATTTCCAAGTGCAAGATTATACACTTTGGGAAATTATTGAAGATGGAAATTCCTTCAAACCTACAACCTCTACATCAACAGTTGAAGGTAAAATTGTGACAACTGTGAATACCAACCCAACAACTGCAGAAGATAGAGTCAGAAAGAAGAATTACCTCAAGGCCAGAAGTATGCTGATGATGACCATTCCAAATGATCAACTTTTAAACTTCAGCAAGTTCAAAGATGCAAAATCTTTGTTTGAGGCCATTGTTGCAAGGTATGGTGGGAATGAAGCCACCAAGAAGACTCACAAGACTCTTCTCAAGCAGCAGTTTGAAAACTTCTCTTCAACCAACAATGAATCACTTGACCACATGTTTAACAGGCTTCAGAAGATTGTGAGCCAACTTACAATTCTTGGGGTTGATATACCTCAAGAAGATTTAAACTCAAAATTTCTGAGAAGCTTACCTGATGAGTGGGCTATGCATGTTGTTGTCTGGAAGAACAAATCAGACATTGACACCATGGATCTTATGGATCTGTATAGCAACTTTAAGATTATGGAACAAGATGTGCAGAAGACTGGAGGATCTAGTTCAAGCACTAGGAATATGGCATTTGTGTCATCTCCTAGTACCTCAAATCCAGTTGAAGATGTGAGGGTTGATGGTGAAGTTAGTACTGCTAGTTCATCAAGTAGTACTATTGGTATAATGGATGAGAAGACTTGTTGTGCCTTTTTAACAAGTTAGAATAGTGGGTCCATGCTCACTTATGAAGACCTCCAATAAATCAATGATGATGATTTGGAGGAAATGGACCTGAAATGGCAAATTTCTCTTCTTAGCATGAGGGCTAAGAAGTTCTATCAAAGGACAGGGAAGAAGCTCACAGTCAGCAACAATGATACTGCTGGTTTTGACAAGTCAAAGATAGAATGCTACAACTGCCACATGATGGGGCACTTCTCAAGAGAATGTAAAGACCAAGGCAGCAAGATAGCAAGAACAGAGGTTTTGGAAGCAAATCCAAAACAGGGGAGGTTTATGAGCCAAATTCAAAAGCTATGGTAGCTATTGATGGCTTAGGTTTTGATTGGAGCTTCATGGCAGATGAAGAAGAAGCTTCTTCTCAATTGGCACTCATGGCTTTTTCTGCTACTGAGGTACAATCTTATAAAGCTTGTTCAAATACTTGCACATCTCTTAAAGAACTACAAACTTTAATCAAACATTATGATGATCAAAAGAAAGAGCTAAGCAAAACCCATCAAGACTTAATAGATTATAAGTGTGGTTTAGCTACCTTAGAGAAGCAGATCATACACTATAAAGAAAATGAATTTGCTTTTTCAAATGACAAAGCTCTTCTTAAACAAGACATATTCTTTAGAGATGCTGAAATTAAGCTTTTAAGAGATGCATATGATAGGATCAAAAAGGAAAATGGAAACATTCACTTAAGTGTAGAAACACTAGAACATGCTTCTAAGGGTGTAACTAACATGATTGAATGTCAAGTGATCAATAAGGCAAAGTCTGGGTTAGGATATAATGTTGTCCCACCTCCTTACAGAGGAATCCCTGTTCCCTCAGGGATTGACCTAGAGCATTCAGGAGTAGCTGAATTTCAACAACCTGAGCTACAATATGGTGTTCAGCCAAAAGCAAAGTTAGTTGTTGATGAACCTAAGAAAGTAAGTGAGAGTTTATGTAAAACTTCACTTCATGAGGACAAGGTGTCCTCTGATAGAAAATCAGATAGTCTAATCATAGAGGACTGGATATCTGATGATGATGAAGATGAACAGGTTATGTCTAAACCTGATGTGGTTAGAAAGCAGGAATAAGTGTTCCTAAGGTAGTCAAACATGATACTGATAGGCCTAAAATCAATGTTAAACATGTTAGGCAACCAGTTAGATATTGTGAGCAATACAGAACCACAAACAAGCCTAAAGGCAACCAAAGGAATTGGAATGGCCTTAAGTCTCACCAACTAGGTGATGACTTTGACTTCTATAACAAAGCTTGTTTTATTTGTGGAGAATTTGACCATCTTGCAGCTTTCTGCAACCAAAGGGTATCTGGGTATACAAACAATAGGGTGAATTTAAAAAGGCATACTCCTAAAAGTCACTATAATAATACTAGAACCACACCCAGAGCAGTTTCATTAAAGTCTGGACCAAAAGCAGTTCCTACTGCTAGACCAAAAGTTCATACTGCTAGACAAGCAGTTTCTACTGCCAGACCTTTTTACTCTGTTTACCCAAAACAAGCAGTACAAAGTGCAAAAACAACTTACAAACATGCACAAACAACTGCTAAAAGACCTTTTCCAATAAGAGCAAGTATACAAAAACAAATTTGGAAGCCAAAGGGTACTGGCTACATTAAATATACTGCTGCTAGGGAAAAGAGGGCAAATGCTGTTAAGGCCTCAGCATGTTGGATCTGGAGACCTCTTAAATCCAATGGTGCATCAACTGTTCTCAAAAGATTTAACTACATTGATGCACGTGGCAAATCCAAGTCAATAATGGCTTGGTTTCCCCAAGAAAACTAATTCTTTATTTGTGTGCAGGGACATTCACCAACAGATCATGAAGATCAAGGCTATTCAGATAGTGGGTGTTCAAGGCACATGACAGGCAACAAGTCTTATCTTTCAGACTTTCAATCATTAGATGAAGGCTATGTTACCTTTGGAGGAGGAATTGGAGGAAGAATTACTGGTAAAGGTACTCTTAAAATCGGTAAATTAGATTTTGAAGATGTGTACTATGTGTAAGAGCTTAAGTATAATCTTTTTAGTGTCTCACAAATATGTGACAAAAAGAACAAAGTTTTTTTTACTGACACTGAATGTCTTGTACTTTCTTCTGATTTTAAGATGCCTGATGAAAGTCAAGTACTTCTTAAAATTCCAAGAAAGGGCAACATGTACAGTGTTGATATGAAGAAGATTGTTCCTAAAGAGGCACTTACTTGTTTAGTTGCAAAGGCCACATTGGATGAATCTATGAAATGACATAGGAGGCTTGGTCACATAAATTTCAAAACCATAAATAAAATTGTTAAGAATGGTTTGGTAAGAGGTTTACCTCAAAAACGATTTGAAAATAACCAAACATGCATTGCTTGTCTTAAAGGCAAACAACACAAAGCCACTTGTAAGCCCAAGATTTTTAACTCTATTGATCAATCATTGTTTATGCATCATATGGACTTATTTGGACCTACAAATGTGAGTAGTATAAAGCATAAAAGATTTTGTCTAGTTGTTACTGATGACTATAGCAGATTTACATGGGTTTTCTTTTTAAGTTCTAAGGATGAGACTTCTAGCATTCTTAAAACATTCATTACAAAGATAGAAAACCTAGTAAGCAAGAAAGTAAAAGTCATTAGATGTGATAATGGGACAGAGTTTAAGAATAGAGTTATGGATGACTTCTGCAAGGAAAAATGTATTAGGAGAGAATTTAGTGTTGCTAGAACTCCTCAGCAGAATGGAGTTGCTGAGAGGAGAAATAGGACACTCATAGAAGCTGCAAGAACCATGTTAGCCGACTCTAAGTTGCCTATCACTTTTTGGGCTGAAGCAGTTAATACTGCTTGCTATGTCCAAAACAGAGTTTTAGTAGTTAAGTCTCACAATAAGACATCATATGAGCTTTTTGGAGGTAGAACTCCTGCAATAGGATTTCTTAGACCTTTTGGATGTCATGTGACAATTCTAAATACCTTAGACCATCTAGGAAAGTTTGATGGTAAAGCAGATGAAGGATTCTTAGTTGGATATTCTCTTAATAGCAAAGCTTTTAGAGTATACAACTCAATAACTAGGAGAGTAGAGGAAAACCTGCATGTGGAATTTTTAGAGAACAAATCCAATGTAGCAGGTGAAGGCCCCAAATGGCTATTTGATCTTGAGTCACTAACCAAATCAATGAATTATGTGCTTGTTGTTGCAGAAACTAATGAATTTTCAGGTTCAGAAGCTGCTGATGCAACACATGAGGCAGGGTTAGATAAGGAGACAAATCAAGATTATGTGATGATGCCAATATGGACAAGTGTGGATTCAACTTCTTATGATGAACCTTCTTCTGATGAACCTAAAGAAGGGATTGAAGCTGAAAATAAGGAAGAGGAGATTGAGGAACAAGAAAATCAAGGTAGCAGTACAAATGATGTTTCTACTGCTGAGACAGAGCAACCTACTGCTAGGCCAAATGTTTCTACTACTAGGCCAAATGTTTCTACTGCTGGCCCATCAGACTCAACTGAAGCAGATTTCTCAGAAGATGAGGTGGATTTCAATAATCTCCCACCTCATTATCAAGTTCCTACTACACCACACACAAGGATTCACAAAGTCCACTCCCTGAACAATGTGATTGGAGATGTACAATCAGGGGTGAAGACAAGGCAACAACTGATGTCTTCAGACCAACAAGGGCTTCTTGATGCTCTTTATGCATCAAAGCAGCATGAGTATTCCAACTCTTGCTTATTTGTATGTTTTCTATCACAAGCAGAACCAAAGAATGTTCTTAAAGCCCTAGATGATTCAAGCTGGGTAGAAGCTATGCAAGAGGAGCTTCTTCAGTTTAAGATTCAGAAGGTATGGGTGCTAGTTGATTTACCCAAGGGTGTAAGGGTAATTGGCACTAGATGGGTTTTCAGAAATAAAAGGGATGAAAGGGGCATAGTGATTAGGAATAAGGCTAGATTAGTAGCCCAAGGGTACACACAAGAGGAAGGGATAGACTATGAAGAGGTTTTTGCTCCAGTAGCAAGGATTGAAGCCATTAGGTTATTTTTGGCTTATGCTTCATTTATGGGCTTCACAGTTTATCAAATGGATGTCAAGAGTGCTTTTCTATATGGTACTATTGAAGAGGAGGTATATGTCTCACAACCTCCAGGGTTTACTGACCCAGAACATCCAGACAAAGTGTACAAGGTAGTTAAAGCTCTTTATGGCCTTCATCAGGCACCAAGGGCATGGTATGAAACACTGGCTTCCTATTTAATAGAAAATGGATTTCAAAGAGGCAAGATAGATCAGTCATTATTCATCAAGAAGCACAAGAAGGATCTTTTGCTTGTACAGGTGTATGTGGATGATATTATCTTTAGATCTACAAGGAAGGAGATGTGTTTAGAGTTTGAGAAACTTATACATGATAAGTTTCAGATGAGTTCCATGGGGGAACTTACATTCTTTTTGGGTCTGCAAGTTAAGCAATCTAGTGAAGGCATATTTATCAGCCAAGATAAATATGTTGCAGAGATTCTAAGGAAATTTCAATTTGCTGATTCAAAAGTGGCAAGCACACCAATTGACTCTGAGAAGCCACTTCTTAAAGATGTAGATGGAGACAATGTGGATGTACACACATACAGATCTATGATAGGTTCTTTGATGTATCTCACATCATCAAGACCTAATATCATATTCTTTGTTTGTACTTGTGCAAGATTTCAAGTAACTCCTAAGGTTTCTCACTTAACAGCTGTCAAGAGGATTTTTAGATATCTCAAGGGTTAACCTAGGTTGGGTCTATGGTAATATAAGGAGTCACCTTTTGACTTGGTAGCATATTCAAATAGTGATTATGCAGGTGCAAGCTTGGACAGAAAGTCAACAACTGGAGGATGTCAATTCCTTGGGTGTAGACTTATCTCATGGAAGTGTAAGAAGCAAACAATTGTGGCTACTTCAACAACTGAAGCTGAATATGTAGCTGCTGCAAGTTGTTGTAGTCAAGTCCTATGGCTTCAAAACCAACTTCTTGACTATGGGTACAATTTCTTAAACACTGTCATACATATTGATAATAGTAGTACAATTTGCATAATTAAAAACCCAGTGCAACACTCTAAAACAAAACACATTGAAATTAGACATCATTTTATTAGAGACTGCAATGAGAAAAAACTGTTTCAAGTTCTTAAAATTGATTCTGATCACAACCTTGCTGATCTTCTCACAAAAGCTTTTGATGTTGGAAGGTTTCAGTACTTGGTCGCAAGTATTGGAATGCTTAATCCTTAAAATTTTTCAAATTGATGTGTTTTTGTATATAAATTTTTGTTTGTACTGCTAGCTTTATAAATTGCTACTGTTATTGAAAAGTTTGTACTGCTAGTACAAATTTTGTTTGTTAAGTTCATACTGTTAGTCATATAATGATACTGCTATAAGACAAATGTTTTTGCATTTTGTTTCTTGGTTTTGGACTAACATTTTCAGGTATGAACATTTGAGCACAAAGGAAGTTTCAAGTGAAATGTATGAGCAGCAGAATGATTATACTAGTTGCTGACATAATAGGTTCATGATAGACTGAGTTTGGGGATTCATTAACAAAGGTTTACACCTAAGTTAATTGATTCTTTAAAACTTCTTTCTTGAAACCTGATTATGATGTTTCACATTGACTTGATGGCTCAGTTGGTCAGATAGTAACTGACTCAACTCACTTTCTATCATTTTATATTTTAATTAGTATAATGAGCAAGTCTAAGGACATCTGATAGAAAGAACCGCGAACAAATGTGCATCTAACACTTGTGTTAGAAGACACAATTGTCACGAGCTGGAAAACCTGTCAAGAAAGCCCTTTGAATGGGTTTGTCTGTACACAGGCAGTTATTTATAACTGAAAATATTGCTTCTCACACAACCAGAGGTAAAGTTAAACCGAATTCTTGATTAAGTGTCTGTTATACACTTAATCCCTTCAAAATGGTTGTAAGCAGTATGATTTTTCAATCATAAAATCAAGTTCATACTGCAAAGTCAAAAGTTTTCTTAAAAAGGATTTTCAAAGGGGCTCAGAAAACCATCAAATGATGGACAATGAGTCAATGCCCCATGATTCACCTCTCACAGGAGTTAACACACCTGGAAGTGATGAGGGCAGCTAATTAAAATCTTAAGGAATTGATGGCCAACATGTACACCATTGTCTGAAAAACATGTTCTAATTGGTAGATCACATGATGGTGAGAGATCTTCCAAACAGGGGAGGAAATATTTTGATACATGGTGAGAAATCTTCCAAGCTCAAGGGAGGAAGATTAACCAATAAGGGAAGAAAAATTATGGTTGTGTATGCTCAGAATCAGGGGAGGTAGTTTATAATTAATCAAACAGGGGAGAAAGATTGGGAAGGGAGTAGTTTCATGACTTCACTTTTTATCATCTCAATATAATATATACACCCTTTCGAAAACCACCTGGCTCAGCAACAGTTGTTGTATCTTCTCCTACAATGGAAAAGACAAGAGCATACAAGATGATGATGTCAGCTTTTTGAGAAGCTAACATGTCTTATTATTCAGCCAATAATAAGAACAAGCATTCAGTTGATGAATGCTGGGAATAAACTTTTTCAGTTGATGGATACTAGGAATAAGTTCTTCAAATGAAGAAAGTTCAAATGAAGATTCTGGAGTATTATATATATTCAGAAGGGATGAAGCATTCAAATGAAGAAAGTTCTATCTAAGTTCTTTCAGTTTCAATTTCAGTTCACTACGTTTGTTCATCACTTGCAAAGGCATGCTGGAAGATGATTTGACTTCTTGGAACAAGCATCCAAGATACACAGCACCATTGCCTCTTATAATTCCTCCAGCTAAGGAAATTGCACCATCTTTTATTCAAGGTATTGATTGTGTTCAAGACAAAGAAAGATGATGTTATTGCTGAAAGAGATTCAAAGAAGATAGCAGATGAGTTAGACAGAAAGATAGTTAGTCTTACAGAACAAAGAAAAGATCAGATCAAGAATCTGACTATTTAGTGTTTGAAAGATCCTTACAATCAGAATTTAATTCAGAAGAAACATGTTGATTTAGGGAAATAACATGTTTAGGGGAGGATTGTTGGGAATTAAATGTTCTAAAGATTAGTACCGGGAATTAAACGTTCATGAGGTCAGTTCTGCTCAAAGAAATATATTAAGTGTCATTCTACTGCAAGTGTATTTCATTCTAATGCTAGTGTTAGAGATTCTGTTACCGCAAGGATACTACTGCTAGTGCATCAGATTCTGCTGTTGAAGAGATAAGTGTCGCATATTCTACTGCTGTATGGATAAGTATACAAAGATATTTTGTGTATAAAAGTCAAAGATATACGGTAGATAATATCTTTGATAGATGTTCAGTCAACAAGTTGTGTACACAGATACAAGTTGTATCTTAGGGACTGACACACTCAAGCAAGCAAGTAGTTCGACATGACTTATCATTTATTGTAAAAGATCTCCTTTGTTGTATAAAAAGGAAGATCTTATCTTAGTTACATGTGTGTCTAAGTGCTGAATTTGTAACTAGTTGAATACTAAGAAAACATACATTGTGTTGTTCATAACATAAAATAGTTTTCTTTGTAATAGAGATTCAAGGTTTGTAAACCTTTCCTGCACTAAACTCCATAGTTTGTCCAAGTCATCTCTGTCAAAAGATCTCAGCATATCTTCAAAGAATTTTTTCTCCTCAGTCTTTCCTCCAACCCTGATGATCTTCCACCCCTTCATTCTCCCATCTGAGAACACTTCCCAATCAATAATTGAATGCTTGGCTTAGAGTGGTTTAATGTTGAGATATTCAGGAACTACCACAATCATACTATGAACCTGTTCACCAGTCAATGTTTCCTTTTCTTTTTCTGCTTCTTCCTCTGCAGGCTCTTCTTGAACTAATTCCTCATCAGTCCTTTGTTTCTTAGCCTCCTCAGACTCCAATAACTCTGCTCCTCTTTTCTTATCTTTACTTAACTGAGTCTCAATTATGAACTCTTTTGGAACAGGTCTATTAATTCTTGCATAGGCTTCAAAGTAAGCCTTCTCTATTGCTTCATTTGACATACCTTTGAAGTAGCTCTGCTTCCATTAAGCCTGATGCTTCAAATAGCTTCTCATGTAACTCAACTGCTCACTTCTTGAAGGCATCTTTTTCTTGTAAACTTTCTTTTTACTCTGCCTATTTCTGAATTCCTCTAATAAACTAGTAATAGCATCTTGTTGTTGTTCTAGAGTATATTTTGCTCTCTCTTCTGCTTGTACTTCTTCAGCATACTCTTTGTCTAACAAAATCTGAGTTGCTCTTTCTTCTTCTTCAGTTTGCTCCTTTCTTTCCATCATATAGGCAACTAATCTTGCCTCTTCCATCAACCTCTCTTCCTCAGCAACCCTATCAAGTTCTTCCTCATGAAATTTCTTAGCCATTTCCTGAGCCAAGTATTCATCAAGAGCTAACTGAGCTATCTCCTTCTTTGTCAACTTTTTAGGAGAAGGTTCTGCCTCAGTCATTATCCCTTTACCCTTGTCAGCCCTTGATATCTTTGGTTTTCTTGTATAAGTAGCACTAGCAGTACCTTGATAACTAGCTTCCATCAAACTTTGAAGAGTAGCAGTACCTTCTATGCTGGCAGTACCTTGCTCTGTCCCAGCAGTACCTTCTAGAAAACTTGTAGCAGTATCATGAACTTCCTTCAACTCTTCAGGATCAACCAATTCTGTACCCTCTTCAATATTCACAGGCTTGTAGCTTGATCATCATCCATATCAACATCATCACCATTACCACCAGCTTCTTGTTCTTCAAAATCTTCATGCCTCCCCTGAGACTCAAACTGCTCTTGAACAATATGAACATCTGGGTCTTGGTCAATCTGAGCAATCTTCCTCCCCTGTTTGGAAGATCCCTCACCATCATCTGAACTTGGACCTGTTGAAGAACTTGTGGACACCACCATCTTAACTGATCTTTTACCCTTGGACTTCTTGACTTTTGTCTCCAATTTCTTCACCCTAAGAACCAATTTGGTGTAGACTAGAGCAAAGTTCTTCTTGTGACTTTTTAGCTCAGCTTCCAAAGATTTCACCTTAGCAGACAATTGGGTACATAGATTCGTCAATTCTTTGAGTTTCTTGCTGCCCTCATCACTTCCAGGTGTGTTAACTCCTGTGAGAGGTGAATCATGGGGCATAGACTCAGTTTCTTCCCTAGTTGGACTAGGTAGTACTCCTGAGCCACCCATATGTTCCATGTGGCTTGGGATTACATCACCTGTGACAAGTCTTGAAGGACTTGGCACATTAGATGTTGCCATGGTAGGGGTCTTAATGATGTTAACACTTTCCTGCCCATCTACTAAGCCTGAAGTAGTAGTGTTAGCCCCATCCATACTATCAAAATTGATAGCCTCATCTGCTACAATGGATTGAGGAGGAGAACTAGGCTGAGGGACCATAGTTTCCTATCTGGAATCAGTCCTATGTGTTGATGAAGATGATTGGGTTGATGTACTTTCTGAGGATGTGGGCGTGTGATGGGAGCCAACTGGGGTTGTTGCTCCTTCACCATGATGTTGTAGCAGTGTATCAAAAAGAGGTACTGCCTCTACACTATGACCCCTTGAAGCAATTTTCATATTGCTAAAAAGTTTTTGAGTAAGCTTGGGGGTTGAATAAATTGTTTTGTGTGGAGGCAATGCATGTTTGTTCAAAATAGATTGAATAAATCTTGGATACATCAAAATTTTTGATTTGCTATCAACATTCTTCACCATACCTTCAAAAATTAGTTTTGAAAAGTTAAAAATTTGGTCTGTAGCCAAACAAATGAGAGCTGTAGCAATATTACTACTGAACTGTTCCCATGCGGTTTTCTTGGGGCTAAGACAATGAAGTATGGTGTGAATGAAAAATCTCCATTGTGGGGCAAAACGACTCTTTTGAAAAGTTAAATTTTGAGATTCAGTATTGTACCCCATTCTGGACAAATTTTCAAAAATTTCTGTGTTTGGCATAGCATTAATACCATCTTCATCACTCAGATGGAGATGACTCCTGAGTGAGAATTCAGTAACAGTGATTGAATAGCCATCCACCTTAGCTTTAATTTCTTTGTCACCATTTTCAAAGGTTTTGACAATAGCAGTGTGCCAAAACTGCTTGATGTGCGTGACTGATGTGTGCGTGTGTATTGCTCTAATTCTTTTATATCCACGGTAGCGGCTCCAAAGACTTGGTGCGCGCGTGATGTCATTGTGGTTTTAGCAGTATTAATGCCTACTCAAGTTTTAAATTTATATTTAGCCGACTTATCAATAAAACACACACTTTAACGAGCAGTGTACCCGGTCAGTATGAATATAATGGTAAGTAGAGTGTCGATCACTAAGAGTGGAACGTATTATCTAGTTATTCTAATCAGTATTTTAATATCTTAAGTTAGCTATACAACCTAATCTAACGCAAGGGGGTTCAGCCTGAGAGACTGGCACGGTTTGATTATGATTAAATAGTAAATTAAACTAATGAGCACGAATCAGCGATTAGCACACACGTACACAGATAAACACTTGAGACAATAAGAAGACCTGTCTTGATAATTAAGTAGCTTGTCACTTGTTTTATTGCTAGTTTTATATGAAGTGTATATAATTAACCCTTTCTCGTTGGCTCTAATCTTATCGGCGAGTAAACCCTTAATGATTACTTATGTCTATCCTATTTATTTAGCGTCTCTTAAATAGGCGAGGAAGGGGCATGGCGACCCAAGCAATGCTCAGCTAGACACAGAGGTTATCAATGCACTAATAAAAGTCACCAAAGACATCAACATATAAACTTTAATTAATGGGAAAGCAATTTTAAGGGGTGCCCATGATTTTCCGTAGTCACATGGAATCGGCCCATCAATCCTAATGAATTAAAGTGTACTAATACAATAAAACAAAACTACTTAATGAATTGAATACATGCAGGACCTTCTTACAGCTCTTGTATCTTCGTTTAGGGTGTGTCTTGTGCTGCTAACACGTCTGAATTCGGCTGTCTTTCTCTTCTGAGTTTAGCTAAGTCTCGTACTAACCTCTCGAAATTCGTCTGGCCTTGGGGTATTTATAGTTTCTGTCTGAGGGTTAGATGCGACGCATAAGATAAGCAGATGCGGCGCATCGACTTAACTTCGCGTGGGGTCCAAGATTAATATATTCAGGAATATTCGTACACCGCCTTAAGATGCGGCGTAACTCCATTTCTCTATGCGGCGCATGTCCTTTGCTGTCTTGGATCGTAACTTGTGAAATCTTGATAGTGATGCGCCGTATGTACGAAGTATGTTACGGCGTATCTGGAGCAGAATGATCTTGATCTTATACATTTCAGTAGACTCATCTTGCTTGTTTTGCTTTGTAATTAGTCCAAAATCGCCAAGTTTCACATAATACTTGTTTTTACCTGAGAATTACAAAAGTAAACATTAACGTACCAATTCTCATATATAATATAATAAAACAAGTCAAATAAATAAGATAAATGATGATGATAAAATGTACTTATTTGAGTTCATCAGTGACATAGATAGTGGGATTTAAAAGTAAAGAATACCTTATGTGAGTGTTGTTCAAAAAATCCACTATCGCATGAAAAGTTGGTTCATCCTCTGACTTTTCCAAATAAGCAACTTGATTGTGTCTTTCAACAAAGGATAAAGAAGCCATGTTAATTTCAGTAAAAAGGGTGATTTGACTGCTGTAAATAGTGAAAAATTAGGGTAGAAAGTAGAAGAAAAAAGTAAAATGAGATAAAGTATGATGATTTGACCCAACCTAGGTTGACCCTTGAGATATCTAAAGATCCTTTTGACTGCAGTTAAGTGTGAGACTTTAGGAGTCACTTGGAATCTTGCACATGCACAAACAGAAAACATGATATCTGGTCTTGATGATGTAAGATACATCAAGGATCCTATCATAGATATGTATGTGTAAACATCCACATTCTCCCCATCTACATCTTTAAGAAGAGGCTTCTCAGGATCTATTGGTGTGCTTGCCACTTTTGAATCAGTAAACTGAAATTTCCTTAGAATCTCCACAACATATTTATCCTAGCTGATAAATATTCCTTCATTAGATTGCTTAACCTGCAGACCCAAGAAGAAAGTAAGTTCCCCCATGGAACTCATCTGAAACTTATCATGCATAAGTTTCTCAAACTCTACACACATCTCCTTCCTTGTGGATCCAAAGATTATATCATCCACATACACCTGAACAAGCAAAAGATCCTTCTTGTACTTCTTAAAGAATAATATCTGATCAATCTTGCCTCTTTGGAATCCATTCTCTATCAAATAGGAAGCCAATATTTCATACCATGCCCTTGGTGCTTGATGTAGACCATAGAGAGCCTTTACAACCTTGTACACTTTGTCAGGATGATCTGGATCAATAAAACCTAGAGGTTGTGAGACATAAACCTCCTCTTCAATAGTACCATATAAGAAGGCACTCTTGACATTCATTTGATAAACTGTGAAGCCCATGAATGAAGCATAGGCCAAGAATAGTCTAATTGCTTTAATTCTGGCTACTGGAGCAAATACCTCTTCATAGTCTATACCTTCCTCTTGTGTGTAACCTTGGGCTACAAGTCTAGCCTTGTTTCTAATCACAATGCCCCTTTCATCCCTTCTATTCCTGAAAACCTATTTAGTTCCAATTACCCTTACACCCTTGGGTAAATCCACTAGCAGCCAAACCTTCTGGATTTTAAATTGGAGAAGCTCCTCTTGCATAGCTTCTACCCAGCTTGAATCATCTAAGGCTTTGAGCACATTTTTGGGTTCTATTTGAGAGAGGAAACATACAAATAAACAAGAGTTTGCATCTTCATGCTTCTTTGATGCATAAAGAGCATTAAGAAGCCCTTGTTGGTCTGAAGACAGAAGTTGCTTCCTTGTCTTCACACCAGATTGCACATCACCAATCACATTGTCCAGGGAGTGGACTTTGTGAATCCTTGTGTGTGGTATAGTAGGAACTTGATAGGATGATGGTAGATTGTTGAAGTCCACCTCATCTTCTGATAAATCCACTACATAAGAGTCTGATGAGCCAGCAGTATGAACACTTGAACTAGTAGTATCAATATTTGGCCTAGCAGAAGAATCATCATTTGGCCTAGTAGTAGAATTATCATTTGGCCTAGCAGTAGAATCATCATTTGGCCTAGTAGTAGAATCATCATTTGGCCTAGCAGTATCAAGTTGGGGCTCAGCATTACTATCATCATTAGTACTGTTAACTTGATTCTCTTGTTCCTCAATATCAACTACATTGTTTTCACCTTCAATTCCTTCCTGAGCTTCATCAGTAGAGGGTTTTCCATCCATTGAAGTTGAATCCACACTTGTCCATATTGGCATCAACACATGATCTTCATCTTTCTCCTTTCCCAAACCTCCTTCATTTGTTGCATCATCATCTTCTGAACCTGCAAAATCATTAGTTCATGCAATAACTGGTACATAGTTCATGGATTGGGTTAGTGTCTCAAGATCAAACAACCATTTGGGACCTTCACCTGCAACATTAGATTTTTTCTCTAAGAATTCAACATGCAGGTTTTCATCAACCTTCCTAGTTCTTGTGTTGTATACTCTAAATGCTATACTATTGAGAGAATATCCAACTAAGAATCCTTCATCTGCTTTACCATCAAAGTTTTCTAGATGGTCTAAGGTATTTAGAATTGTCACATGACATCCAAAAGGTCTAAGAAATCCTAATGCAGGAGTTCTACCTCTAAAAAGCTCATAAGGTGTCTTATTGTGAGACTTAACTACTAAAGCTCTGTTCTGGACATAACAAGCAGTATTATCTGCTTCAGCCCAAAAAGTGATAGGCAACTTAGAGTCAGCTAACATGGTTCTAGCAACTTCTATCAGTGTCCTATTTCTTCTGTCAGCAACTCCATTCTGCTGAAGAGTTCTAGCAACACTAAATTCCCTTCTAATACCCTTTTCTTTGCAGAAATCATCCATAACTCTAATCTTAAACTCTGTCCCATTATCATATCTAATGACTTTTACCTTCTTATCCATTAAGTTTTCTATCTCTTTAATGAATGTCTTAAGAATGCTAGGTGTCTCATCCTTAGAACCTAAAAAGAAAACCTATGTAAACCTGCTATAGTCATCAGTAACAACAAGACAAAATCTCTTATGCTTAATACTACTCACAGAAGTAGGTCCAAATAAGTCCATATGAAGCATAAACAATGGTTGATCAATAGAGTTAAAAATCTTGGGCTTACAAGAAGCCTTGTGTTGTTTGCCCTTAAGACAGGCAACACAAGTTTGGTCATTTTCAAATCTTTTCTGAGGCAAGCCTCTTACCAAACCATCTTTTACAATTTTATTAATGGTTTTAAAGTTAATGTAACCAAGTCTCCTATGCCATAAAATAGATTCATCCAATGTGGCCTTTGCAACAAGACAAGTAAGGGCCTCTTTAGGAACAATCTTCTTCATATCAACACTGTACATGTTGCCCTTTCTTGGAATTTTGAGCAATACCTGACTTTCATCAGGTAGCTTAAAATCAGGAGAAAGCACAAGACATTCAGTGTCAGTAAAAAGAACTTTGTTCTTTTTGTCACACATTTGTGAGACACTAAACAAGTTATATTTAAGCTCTTGCACATAGTACACATCTTCAAAATCTAATTTACCGGTTTTGATAGTACCTTTACCAGTAATTCTTCCTCCTATTCCTCCCCCAAAGGTAACATATCCTCCATCCAATGGTTGAAAGTCTGAAAGATAGGACATGTTGCCTGTCATGTGCCTGGAACACCCACTATCTGAATATCCTTGATCTTCATCATCTGCTTGTGAATGACCCTGCACATGAAATAAGAAAATTAGTTTCCTTGGGGTACCCAAGCCATCACTGACTTGGGTTTGCCTCGTGCATCAATATAGTTAAATGATGCACCATTGGATTGAAGAGGTCTCCAAATCCAACATGCTGAGGCCTTAACAACATTAGCCCTCTTTTCCCTAGCAGTGTTTTTAAGGTTGCCAGTACTAACTGCTTGGCTAGCAGTATGAACTGCTGGCTTTGCAGTTGTACCCTTTGGTTTCCAAATTTGTTTTTGTACCACTGCTTTTGATTGAAAAGGCCTTAGCAGTTGTTGGTGCATATTTGAAAGTAGTTTTTGCACTTTGAACTGCTAGTTTTGGGTAAACAGTCTTAAATGGTCTAGCAGTACTAACTGCTGGTCTAGTAGTATTAACTTGTTTTGGGCCAGACTTCCATAAAACTGCTTTGGGTGTCATTCTAGCAATATTAGAGTAAATTTGAGGCCTTTTTAAGTTCACCCTATGGTTTGAATACCCATTTACCCTTTGGTTGCAGAATGCTGCAAGATGGTCAAAGTTTTCACAAGTGAAACAAGCTTTCTTAAAGAGGACAAAGTCATCACCTAGTTGGTGAGACTTGAGGTTGTTCCAATTCCTTTGGTTACCTCTAGGCTTGTTTGTGGTTCTATACTTTTCACAATATCTTACTGGTTGCCTAACATGTTTAACATTAGATTTAGGCCTAACAGTATGATTCTTGACCACCTTAGGAACACTTGTTCCTTTTACCTTAACAACATCAGGCTTAGTCACAACCTGATCTTCCTCATCATCATCAGATGTCCAGTCCTCAATGATTGGACCATCTGATTTCCTACCAGAGGACACCTTGTCCTCAGGGAGTGAAGTACCACTTCTACTCTCAATGGGTTCACTTATTTTTATAGGCTTGATGAACTCAAATAAGTACATTTTATTATCATCATTTATCCTATTTATTTGACTTGTTTTATTATATTATATATGAGAATCGATACATTAATGTTTACTTTAGTAATTCTCAGGTAAAAAACAAGCATTATGTGAAACTTGGCGATTTTGGACTAATTATGGAGCAAAACAAGCGAGATGTCAAAAGTCTACTGAAATCCAGAAGATGCGCCGTATCTCACTCAACAAATACGACGCAATATCATACTTAGATGAATTCGAAGACCATTGCCTGACTTTGAAGAATGCGCCGCATGCAATTCTGTCATGCGCTGCATATGAAACTTTGGTCAAAGAAGAAGATCAAGCTCGTTCTACTCCAGATACGCCGCAATATACTTCTAACATACGGCGTATCACTATCAAAATTTCACCAGTTACAATCCAAGACAGCTAAAGTACATGCGCCGCATACAAAGATCAAGTTACGCCGCATCTGAAGACGGTGTACGAATATTCCAGAATATATTAATCTTGGACCCCACGCGAAGTTAAGTCAATGCGCCGCATCTATCAACTCAACGCGCCGCATCGATCCCTCAGACAGAAACAATAAATACCCCAAGGTCAGACGAATTTAAGAGACCTTTTGTATAACCCAAGAGCCGAATCCAGACGACCAAGCAGCACAAGACACACCTCAAACAAAGATACAAGAGCTGTAAGAAGGTCCTGCATGTCTTCAATTCATTAAGTAGTTTTGTTTTATTGTTTTAGTACGCTTTAATTCATCAGGATTGATGGGCTTGTGTCATGTGACAACGGAAGATCATGCACTCCCCTTAATATTGCTTTCCCATTAATTAAAGTTTATATGTTGATGTCTTTGGTGACTTTTATTAGTGCATTGATAACCTCTGTGTCTAGCTGAGTCTTGCTTGGGTCGCCATGCCCCTTCCTCGCCTATTTATTCTAGCGTCTCTAGAAAAGTAGGATAGACATAAGTAATCATTAAGGGTTTACTCGCCGATAAGATTAGAGCCAACGAGAAAGGTTTAATTATATACACTTCATATAAAACTAGCAATAAAACAAGTGACAAGCTATTTAATTATCAGGACAGGTCTTCTTATTGTCTCGAGTATCTATCTGTGTACGTGTGTGCTAATCGCTGATTCGTGCTCATTAGTTTAGTTTTCTATTTAAATATAACCAAAATGTGCCAGTCTCTCAGGCTGAACCCCCTTGCGTTAGATTAGGTTGTATAACTAACTTAGGATATTAAAATACTGATTAGAATAACTAGATAATGCGTTCCACTCTTAGTGATCGACACTCTGCTTACCATTATCTTCATACTGACCGGGTACACTGCTCGTTAAGTGTGTGTGTTATTGATAAGTCGGCTAAATATAAATTTAAAACTTGAGTAGGCATTAATACTGCTAAACCGCAATGACACATCACGCGCATCAAGTTTTTGGCGCCGCTGCCGGGGAGTGAATTGTTATTATCTGTTAATTTGATTAAGTATTTTAATTAGGTTTTTCTTTTTAGTTTTTTTTAGATTCTAACCACTAACCCTGTTGTATATTAGATAGATTGCATTCATTGTATAATTTGCATATTTACTGTTTTTGTGTGTTTTTGTTTTCTGTAATTTTTGTTTCTTTTTGTTTGTTTTTATTTTTGTTTTTCTTTTTTCTATTTTTCTGCATTCTGCTGTCGTTGTATTGTGCTGATACAAACGATACGGCGGATCTGTTTTCACAGATACGGCGTATTGCGTTTAATTTTTATAAAATACAACGCGTTTAATAAATTCGAGTACGACGCATCTTTCCCCAAGATACGGCTTATTCTGTTTTTAATAAGAAATTTTTCTAAACCCTAACGCCATACGACACATCTGTTTTAACAGATACGGCGTATTTTCTATTTAAATTAAAAACAGTTTTTGGAATTATTAAACAGAAGCGACGCATCGATCTTTATCAATACGGCGCATCTACTAAATCAAAAATCTTGTATTTTGAAACGTAACGAAAATACGGCGCATTAGCTTTTGTTAATACGACACATATAATTTTAATAAATATAATCGATTTTTGATAATTTAAACTTGATACGGCGCATTCTAATTCATAAGCGGTGTATCTGTTTTCTGAATAAAATCTGATTAAATTTTAACGTAATAAGATGCGGAGTATCCAACTTTCTGGATACGGCGCATCGTCTACAGATATCAGCAACTTTTATTTTTCTTATTCCCGAACGGAAAATATTCTAACTTACCCTTTCACTAGGAAGTTTTTACTTTGAAATCTACCTGTCTTTAATTTTCAAGAACAATGTTCGATATTTTCCCCAACTGGTTCGGAAGACCCCAAAGAAACCTTACTATGGAAGAGTTTGCACTACTAATCGCTCAAGCAAATGAAAAAGGACATCATGATGCAATTATTACAAAAAGGAAAATCCTTGATGCAGGATTTTATTGGCCCACTATGCTGGATGATGCAAAAGATTATATAAAAGGATGTGATGCGTGTCAACGATCCGGAAATATTACATCAAGAAACGAAATGCCGCAAAACTATATCCAAGTATGTGAAGTTTTCGACATATGGGGATTGGACTTCATGGGGCCGTTTCCTGAATCTAAAAGTAATAGGTATATTTTGGTTGCTGTTGATTACGTATCAAAATGTGTCGAAGCGCAAGCGTTACCAACAAACGACAGCAAGGTAGTGCTTAAATTTTTGCAAAGTTTGTTCGCTAGGTTTGGAGTTCCTAAAGCATTGATTAGTGATAGGGGAACACACTTTTGTAATCACCATCTAGGAAGAGCTTTGCAACAATATGGAGTGTATCATAGGTTTTCCACTGCATACCATCCTCAATCCAATGGGCAAACTGAAGTAACCAATAGGGCTATAAAACGGATTCTAGAAAAAACGACTGGATATAATCCGAAAGGGTGGTCTGACAAGTTAAATGATGCTTTATGGGCATTTTGTACAGCCTATAAGACACCGACGGGATGCACTCCATTTCGTCTTGTATACGGAAAAGCATGCCACCTACCGGTCGAAATAGAACAAAGTGCATATTGGGCTTTGAAGAAATGTAACATGGATATGGAAGCTGCAACGAAGAACCGTTTCATGGAACTCAATGAACTCTACGAACTAAGAGATGAGGCCTACAGAAATACTAAGATCTACAAAGAAAGAACTAAAAGATGGCATGACTCGAGGTTACATGGGGATAAAATGTTTACTATTGGAGAAAAAGTGCTGCTATTTAATTCTCGATTAAAGATGTATCCAGGTAAACTTAAATCAAGATGGACGGGTCCGTTCGTTGTCAAGAAAGTGTATCCATATGGGACTATTGAAATATGCGATAAAAATGGTTATATATTCAAGGTAAACGGGCAACGAGTTAAAAAATACTTTGATAATAAAATTGAGGATACTTAGAACGAGGTGGTGGAGTTTGAACCCGAAGTATTGAAATAAGGAGCTGAACATGAGTCTAACTTGAAGACTCTGGAATAAAGACAAGTGTTGACCGGGAGACAACCCGAAGGAAAATTTTTTACTTTTCTGTTCTGTGTCGAGTCTGTCAGACCTGCAGAAGATGCGGCGCATCTCCATCATAAGATGCGACGCATCACCTGCACTGGTCATATCTTATTTCATTTTCTTCATTTTTATTTTTGACTTTAAAACTTTCTGTCAGTTTATTTAATGCGGCGCATCCCTGGTTAAGGATGCGACGCATCTTTTATTCTGATTCGTATTTATTCCAGGCTCGATACGGCGTATCTTCCTCCATAAGATACGGCGTATCGACTGACCTGATGATTTACAGTTTAATTTTTTAGGTTATATTTTTACTAACTACTAATGTATTATGCAAGTTTGAACCTTCTTAACTCAGGTGTGTTAAAGTCTACATGGTATTATAGATTCCTGCATTTTTGTGGATACATCATTTATGAAGCTTAAACGTTCTCATCCACAAGATAGTTGATTTTTGCTCTTATACGAATAATGGAGGATCATACCGAGCAAATCTCAGGGGAGTTTTTCTGTTCTAATTCTTTTATTTTCCAGCTTTTAACCTTTGACACAAACAACGAGGACGTTGTTTAACTTAAGTGGGGGGATGGAGAATTAGAACACTTACTTGTCCTAAACTTTTTCAAAATATGCTTAAAATGCGCTTAATATATCAAAATTTAAAATTTTTTTTTAGCATGTTTTTGTTTAAAGTCTAAATTACATAACCGCACACATAACTCTATTCTTTCAAAAATATTAAAACTTTAGTGTGCCGGTGACTTGTAAACTTTAGAACTTGGCTTGTATACTATACGAGACCACCATAATGAGTATTATCTATATAATTGGAGTGACTTGTCTAAATTGGTAAATTTCTAGGATTACACCCAAATAGCCTTTATATGTTATGTGATATTAACTAACTACACTGGTTAGTTAACCCCCGTATAAACCCTTTGTTTACTCTCACTTTTAGAGTAAGATAGCCCTAGAAAAACCCTCAGAGCCATTCCTTTCGTTTCTTACACCTTTGTTATAATGTTTCGATACACCCTTACACCTTAGCCTACCATGTAGATTAAAATCCGTGGTTAATTGCTTTAGGCAAAGTGTGTTTCCTTACATTACCTGTGTTCGCGTGCGTAATTCATTATCTTTGGTTAGGTCGGGAAATTGCACAATGCAATTGGTATGAAAGTAAATATTGTATAACTTTTAGTTTATTTTTCGTGTGTTTGCTACTTTCACTATTACAGTTATTTCTGAAAGTATGAAGAGTATGGAAAAATTATCCGGAAAAATAGTGATAGAAAAGTTGTGAAATTTTACACTTTGATGTCTAAAAAAAAAATCGAAAAAATAGAAAAGAAAAAGAAAAAGGAAAAGTTGGAAGTTTGTTTTAACCAACTTATGTAAAGTTTTGTATTAAGTGGGTGATATCACCACTATTTGTTGTATATTATATTTATGAATTGAATGGGAGTTGGCCGTTATGGGAACGCCAACTAAGGTTATTCTTTGATTGAGATTTTGTTGAGTATAATTCGTGTCTACCTAAAGCGTGTGTTTCAAGTGTTAAAGCGTGAGTTATTCAATGATATGAGTCTTATTCATGGGATGGTTGGGAAAGTGATTAACCACACTTAGGATTTTAATTTATCTGTTTTGTTTATTTTTCTATTTACACCAATTTTTATCCCAAATATTATCCATACCCTATATCATTCTTCATCCAAACATTTGATTTATTGAGATTAGGGATTTGAGCAATCTTAAGTATCGTAGTCGTGGATTCGGCTATGTATTTATGATTTTGTCGCCCTTTTTGATATAATATTATTGGTGAAGATTACTTGGTCCTATCTTTAGCCC
This sequence comes from Artemisia tridentata subsp. tridentata, assembly GCA_021014915.2. Lineage (NCBI taxonomy): Eukaryota > Viridiplantae > Streptophyta > Magnoliopsida > Asterales > Asteraceae > Artemisia > Artemisia tridentata. The sequence continues at coordinate 126,581,899 of CP139508.1, forward strand.
ATTCGAGTTAAGGAATTGAGCAATTGCAAGTATCGTGGTCGTGGATTCGATCATGTATTTGTAATTTTGTCGCCTTTTCTGGAATATGAGATCGATAGAGATTAAAAATGATGATCAACCCTTAACCAACAAACCCTTTTTACCGCTTTAGACTTGTTACTCCTTGGCTTTAGTGGGGGAGATGCGTATACTTGCCAAGCCTATGATTTGAGGGAACTCTTCCAAGAACCTTCACTCTCTGTTCTTCCTTTTTCTTTCACATTGCTCAAATATGCTCCTCAGCAAACTTTGAACAATTTCTGATTTCTCTTCATCCTTGTCACATCTTAATCTCTTGGAGATCATAGTTTTAAGCACTTCATAACTAAGTGGATACTCTTTCTCAGCCAACATGAAGAGTTCAATCCCACTTGATGTGTAAAGATGATGAATACTGCTAAGGCTTAGAAATTCCCATGTTGTTGAAGGATCATAATAGGGAAATTTCCAATGAACATCTTTGGGATCAGGATCAAACATCCTATTGAATTCTACCCATAGTTCCTGTTCCTTAGCATCAGTACTAGAAGTTGTGTCTAGCCTAATCTGCACTAGATTCCACAATTCTTCCAAGTCTGCTCTGTCACTTGCTCTAACTAAATTTTCAAAATTCTTAAAGATAGCAAACTGACCCCCAACCCTTATTATTTTCCATGACTTTCCTAATCTATCATGGTTGATCTCCCAATCAATAATAGGTCGTCTACAGCTAATTGGATCAGCATGTATGATAGTTGGCAAAGTAATTAACATCTTTCTTACTTGCTCTGTGTCCAATTTTGCTACTTCTATCTTCTGAGCATCCTTCTTCTTCATTGAGGGCTTTGCATCAGATGGAACTTTGTAGTAAAGACTTTTGTAGGCTTGAAGATACAAGTAGTAGATTTCATCATTAGATTTCTTCTTTAGTTGATAATCAGTCCAATTTGCTTGACCTTTTAGAAATCTCTTCATGAAAGTCACTTGATCTTTCCATGATTTGCCCACCTTAAAACCTCTTTTCTCACTTTCTTTCATCTTTTCAAAAATGTCAGCCAGAGCTGCTTCTTTATACTTCTTGTTGATAAAAGATTCAAGTGCTGCTGTCTTCTCATCATAATTGAGATTCTTGTCATTTACTATCATTGAAGCGTGGCCTTTCACAATCGGATCATTAGCAATAATCCATTTCATTTGTGCATCAAAGGTTTCTTGAGCAATTTGAGTATCAAGAAGAGACTGAGCATCTTTTTGCTCTTTCATCTCTGTTAGCAGTCTTGAAGCTTTAAGTGCTTTCAGTTCTTCTTCATGAATTCTTTTGGCCTCTTCTTCATCTCTAGCTATCTGTGCTTGCTCTGCTTTCTTTAACTTTTTGGGCTTTGGCTCATCTTCAACCATAATGCTTTTGCCCTTATCCTTTGGAGTTGGTTCTTGGGATGGAGCAGTGGATTGCTCATCAGCAATAAATAACCTCCCTTGAACAAACAAATCTCCTTGAGGTTCTAAGTCCCTCTTTCTTTTGTACACTTTCTCAGCAGACCCTTTGTACTTCATTGCCAATAGCCTCTCTATCCTAGCAGGCTCTTGTTCTGGCCTAGCAGGCTCTTGCCCTGCTCCAACAGGCTCTTCATCATAAACTTGAGTTCCTTCATGGAATTCAAATTGAGCCTCCTCCTCATCTTCAGAACTATCCTTCCTCCCCTTTTTGGAAGAGTGACCTATCCTATCAGCATCTGATTTTGAAGAACTAGATAAAACAACCTTTGCAGATCTTTTACCTTTTAGCTTCTTCTCTTCACCCTCCAATTTCTTTACCCTCTTGACTAATTTGATGTTGATCTCAGAAAACTTCTTGCTTTGACTTTTAAGAGCAGCTTCTAAGAACTTCACCTTGTCTTTTAGTTCTTGCATTGTCTGAGGTGATTGGGTTTGTGATACATGATGTGATGATGTTGGTGGTGTTGCTGATGGTACTGGAGATGGTATTGGTGATGTTTGATGTGTTGGTGAAATGTAACCATGTGAAGAACTAGATGATGGTGATTCAGCTGATGGTGATTCAGCTGATGGTGTTGGTTCTTCTGGATGTTGTGGTAACATTTCATCAAATAGTGGTATTTCTTCCCCTCTAAAACCAATTCTCATATTTGAAAATACTTTGTGAGAAAGTTTTGGTGTTTCATAAATTGAGTCTGTGGGAAGTAACAAATGTTTTAATTTTGCAATGATGCATCCAATAAATCTTGGATACATCAAAAACTTTGTTTCACTTTTCACATTTTTAATCAATCCTTCAAAAATATGTTTTGAAAAATTGTATTTTCTGTTTGTAGCCAAGCAGATGAGAGCAGAAGCCATGTTTCCACTAAATTGCTCCCAAGAGGTTTTCTTCTGGCTCAAACAATGAAGGATTGTGTGAATCAAAAATCTCCATTGTGGAGTAAGATGCTTTTTCAGAAAAGTGAGTTTGTTAGACTCAGCATGATACCCCATTCTTTGTAAATTTTCAAAAATTTCAGTATCTGGCAACTGACTAATACCATCAGAATCATCCAAATGAAGATGTCTTCTTATGGATGACTCAGTAAGAGTCAAAAGTTTGCCATCCACTTTGGCCTTAATCCTTTGTTCCCCATTTTCAGAAGTTTTAATTTTAGCAGTTTGCCAAAATTGTAAAATTTGAGATTCATAAATAGTGGGATTGACTAGTAAAGCAAACCTGATATAGGAGTTATTTAAAAAGTCCACTACTTGATGAAATGAGGCATTATCCTCTGACTTCTCCAAAAATGCTAATTGATTGTGACGTTGGACAAAGTTTAGAACAACTGTGGAATCCATAATGAAAATTTTGAATATGTTGGTGGGATTTGTTGGTGGTACTGGTAGAAGATGAAAGGTGTATGTGAATTATGATAAGGACTGATGAAAGAAGATATGAGAGAATTACTTTTAACCGACAATAAGAAAGATTATAATAAGTAAATGAAAAGGCGGTTAAAAAGATCTTTTATATGTGAAATATAATATAATATAATCATCAGTAATTTACATAACTACCCCAACGGCTAATTTTAACTACCAGGCCCAACGGTTAAAAATTTTTCTGACAGGCTCAACGGCTATCTAGCAGTACCATTTTACTCTAGCAGTACCAATTTTGAACTAGCAGTACCTTAGAAAGTTTTGTAAAAATCCCTTATAGTTTTTAGCAAACTACCAGCTATCAACGGATTTGAGTTGTCTTTACCAAAAGCCGTTTGCTTAAGGACTAGCTAACTATTTACAATTAAGTATGGTTAGTTAACAACCATATAGTTTTTGGTAAACTATCAACCATCAACGGATTTGATTTGTCTTTACCAAAAGCCGTTTGCTTATGGACTAGCCAGCTCTTAAGTTTGTAAAAACTTGGTGAACTGAATACCAAAAGCCATATTGGCCTAAAGATGGTGCAATTTCCTTGGATGGAGGAAATTTAAAAAGGCAATGATGTTGTGTATCTTGGATGATTGGTTCAACAAGTGAAATCATCTAATAGCATGCCTTTGAGTTGAAACTTTTCTTAGTTTGATCTAGATAGAACTTTCTCCTTTAGAAATGCTTCATCCCTTCTAGATATGTGATCTAACTCTATCTTTTTCAACCTCTGCATCATCTTGTATGCTTTTGTCTTTTTCTTTCATAAATTGGTTTTTCTTTCTTTCTGAGCTATCATATCCTCCCCTGAGATTGTTATCTCCCCTGAGATTAATATAACTTTTGTTGCCCCTTTATGTTTGGAAGAACTCTTGTTTTGTTATCAACCTGAAATGTGTTAGTTGCAAACCAAAAGAACATAGTGCAAAGCACTTGATCTATAACATTTTAAACATTTAAGCATCAATATGAACAAAACATAGCAAATTTTATACTAGCAGGACCAATTATGAACTGACAGTACCAATTGACTAACTAGCAGTACCATGTTTAAGAGCTAATGCCAGTTAATTTTATATACAAAAACACATGTTTTTCAAAGATTTATCATTCCAATACCTCCTACAAGATATTTGAATCTACCTAAATCAAAAGCTTTGGTGAGAAGGTCTGCATAATTCCTTTCAGAATCAATTTTAACAACTTGAATTAACCTTTTCTCATTGCAATCCCTTATGAAATGGTGTCTGATTTCAATGTGTTTTGTTTTTGAGTGTTGAACTGGGTTTTTAATGATACATATAGTACTGCTATTGTCAATATAAATAATGGTGTTAAGAAAATTGTACCCATAGTCAAGCATTTGATTTTGGATCCAAAGAACTTGCCCACAACAACTTGCACCAACAACATATTCTGCTTCAGTTGTAGAGTTGGCCACCATTGTTTGTTTCTTGCATTGCCAAGAGATGAGTCTGCAACCAAGAAATTGACATCCACCAGTTGTGGATTTTCTGTCTAGAGTTGCACCAACATAGTCACTATCCGAATAAGCCACCAATTCAAAAGATGATTCCCTTGGATACCAAAGACCCAACCTAGGTTGACCCTTAAGATATCTAAAGATTCTTTTGACTGCTGTGAGATGAGAGATTTTGGGATGTATTTGAAACCTTGCACATACACATACTGAGAACATGATATCTGGTCTTGATGATGTAAGGTACATCAAAGACCCAATCATTGATCTATAATTGTGCAAATCCATATCTTCTCTTTCAGCATCCTTGAGTAGCCCTTTGTCTGGATCCATTGGTGTACTTGCAACCTTAGAATTAGCAAAATTAAATTTCCTTAGGATCTCTGCTACATACTTATCTTGGCTGATAAATATGCCTTCTTTGGATTGTTTCACTTGGAGACCCAAAAAGAAAGTAAGTTCCCCCATGGAACTCATTTCAAACTTACTATGCATAAGTTTTTCAAATTCTACACACAAGTCTTGGTTTGTTGATCCAAAGATTATGTCATCAACATAAATCTGTACTAGCAAGATGTCTTTCTTTGTTCTTTTGATGAACAAAGTGGGATCAATCCTGCCTCTTTGGAATCCACTTTCTAGTAGAAAACAAGCCAATGTTTCATACCATGCCCTAGGAGCTTGGTGTAGACCATATAGAGCCTTGGTAACCTTATAAACCTTGTCTGGATACTCTGCATCAATGAAGCCTGGAGGTTGAGACACATATACTGGTTCTTCAATTTCACCATATAAAAATGCACTCTTCACATCCATTTGATAGACAGTGAAGCCTATGAATGAAGCATACGCCAAGAAAAGCCTAATTGCTTCAAGTCTTGCAACTGGAGCAAACACTTCTTCATAATCTACCCCTTCTTCTTGAGTATATCCTTGAGCTACCAATCTAGCTTTGTTTCTGATCACTATACCCCTTTCATCTTTCTTGTTTCTGAACACCCATTTGGTTCCAATTGCCCTATGACCTTTGGGCAAATCAACCAATATCCAAACCTTCTGAATCTTGAATTGGAGAAGCTCTTCTTGCATTGCTTCCACCCAACTTGCATCATCTAAAGCTTTGTTTATGTTTTTGGGTTCAGCCTGAGATAGAAAACATGAAAACAGGCATATATTGGAAATATCATGATTCTTTTCTTCATAAATAGAGGAGATAAACCCTTCTTCATCTGAAGACAAGACTTGAGATAAACCAACTTGAGATCTTGTTCTAACACCAGAATTTATGCTACCAATCACATCATCAGTTGAGTGATCTTTGAGAATTCTAGTGTTGGGTGTTTTAGGAACTTCATAGGTAGATGGAAGATTACTAATCCCCACCTCTTCTGGTAAAGAATCATCTATTTGAACATTCAATGGCTCAGCAGTATCAATACTTGAACTAGCAGGACCATCTGTTGAACTAGCAGTACCATTGTCATTAGCACCACTTTCTTGATTCTCTTGATTCTGAGTTCCTTGATCATCTTCATTGCCTTCATTTGTTGTGTTTGAAGGTCCTTCTTGACTTGAAGATAGATCCATACATTTCCAAATTGGCATCCAGATGTAATCTTGATCTTTAGGAGTTTCAACATTATCTTCAAAACCTGCATCATCATTAGTATTTGTACCTGAAACAGGCACATAATTCATAGATTCTGAAAGCCTATCAATATCAAACATCCAATCTGGTCCAATTCCTTTCACATTTGTTAGTTTCTCTTGAAACTCTATGTGAAGATTCTCTTCCACTAGCCTAGTGCAAGTGTTAAACACTCTATAGGCCTTACTCTGCAAAGAATACCCTATCAAATAGCCTACATCTGCTTTTCCATCAAACTTGCCTAAATGATCTTTTGTATTTAGAATAGTGACATGACAACCAAAAGGTCTCGTAAAACTTAAAGATGGTGTTCTACCAAAGAAAAGTTCATAAGGTGTCTTTCTATGTGGCTTTGTCACAAGAACCCTGTTCTGTACATAACAGGCAGTACCAACTGCTTCAGCCCAAAATGAAATAGGCAACTTAGAGTCTACTAACATAGTTCTAGCAGCCTCTATAAGTGTTCTATTCTTTCTTTCTGCTACTCAATTTTGCTGTGGGGTTCTAGCTACACTAAATTCCCTTTTTATGCCTTTTTCCTTGCAAAAGTCATCCATAACCCTATTCTTGAACTCTGTCCCATTGTCACATCTGATGACTTTGACTTTCTTATCAGATTGGTTTTCTACCTCAGTGATATAAGTTTTAAGAATCTCACTAGTCTCATGTTTAGATCTTAAAAAGAAAACCCAAGAGAATCTGCTATAGTCATCAGAAACAACCAATCAATATCTTTTCCCATTCAAGCTACATACATTAGTAGGACCAAAGAGATCCGTATGAAGCATATATAAAGCCTGAGAAATAGAGTTTTGGGTCTTGGGCTTACAAGAAGCTCTATGTTGTTTGCCTTTTAGACAATCAACACAGGTTTGGTCGTTTTGGAAAATCTTTTTGGGTAAACCTCTTACTAAATCATATTTTGCAATAGTGTTGATTGTTTTAAAGTTTACATGACCAAGCCTTCTATGCCAAAGCATAGATTCATCCAATGAGGCCTTTGCTACCAAACAAGTTAAACTCTCCTTAGGATCAATGTTCTTTAAATTAACACTGTACATATTGTTCCTTTTTGGGATTTTAAGAAGGATCTGACTCTCATCAGGCATTTTAAAATCAGAAGAAAGAACCATACATTCATTGTCAGTAAATAGAACATTGTTCTTTTTGTCACACATTTGTGAGACACTAAGGAGATTAAACTGAAGTTCTTTCACAAAATACACATTTTCAAAATCTAGTTTACTGGTTTTGATAGTACCTTTACCAGTGATCTTTCCTTTAATTCCTCCCCCAAAGGTAACATATCATCCATCAAATGTTTTGAAGTCTGAGAGGAATGACATGTTGCCTGTCATGTGCCTTGAACATCCACTATCAACATATCCTTGATCTTCAATATCAAATGAATGTTCCTGCACATGAATAAACATATTAGTTTCCTTGGGGTACCCAAGCCATGACAGACTTGGGTTTGCCTCTTGCATCAATGAAATCAAACCTTTTCAGGGTTGTTGATGCACCTTTTGATTGGATTGGTTTCCAAATCCAACATGCTGAGGACTTAACAGCACTTTCCCTTTTAATCCATTTTGTGGTCTTTGGTCTATTAGTACCAATTTTGGTAATACCAATTTTGGCAGTACCATTTGGTCTAGCAGGACCTTTTGGTCTAGCAGGACCTTTGGTTTTTGGTTTCCAAATTTGTGTTTTGACCACAGATTTCTTTTTAATAGGACTATTCACAACTTTTGGTACATATTTGTAAGTGTTTCTTGTACCCTTATCAGTTGGTTTTGTAATAAAAGGCTTATTTTGTCTAACAGTATCTTTAACTTTTGTGGTGTTAGACTTAACAAAACTTTTTCTGGGGTGAGTAACATTTGTTTTAGTCTTTGTTTTACTCCCAGAAACCCATTTATTACAATAAGCATGAAGATGATTAAAGCTACCACAATAATAACAAGCCTTATTGTACATGACAAAGTCATCACCTAGTTGTTGTGACTTAAGGTTGTTCCAATTTCTTTGGCTTCCCCTAGGTTTGTTATTACATTTTTCACAACTCTCAACTGTTTTCAAAACAGCTTTAGGCTTAGCCTTAATTTCTACTCTCTTAGGACTGATTGGTCCTACTTTGATTCCTTTGATAGGAACAGTCTCATCTTCATCATCATCAGATACCCAATCTTCAATAATTAGGACATCTGGTCTCTTATCAGTGAGCACCTTGGAGAGTGAGGCAATCTTAGCACTCTCAGAAGGTTCACTTTTCTCTACAGGTTTAGCTAATGATTTATTAATGATTTCATGCAAACCTGATTCAGCAAGATCTGATCCTGGGGGACAAGGAATTCCTCTATAAGGAGGTGGACATGTATTGTATCCTATCCCTGATTTTATTCTTTTATTCATCTGATTCTCAACTATGCTTCTAGTACATTGAGAAGCAATTTCCAATTTGGTAACAGTCAGTTGAATATTATCTCTAGCCAATGTCACTTTAGTACATTCAGTCCTTAACATTTCTATTTCTGAGTCTTTCAAAAATATTTGTCTATTAAGAGCAGCTTTAGCATCAGTAAAGGTGAGTTCATTTTCTCTAAAGTGAATGATTTGTTTTTCTAGTTTGGCCATACCACACTTATGATCAACTAATTTTTGATTGGTTTTTCTTTCTTCTACTTTCAGCTCATCATAAAGTTTTATATAAGATTTTAATTCATCAAAAGCTTTACAAGTAGTAGAACATTTTGTAATTTGTACCTCAGTAGTGGAGAATGCCATCAAAGCCAATTCAACTGAAGTTGATTCATCTTCACCCATGAAACTCCAATCAAAACCTATGCCATCAATAGCAACCATTGCTTTTGGCTCAGCAACTTCTACTGCCTTACTCTTGCTTTCAAAGCTTCCTCTCTTCTCAAAGCTTCCTTTATTCCTCTGCTCAAACCCTCTACCCTTGTCATCCTGCTTCTTAGGTCTTCTACACTCTCTAGAGTAGTGACCCTTCATGTGGCAGTTGTAACACTCTACTTTTGACTTATCATACCCAGCAGGCTCATTTCCATTTATCATTATCTTCTTACCAGTCCTCATCAACAACTTTTTAGCCCTGATGCTCAGAAGTGAAAGTTGCCACTTAATGTCCATTTCTTCAAGATCATCTTCATGAATCTCTTGAAGATCTTCAAAAGTTAATATGGACCCATTGTGTTGAGATGTAAGAAAAGCACACCCAATTGTTTCATCTAAAATGGTTTTGGTACTACTAGAAGTACTGGCAGTACCAATGTTTATGTTGGCAATACCTTCTTCTCTGCCACCTTTTTCTTCATTATCAACCTTTGAGATGCTTGGTGATGAAACAAACGCCATATTTCCTGAGCTTGACCCAATAGTCTTCTTTACTTCATGCTCTACTATTTTGAAATTGTTGTAGAGATCATTAAGACTCATCTGATCAATATCTGGCTTGTTTTTCCAGACAATAACATGCATGGACCATTCTGTGGGTAAACTCCTAAGAAATTTGGAGTTTAGATCTTCTTGAGTTATCATCACTTCATGGATAGCTAACTGGCTTGAAAGCTTCTGAAGTCTATTGAACATACTGTCCAAAGACTCATTAGTTGTGGCTGTAAAGTTCTCAAATTGTTGTTTGAGAAGTGTTTTCTGTGTTTTCTTGGTAGCATCATTACCACCAAATCGAGCCACAATAGCTTCAAAAAGGGTTTTGGCATCTTTGTATTTGTTAAAGATCAAAAGCTGATCATTTGGAATAGTCATCAATAACATACTCCTTGCTTTTAGATCATTTCGCTTCTGAATTTTTTCTTCTGCACTTCCTGGTTGTGTTTGTATTTGTGTGACAAGTGCATCGTTTACTGTTGTAGTGGTGATTGAGGGTTTAAATGAGTTGCCTTCTTCAATGATCTCCCAAAGTGCATAGTCTTGCACTTGAAAGTATTGTCTTACCCTTAGCCGCCACATTTCAAACTCATTTTGCTTAAGTAATGGAAGTTTAGCTGCAACATTTGTTTGAATATGTTCAACATCCATTGTTCTTTTAAATTAGTAAATATCAAACCTGGCTCTGATACCACTTGTGGGAAGGATTGCAAACACTTGGGATGTGAATCTTAGTAACGTGTTTGAGAGATATTTATGTATGAATGTGTTTAGCATGCGAAATCTACTACAACACACTTAAAAGAACACAAGGTGGTGAGTTATGTAAACGTGAGAATGCAATGAACAAGGAACACAACTTTGGTTAACACAAAACGATTCAATATTATTGATGAAATAATACGGATGATCTAAATATCACCGGGATTACAAAGTAATCTTGAATCTAAGATTGTAAAAGGATTTGTGAATTTAGTAACTAAGTTACTTGAGAGATGGTTCGGTTTTGGTTAATAGTTGAAGAGATGCATGCATGAAGTGTGACTAAGGTATCCTTTTATAAGATAAGGACACCTTATTACAAGTTGTTCAAGTGGTTGAATATAATACTATACTTTGACTATTTTAGCGCCTACAATTAAATACAACTACCAATGTACAACTCTGCAATATTCTTCTGTACAACACAGAAGACTAAACTACTTCTACATAACGTATAACAATGTACAAAGACTAATAATTCAACTAAATATCTATTACAAAATATCTAATCAACTTGACATAAGCTTGGCAGGCTTTTCATCAACTAGCAGTACCTTCTACCCAGAAGGTACTGTTAGTACATCTTCATACTCTTCAAAATCAACTAGCAGGCTCTTTGACTTCTTTGGCAGGCTCTTTGACTTGAACATTTTATTCCCAACATCATTTATCCTATTTATTTGACTTGTTTTATTATATTATATATGAGAATCGATACATTAATGTTTACTTTAGTAATTCTCAGGTAAAAACAAGCATTATGTGAAACTTGGCGATTTTGGACTAATTATGGAGCAAAACAAGCAAGATGTCAAAAGTCTACTGAAATCCAGAAGATGCGCCGTATCTCACTCAACAAATACGACGCAATATCATACTTAGATGAATTCGAAGACCATTGTCTGACTTTGAAGAATGCGCCGCATGCAATTCTGTCATGCGCTGCATATGAAACTTTGGTCAAAGAAGAAGATCAAGCTCGTTCTACTCCAAATACGCCGCAATATACTTCTAACATACGGCGTATCACTATCAAGATTTCACCAGTTACAATCCAAGACAGCTAAAGTACATGCGCCGCATACAAAGATCAAGTTACGCCGCATCTGAAGACGGTGTACGAATATTCCAGAATATATTAATCTTGGACCCCACGCGAAGTTAAGTCAATGCACTGCATCTATCAACTCAATGCGCCGCATCGATCCCTCAGATAGAAACTATAAATACCCCAAGGTCAGACGAATTTAAGAGACCTTTAGTATAACCCTAGAGCCGAATCCAGACGACCAAGCAGCACAAGACACACCTCAAACAAAGATACAAGAGCTGTAAGAAGGTCCTGCATGTATTCAATTCATTAAGTAGTTTTGTTTTATTGTTTTAGTACGCTTTAATTCATCAGGATTGATGGGCTTGTGTCATGTGACTACGGAAGATCATGCACTCCCCTTAATATTGCTTTCCCATTAATTAAAGTTTATATGTTGATGTCTTTGGTAACTTTTATTAGTGCATTGATAACCTCTGTGTCTAGCTGAGTCTTGCTTGGGTCGCCATGCCCCTTCCTCGCCTATTTTATTCTAGCGTCTCTAGAAAAATAGGATAGACATAAGTAATCATTAAGGGTTTACTCGCCGATAAGATTAGAGCCAACGAGAAAGGTTTAATTATATACACTTCATATAAAACTTGCAATAAAACAAGTGACAAGCTATTTAATTATCAGGACAGGTCTTCTTATTGTCTCGAGTATCTATCTGTGTACGTGTGTGCTAATCACTGATTCATGCTCATTAGTTTAGTTTTCTATTTAATTATAACCAAACCGTGCCAGTCTCTCAGGCTGAACCCCCTTGCGTTAGATTAGGTTGTATAACTAACTTAGGATATTAAAATACTGATTAGAATAACTAGATAATACGTTCCACTCTTAGTGATCGACACTCTGCTTACCATTATATTCATACTGACCGAGTACACTGCTCGTTAAGTGTGTGTGTTATTGATAAGTCGACTAAATATAAATTTAAAACTTGAGTAGGCATTAATACTGCTAAACCGCAACGACACATCACGCGCATCAAGGCTTAACAACAACTACATTTTATTGTGGCTTAACACCATATTCTAACTCAGGTTGTTGAAATTCAGGCAAGCCTGTATGTTCTAGGTCAATCCCTGGGGGTGCAGGGATTCCTCTGTGAGGAGGTGGAACACTCCTATATCCTAAACCAGACTTAGCCTTGTTGATTACTTGACATTCAATTAATTTGTTTACACCCTTAGAGGCATATTCTAATGTTTCTACACTTAATTGAATGTTTTCATTGGTCTTTTTAATCCTATCATATTCAGTTCTCAAAAGTCTAATTTCAGCATTTTTAAAAGTTAAATCCCTTTTAAGAATTCCTATGTCATCAGCAAAACTAGATTCATTGTTCTTATAGTGTATTATCTGCTCCTCTAGGACAGCTAAACATCTCTTATGATTTGACAAGTTATAATGAGTTTTGTTTAGTTCTATCCTTTGATCATCATAATGTTTTCTTAAAGTTTCTAGTTCTTTAAGAGCAGTGCAAGATTTAGAACAAACATTTGTAGATTGTACCTCAGTATCAATGAAGGCCATGAGTGCCATCTCAGTAGATTCTTCCTCCTCTGCTGCCATAAAACTCCAATCAAACCCTAAGCCATCAATGGCTACCATAGCTTTTGAATTTGGCTCAGTGGTTTCCACAGCCTTGGACTTGCTTCCATAACCTTTGCTTTTGCTATCCTGCTGCCTAGGTCTTCTGCATTCCCTTGAGAAGTGCCCCATCTTGTGGCAATTGTAGCATTCTATCTTTGATTTGTCAAAACCAGCAGTATCATTGCTGTTAATTGTGATCTTCTTCCCTGTTCTTTGATAGAATTTCTTAGCCCTCATGCTAAGAAGAGAAATTTTCCGTTTGAGGTCCATTTCTTCCAAATCATCATCATTGAGCTCTTGGAGGTCTTCATGAGTAAGCATAGACCCATCATTCTGGCTTGTTAGAAAAGCACAATAGGTTTTGTCATCCCGAATACCAATAGTACTGCTTGATGAACTAGCAGTACCAATATTTGAGCTAGCAGTACTAACTCCCACATCAATCTTCACATCTTCAACTGGATTTGAGTTACTAGGAGATGACACAAAGGCCATGTTCCCAGTGCTTGAACTAGATCCTCCAGACTTCTTCACATCTTGTTCCACAATCTTGAAGTTGCTATACAAATCCATTAAGTTCATAGTGTCAATGTCTGGCTTGTTCTTCCAGACAACAACATGCATAGCCCACTCTTCAGGTAAACTTCTAAGAAATTTGGAGTTCAAATCTTCTTGAGGTATATCCACACCAAGAACAGCAAGTTGGCTCACTATCTTCTGAAGCCTGTTAAACATGTGATCCAATGATTCATTGCTGGTTGAAGAAAAGTTTTCAAAGTTCTGCTTGAGAAGAGTCTTCTTGGTGGCTTCATTCCCACCATACCTAGCAACAATGGCCTCAAACAATGTCTTAGCATCTTTGAACTTGCTGAAATTCAAAAGTTGATCATTTGGAATGGTCATCATCAGCATACTTCTGGCCTTGAGGTCATTCTTCTTTTGAAATCTTTCTTCTGCAGTCGCTGGATTGGTCTGCACAGTTGTTACTACCTTACCATCAACTGTTGATGTAGAAGTTGAAGGCTTGAAAGAGTTTCCTTCTTCAATAATTTCCCAGAGTGTATAGTCTTGCACCTGGAAGTACTGTTCTATCCTTAACCTCCACATATCAAACTCATTCTGCTTGAGCATTGGCAACTTAGCAGCCACATTCGTTTGATTAGACTCCATGTCCATTTCTTCTTCTAAATCAAAAGTATCAGCACTTGAGAGGATGTAATACACTCTGAGGATGTTACTCCTTTGTAATGTGTATATGATACTTTGAGTGAATATGATTAAGTATGCGGAATCTACTTAACCACACTTAGAAGAATATTGGTTTGTGTATTGGAACAGTAATGCTTTGTATTGGATTATGAACACACAATGTTAACACCAAACGATTCAATAATATTGAGAATAATACGAGTGATCTTCACTATCACTAGGGTTACAAAACCTTGAATCTCTATTACAAAGAAAAACTATGACTGATGTGTTTTTACCACTTGTGTCACTTGCTTGTTGTGTGTGTCAGTATCTTACTTATCACATGCATACAACTTGTATATAATATCTAACCTAAGATATCTTTTTTATAGACCAAAGGAGATCTTTACAAGATAAGTATCTACCGTATATATTTGATTTATTATTCACAAAAGATCTTTTTAATACTTATCCTCTACAAAGTCAAACAGGACTGTTATCCATTAAGCAGTTCCTTCTTTGCACTAGCAGTACTAACTTAGCAGTTAGTACTGTTAGTTATAACTTGAGCAGACTTCAACTATACATTAGTAGTTAGTACTGTTAGTGTATTCTTCTCAGCAGTACTAATCTTCAGAGCATTTAATTCCCAACAACATATCTACACGTTATAGGGATCAAAGAAGGGTGGAAGAAAGAACAAAATGTTTTTGTGCAAAGTGGTCTTTGTTAATACAAATAAACCATAAAAATGTTTATTAATATTTATCAATCTCTTTAAATTTTGTCGATAACAAACATAACATTATGTAAAAGTATAAATCTAAACATTAAATGTTCTTACATTTTACAATTTACCATTTACATGCTCTAATTAAAGTATACGTCTTGTAATAAATAAAATGCATGAAATGAGTTGGATAATCCATAACCCATAACCCATGGAGCTTGACCCATGTATAAAGGACCGTCGCCAGTGGAACTGTTTTGGACAGATTGTTGTGATTTCAGTATTTGTCATTTTAAAGTTGATTAATATCACATTTTATAAGAACAACCATGACAAGTATCACAAGATAAAAGGATAGATTTCATTAATCATACTAAGAAAACATACATTCAAGAAAGGCATACATAACACATAGAGTCATACATGACATACTACAATCTATACAAGAAAAACTACAAGCTATTACTAGAAGAATCTAAGTCCCTAGAACATGCTCGGCCCAAAAGATAATTCTTGATTATTTTTAACTAAACATATAAGAATGTTTAGTGTGAAGGTGGAGAAGAAGGTGGAGGAGTTGGTGGCATGGTGGCTAGTGGAGTTGGTTAATGAAAGGGTGAAAAGAAATAGCCCTCCAAAAACTTAGAACAAAAACCATGTCAATTCATATGCTATCTCTAATCACAAAGATGATTAAGATATTGAAGACGAGACATTATGGACCCATTGATGCAATGCACAACCAGTGGCGGATACAAGATTTTGGATCGTATGTGGCACGATTTTTGACTCGCTTCGCTTCGCAAATTGCTTAATTTAGTTGTCCATTAATTAAGGTAAAACTAGTTGTTTTTTGCGGTTTGAGTTCTTGGATTTAAACACATTATACAAATACTATAAAGTATTTTTTTAATTAGGTAAAATTAGATGTTTATATTATTTTTATATTTTTTTTAATTAAGAGTAATACATAATATATGAAAGAGTATAATGTAAAAACGAAAAAATAAAAGTAGCTAATTGAGATGATAAATTGATATTTAGTTTACTTTGCAGTTTGCACTACTCTCCTAACAAAATAAAGCATATTATTAAAAAGAATCAAATTATCTTATGCCCCTACATTCATTAAAGGGCAAATTAAAGTAGCTATCAATCAAATACATATATTTATTTAATATCACTATTTATCAACTTTTACCTAGTCATCTTCTTTCTTTCGGCAAGAACAAAACTCATCTTGTAAACTGGCATCTTCTTTCAATCTGCAAGAACATAAAATCAAGAACATGTTGCACTCTTATTTTGGTTCATTTATGTGCAATTCTACTCTAAACTATGTGTAGCATTTTCAAATAACCAAAAATTTTCAAAGGAGAATTACACATCGTCGGCTTTAGTCGTACGTGGCACGTGCCACAGGTGGATCACACATAGATCCGCCCGTGTGCACAACCCATTCCCAGCCACTCAAGTTTCTCTTAAAAGATACTTGTTTCATTTCTCATGGAGATAATCGCATAATCTATCGGCCTCTCACTTCGAGAAGTGTTGATATTGAAAAGGTGGCACTCTGCTCCAGCCTCCGCTCACTAAATCAAATTGAGTCTAGATCCAAATGAGATTCTCATAATAAAATCTCTTATGACACATACCAAACATACATTTGTTGTTCATAAATTAGAACACAAACTGTAATCTTTATAGTCCTTCGCAGATGTTAGTAATCTTGCCAGAACATTCATGAGTGGAATTACTTTTGTGATCCACAGTGATCGAATGGAAATTCCTGCCAGTGTCAACATCAAGCAGCGCTGACAGCAGGTCACTTCGTTAATTATTTGTGAATTAAGCTTAGTGCTTCCGTGGTTACTTATGAATCAAAAGGTCTACAGTCGTGAAGTAATATCTCGATATACTTCAGCAACTCATCAGAATTATTGTAAGCACTCCTGTGGCATATAATTCTGTAATAGCCTTTGTAAGGATTCGAATAGTATTTACACACTATGCTGCGAATACTCTCGACATCTAAACTCGTAAGTGCTAGAAATCTTGCTAAGGAGAATCATATTACGAATCGAATCCTGAAGACGTAGGTCTTTACTTGGATCTAATCCAATGTATTGATAACTATCTCTCACGACATTAGAACGGTTGATTCGCCCGACCAAGGTGAATGGGATCGGGACATTTATCAGTAAAACAATTGAAGTGAATGAATTCTCTAAGAAGAAATTTACAATAATCAATTGGAGTTACACTATTATTATCTAACCTTAGTATGCAGGTACAAAAAGATGAAACCACTTGACGTGATACACCACATACATCGATATCTTCACCATCATAAACTCATACATACGCAACAACCAACATCATCATCAAAGCTCAAATCAGGAACGTTCAAGACAATGAACTCAAGCTAAAGATAATGTTTCTTCAAAGTCAATGATCTAATCAAAGAAAGTCAAGAACAAAGTTCCAACAAATGAAGAAAGCTTAAGTATGAAGATCAAAGCTATACAAGACGTATGAGTATGATGATAAGGACGTGACTATGTTAAAGATGAAGATATTAGATCAAGGGAAGAAAATACATCAAATTCATACTACATGATCACAAAGCATGAAGAATAACAAAGAATAAAGACTCATCTTCTACAACGTTAAAGATTCAAAGATCAAGAGTAAAAAGACCAATTCACAACAACTCATCCAAGACAACTAAAGAATGACAACATAATGACATCCCTTTGGGGGAGATTGTTAGCATTACTTTTAGAAGAAAGTAACAGAAGTGATGGTCATTCTACGTTTAGGAACTATGTAACGTTAATATAGAATATGTAAGAGTCTAGTAACGGGCTATAGGAAGTAATCTAATAGGCTACTATTTTAGTCTAAATAGCTTAAGTCTTATAAGGTCAAGCCTACAAGAACTAAGGCCCAACCCAAGCCCATGAGGCGTTGGAATGGATTATATGTAAACAAACAAGTCTCACATTAATATTGTTTGTGTGCTTGTGTGTGTTTTAGTGTGTGATAGTAAAACCTCTCTCTTCCTTTCCTCTCCTTCTCTAGTCGTGTACTACCACTCAAACCACCAAGTCAGCACCACCATATTGTGTTTAAAGTTGATAACAATGGGAACCTACAAAAACAAAACACAAAACACCTTACCTAGTTTACTTATATAAGAGATCTTCCTAGCTCCCACTTTTCATCTCATCAAACACCAACCAAGGAGACACAAAGGCTAGCTTTGCACTTGTTTAATATTAAGCTCTTTCCTTCTTCCTTTGTCCCCCTCCATTATCTTTTAACCACCATACAACATCACATTCTTATGGATCATACCAAAGCTAGTTAGACAAGCCACCTCCTTCCCCTTTTGCCCCCCATTCCCACGAGCACAAGCAACCCAAGGAGACAAGTATCTCCATGTCTCCCATGCCCCTCCTAGCTAGTTACTATTATGTGGAAAACTAGAAGAGGGGGTTGAATATTTTTACCAATTAAAAACTTTGTTTTAAAACTTTAGATCGACTTATGTCAATCCATTTGATGTTTGGATATTGATAGCTAGATATATATATATGAATATTAACTACTAGTTATAGAAAAGAAAGATAAAACCGTTGACACAAGTATTTATAGTGGTTCGGTTACAAGGTCACCTTCCTTGCCCTACTCCACTTCTCGAGTACCCAACTCGAGAGTTCGTAATCACTAAACTACAAGCTCCTTATCTTGGCGAAGAAGCCTTCACAACGTCGCTTACAATTTATCCGGTACAAAGCTAGATACCAGGTTCTTCCATAAGGTAGAACCAAACCTACGTCGCCTACACTTTATCCGGTACAAGGCTAGTGATGAAGCGAAAAGTGAAGTAGGAGCTTGTAGAGTTGGGGAAGTACGTACGCCACCCCACGATTGGTATTAAGGAATACACCCGTCATCCACGCAATTAATACACACTAATCAACCGGTAAAAGATAGTTAGGGAGTAAGGAAATCTAAGTAAACACATTTCTCTCCATATAAGTTCCACGACCTTTTCATTTTCAGTTATTTTATTTTATTTGCAATTATAGTTATTTGGGTTAGTTGACTAGCAACTAATTCCGCCCACTCCTTCAAACCCGAGATTTTACTTGCTTTTATAAAAAATATAAAAATACAAAAAGAATCTTCCCTCACCCTTAGA
The DNA here is from genome assembly GCA_021014915.2 of Artemisia tridentata subsp. tridentata. Taxonomy (NCBI): domain Eukaryota; kingdom Viridiplantae; phylum Streptophyta; class Magnoliopsida; order Asterales; family Asteraceae; genus Artemisia; species Artemisia tridentata. Next base: position 126,600,960 of record CP139508.1, read on the forward strand.
CCTATTAGAGTAGTTTTTCAATCCTAACGACACTATTCCCCTAGAGAACGATCAATCCCCCGGTACTTGCCACTTCACTATACTACATCGGTCAGGTACACTGCCTGGTGGCGATTGCAAGCCTCTTGAGATCCCTCGAGAGGTAAAACCTGTTGTAAGGTCGCAAAACCACGCATCAAGTTTTTGGCGCCGCAGCCCGGGGAGTAGTTATTGCTTAGGTTGAAATTTTATTTTTATTAGGTCTACTCACAAGATTCCTATCAAGTGAGATTTTTTCTTTTTATTTTGTAGCTTTCTCGTAGTCTATCTTTTCTTTGTGATTTTGTTTGTAATTTGCTTCAAATGGACTTTTCACTTAGACTTCTAAGATTGCAAGATATGGTTGAGTGGCTAGAACACCAAGGAGTTCAAAATACCTCATTTAGAGACACCTATGAATCATATGAGCCTTCACCTAGGATAGATTCTTATGAACAACCTCCATGTTTAGGATCTCATCTTAGTGAGGCCAATAGGAAAAGCGACCTAGTTTGCCAAGGAATTGTGGATAGAGCCGAAGCAATAAACCATAAGTTGGATGAAGCGCTAGGTTTGTTATCATCACTACCTAAGAAAACAATTGATGAGGATATAGGTGATCTTGACACGTGGAATGATGAGGTAAACACCATAAGCCCACAAAATACTCAACCATCATTTGAGGCACCCACACCGCCCGTGACTTACCCGGAAGAAGTAGAAGAGACTTTAGGAATCCCGATGGAGGTAGAACCCTTGGACCAAGCACAACTAGAGGATATAGGTTTGAACACTTTTAGTGATGACCTTACTCTTAGTTCTAGGGAATTTCCTAGTGTTGATGAGCCGGAACCTCAACCTTTACACAACTTTTCATCCTTAGATTTACATCTAGGAGACAAAAGAGGAACCGTCCCACCCATAAACCAATATTATCCGGGTAGTTTTAGGATGAAGGAAGCCATTCACTCACCCCCTTCACCTCACGTGGCATATTTCCACCCTAAGGGTGTGTATCGCTACTTCCACCCGCACTTAATCCTAAGTGTAGGGAAAACCTCCCCTATTTCCGTTAAATAAGGGTAGAGTCAGGCTCGTGACTCGAACAAAAACAAGCGCTTCTTGGGAGGCAACCCAAGCTTTATTTGCTTTGTGTGTTTATTTATTTGTTTGTTTGATTTTATTTGCTTCCGTATGTATGTTTAATTTTTATTATTATTGATTCATGTTCAAAACTAATTTGTGAAAATGCTTTATCTTGTTTTTAACTTCGTCTTAACTACATATAAAGGTATTTTGCAAAAGATAAGTGTAAGGGAAATCCAAATCGGTTTATTAGAAAAAATGAACATGAATCATAATAATATTAAATTGACATACATATTAGTAATTGTTTGAGTCAAATGCTTGTATCGAGTCATAATGATATTTTGCAGGATTTTCAGGAAATAAGGATTGAGTTTTTCCAGAAATTTTCCGGAAACTTAACATGAAAAATCTGTCAGATCACTTCTGACGGCGTCAGACCCCAGTCTGACGGCGTCAGGAACAGTTTTCTGGAATTTTTTTTAAAGTTTTTTTTTTTCTTCCGGAATCATAAAATGCTTTATTAAATCTCTAACTTATAAACTCCAAGAATCTGCAAAATAATCATTCCACAAGCATTATATCCTTATACAGATTTATCCCGCCGATGTTATGCAGGTTTTCGTGTTTGTTTTCTCAGGTTTAACAGGTTATTTTGGACAAGGAGATGTATGTGGAATCTAGCTTTTGGCGCTGCTTTAGTCTTGAAGCTTCAACATTACCTTGGAAGAAGATCTAACCATGTTACCTCTTTATCCACCGAGCGAATCAGGGGAGTATTTGATTTCATTCTTTTACCTTATTTACTTTTACATCTTGTTATTTGAACATTGGGGACAATGTTCATCTTAAGTGTAAGGGGGGGTAAAGTACGATACCTTAGAGAATGCTATTACGCTTGATTTTTCGTTTGTTTAATGGTAGATGTGTAATAAAACTGAGAGAAATACCTGTTAAGGCAATTTTAGTGCCAAATTTAAATTTTTTTACAACATATAGGAGTGAAACTTTGGTCTTAATGAGCGTCTCACGGATAGGAGTTATATGACTAGCACAAAAACCGTACCACTAAAAAATTTTTCACCCCCAAATATGTGAGGTTCGCCCCTAGAATTGGTAGGAAAAGCATTTATGCTATGATGTGTGTACCGGTAGCACTTAGATTCTAGAACTTGCGTTAGGACCATTCCGAGGCCACAAGTGAGACTACATTCGTGTAGTTAGATTTACTACATGATAAGAGGCATTAGGATTAACCCATTGTTTTACACCTGTGTTTTTGTTATAATTACATTGGCTACATTGGTTAAGTAATTCTCCCACACCCTTTGCGTTGTACTCATTTTTAGTACACGATACCCCTAGTACACCCCTCAGAGCCTATCTTTTCGTTTCTAACTTTAAGCATTTTACTTAAAGTAAGAATTTGTTTACACCCCACTTAAATGTACACCCAAATCGCCTTAGCCTACCTTGTATGCACTCATTTTTAGTGCATTATTGTGACAACATTTGTTTAAACCCTCAGTTAATTATCTAATTGATTACATGGTTGCTAAGTCGAGTCATATCCTTGTACATATTGTTTTGGGACGATTGGGACTCATGGGTAAAGTACTAGTGTAATGGAGTAATGGGGAAGAACAACATTATTACCCCCATATGTGCTAAATATTTTAAAAGTACTCCAAGTGTTTCGATTATCTTAATTCGAGTCATTAGAATAGTTAATTGTAAAGTTATGTAAAAGTTCAAGTGTAAGGGGGATGCAACGCCCCTATGATGTATTATTTTGGATGGTAGGGCAAGAGCGTATGAAAAAAAAAATCGAAAAAATAAAGAAAAATACAAAAAAATGAGAAAAAGAAAAGTAGAAAAAAACATACGGACTACCATCCCGTTTCATTTTATGTTTATTTTATTTTTTTGTTATTTTGTTTTTAGCTTAAGTCGAGTCTAGTCTTGGCTTAGCAACGCCATATTGTACTTGTAATCAACCAAGATCTTTAACTCGCCACCAGTAAAATATCCCTTATCCAACAAAACCGTGTTTATCATATCCCTACACCTAACGTTATAACCCGTTTAAAAGCCCTCTTTGATAGTTTATCTTAGGTGCTTATGCCTAGTGGAGGAGGTTTTTGATCCTTTCCCAAGCCTATGGTAATCTATTTGCTATGACAGGTAGTGAGAGATATTATTCATTTTCATTTATGAGATATACTTTTATGGCACCTGAGAGATGTGAGTATCCAAACACTACTTGTGAGGTGCTAGTTTGTAATCTCCGTGCTTATTATGATTAAAGTGGAACGACTATTTGTTGTAATTACTTTTATATTAGCGTTAAATGACCCCTAACTTGTATTTTGATTAGAATAAAAGCGCATTTGCTTGAGGACAAGCAAATCTCAAGTGTAAGGGTATTTGATGAAGCGAAAAGTGTACCGCTTTTAGGGGGTCATTTAAGCCCTAAATCGTATTTATTTGATCAAATATTGCCCTAAATCGTTCCTTTTGTCATTTTAGGTACTTTGGAGAAGAAATCTGGAAAAGGAAGCATTTTGGACGTTTTTGAGCATAAAAGTGAAGAAAACGACAAAGTCTCCAAAGCTGCTGGAAAAGTACACGTGACGGCGTCAAGGATTGCTCCTGACGGCGTCACGGCTTGGCAAAAGAGGTGGATATGACAAATACACGTGACGCGCCAGAAAGTTTTACGATGGAAGTCTGACGGCGTCACCCTTTAAGGTGATCAAGGCCGTCACGGTTTAAGTTAAAGAGAGACGGCGTCAAGTACAATTGTGACGGCGTCAACCCTTGACGCGCCAGAGTGGATTTTGGAGGATTAAAGAGGGACGGCGTCAGGAAGACCATCCGGGAACCCTAGCCGCGGCGAGGTGACGGCGTCACCTCCTACAACGTGACGCCGTCAGCCCCTAAATTCTATATATAGTTTTGCAATTTTTAGTCATTAGTGTGCAACTTTGTGAGGAGAAACCCTAAGACGAATTTTCTGCCATTTTTAAGGGTTTTTATACCCTTGGATCTCTCATGTTTAATTGAAGATAAGTAATCAATTAATCATTCAATATGTCTATGTGTTGTTTGATTATATCTTGTTCTTATCTTTTAATTAACATGCTAGGCTAGATTTATCTTGTGTTTGCTTAGATCTAATGAAACCTAACTATTGATTATTGGTTGTTGGTGTGTTATTAATTGTATTGGATGATTGTTTATCGATGTTAGGCTTAAGAAAACTGGCTAACCTCCTATACGGTAACTTGCTTGAACGTCTTAAGAAACATGAACCAATGCGTACTAAGGTTTTTATGGTTGTATTTAATGTATGAGCGAATTCTAGTGATCCCATGTTAGGAGCTTCTTAGCCGGCTCGACATAGGAGTGAAGTAGGAGCTTGTAGAGTTGGGGAAGTACGTACGCCACCCCACGATTGGTATTAAGGAATACACCCGTCATCCACGCAATTAATACACACTAATCAACCGGTAAAAGATAGTTAGGGAGTAAGGAAATCTAAGTAAACACATTTCTCTCCATATAAGTTCCACGACCTTTTCATTTTCAGTTATTTTATTTTATTTGCAATTATAGTTATTTGGGTTAGTTGACTAGCAACTAATTCCGTCCACTCCTTCAAACCCGAGATTTTGCTTGATTTTATAAAAAATATAAAAATACAAAAAGAATCTTCCCTCACCCTTAGACCTATTAGAGTAGTTTTTCAATCCTAACGACACTATTCCCCTAGAGAACGATCAATCCCCCGGTACTTGCCACTTCACTATACTACATCGGTAAGGTACACTGCCTGGTGGGGATTGCAAGCCTCTTGAGATCCCTCGAGAGGTAAAACCTGTTGTAAGGTCGCAAAACCACGCATCAGCTAGATACCGGGTTCTTCCACAAGGTAGAACAAAACCTACTTCGCCTACACTTTATCCGGTACAAGGCTAGATACCGGGTTCTTCCACAAGGTAGAACCACACCTACCTCATCACTTACACTTTATCCGGTACAAAGCTAAATACCGGGTTCCTTTACAATGGAGGAACCAATCCTAACACCACTAACTATCACAACACATATATGATATACAAGGAGGAATCAACTACAAGAATCACTTTAGTGGTCTTGAGGTGATTACGAAGCCTAGCAACCCATGTCTTCGAGCTTGCAAGTCTTCTATGCAAATGATCATGATCTCGCCTTTAAGAGGAACCTAAAGAATCACTAAAAGAAAAGTTACATAGATGATCCTTAGATATGAGGTTAGAGAGACATGAATATAGAGAGAAGATATATCTAAAAGTTGTGAGAAGAAATGGCTCACCATTTATAGAAAAATAGTGCTCTGATCAGTCGGATCTCTTTCCAGAGGGATCCGGCAACTGGGTCAGTCCAGTCTGGATTTTGGGTTACAATTCCGGGTTTTGTGTTATGGGTTATGGACTATGGATCATGGGTACCCAACATGATGTCATGCATGATGCAAAGCATACTTTGGGTTATGGGTTATGGACTTTGGGTCATGGGTCATGGACTTTACCCATTTTGATGTCATGCATGATGTAATACACATGGGCCATGGGTTATGGGTCATGGGTCATGGGTTTTGGGTTATGGATAGTCCAAACTATTTACTTACATGTTTATTTAGATTTTAGCTATGTATTTTTATAAAAGTGTAAGTAACAAATGTTACTTATTAAGTGTTTTATAAAAATGGTTTTGGCTTTGTGTAAACTGTTAATTTAGACATGTTTGATGGTTTATTTGTTTAGTGAAATGAGTTAGTAAACTATTGGCTCGAAAACTTACGTATTCTATTTATTTTGTTAAAATGATTTTACGATTGTTATCAACAAAACATAAGAAGATCGTAAGATATAAATAAACGTTTTTACGATTTATTTGTATTAGCATATTATATTCAAAAGACCGTGCCTCACTTTGCTATATAAGAAACCTAAGTCTTATACTTCCATTTCATCACCAAAACAAAAACACTACACATTTCTTTTTCTCCTCACTTGGTGGTTTGGCAAAGACAAGCAACAAAGGGTTCCCAAGTTTTGGTTCTTGGCTTATTTGGGTTAAAGAATTATTAAGTTAGGGATTTGGAAGCTCATTTGGGTATAAACTAGGCTTTTTTAGTGTTCTTTGTCACATATCATCACTACTCATTGTAAGCATCCTCATTTACATGTTGTTAGTCCTTATAATCATTTCATGTTGTTCCCATATCACCTAAGTATGCTTGTTTGTGTTGGAAACTTGATTTAAACTTAAATCACAAGACACTAGCTACATTTTTGATCTTTTCCAAAATTAATAGATTGGGACTAAAGCAAATGGTGTACATTTCTTGAAACTAGACTCAGTTACCTTCCAAATGACGGGTGGTACGACCCGTAACGATTTACGGTTTGAAAACTATGACTTTACAAAATCGACCAAAAACTGAGAAGACTCATCCAACCGATCGGCTGGAACCACCAACCGATCGGCTGGATCAAACTGTTCCCAAATATTAGACCAACCGATTGGCTGGAGCCACCAACCATCGGCTGGATCATTCTGACTATTTTGGAAAAGCCCCAACCGATTGGCTGCGGGTCACAGCCGATTGGGTAGACCTTTTTGCCCGATCAGAGCACTCCAACCGATCGGCTGGAGGCCCCAACCAATCGGCTAGAGCTTTTCGTCCAGTATTTTTGCGTTCGATTATTTTCTTGAACTCTTGACTTGCGTACCTTTACAAAACCAAACTACAAGTGTATAAGGGTGATAACACTTTGCAAAAGTCATACACATTTAGTACATGTTGCATTGTTTCTAAGGAACGGCTTATTATTTATATCAAAGTCGCGTTAGGAATACTCATCGTTAAACCCACATTATATCATTTCTGTTACATTACTTACTCAAGGTGAGCTCATGGCCCCTATTTTTACTTGTTTTGCAATACTTTGGGGTGAGAATACATGCTCGTTTATTCAAATACATTACTCGTTTTACTTATATACATGAACGTTTACTCAAACACCTTACTTGTTTTATTTAATTACATGTTCGTTTACTTGAACACATTACTCGTTTACTTGTACATGCTCAATTACTTTCTTTCAGACACAAGTACATAAAACATTTACGTGAGTTTTATAGCCCCACTTTTATACTCGATTTGGTTTACTTTAGGGTGAGAATACACTGCTCGTTTTTACATTTGAACACAAGTACATTAACACGTTTACAGACTGGCCTAAGTCCCCTTTAACCCACACAGTATTACATTTTGCCCACATTATGAACCGTTAATTAGATTTAGTTAACACGAATGTTGTGAATAGATCTATTGAGGTTGACACCCCCGTCCATGGTAGGTAGCTCTACCGACCCTAGTACGAGTCAGACGGACGCATTTCATTTGGGAACTCACGGGTGGTCTTGGGTTAGACACCTGCATTCGGCACTCTCATTTATATTATTGTTAATGCTTCGGTTTCATGAGCTTAGGCAATAGTAAACGCATTCTTTTTGTTTGACATTGTATTTGTTATAATGGTCATGCACACTCTAAAATCTTGTGGTTCACTTTTACAATACTTCAAACCTATGAACTCACCAACATTATTGTGATAATGGATTTGTCTGTCATGGAGCATGAGCATTCAAGTCGCATCTTTTGAAGACATGTGCATTTATTTATCGCGCGATAACTTTTTCAAAAGCTTATTTACTTATTATTGTAGATCTTGCGTTTGTAATGATTCAAAACTTTGTTTAAACGTTATCGAACGTGTATTTCTAAACGGCTCATATAGAGGTCGTTCACTATAACTTGTGTTCTTATATTATGACGTAACGCCCTCATATTGCATTTCCGCTGCGTGAATTTGGGGGTGTTACAATATCCGTCGTTTGCTTTCTCGTCCATTGATCCATTTTTGATAGCTTCCAACCTTGGCTTCACAGGATCGAATCCTTCTGTCGTTTCCTTTCCTAAACTATGCGTTGCAATATGTATGAAATAGAAAATAGCTAACATATTCGAAAACGTACATGGAAAACAAAGACATAAAAACCATCCTGCTCACGTGGATATATTATCGTACCGGTTACTTATATCAGAAGCAATAGTAGGACTACCCAACGCATAAGTTTTCTTCCCGTGTAAGCTACCACAAACCTTTCGTGTTCCTTTATTGAAACCTGCGGCAACGAAAACCTTCGGCGTATCAGTATTAGCTCAAGCATCAGATACAAACGCATATATTTTATACACATCTATCACATTCAAAATACATCTCATACCTGTCCTTTCTCTGTCACTTTCCTGTAACAACACTACAAATGAGGATCAGAATTGCGACAAATAAGGCTCAGAGCTGCGAATATCGAAGCAGTACGAAGCACCCGCCATGACTGCAACCATAATCCATGTGTAGCTACCTCGCCAACATATAAGCCTCGGTACATTGTGCTGCGAATAAATATAAATGCAGAACATGATCATCATTGCCTTAATAGATAGACAAAGGCAAATAAGGCTCAAAGCTGCAAATATTGAAGCAGTACCAAGCACCCACCATGGCTGTAACCACAATCCATGTGTAGCTACCTCGCCAAGATATGGGCGTCGCTACAGTATGCTCCGAAAAATAAATGCAGAACATGATCATCATTGCCATAATAAATAAACAAATGAACAGTGGCCCGAAAACAAATACACATGTTTTACACACATCCAAGAGGTTCCAGATGACATTATATGTTCATTGATTACGTCGCATCAACAAATTGTCCAATCAATTTCTAGTTTCAACAATGACAAATGAGGCTCACAACTGCAAATGCGGGTCAGAACTGGAACAAATGAAGCTCAAGGCTGCAAATGTTGAAGCAGTACCAAGCACCCGCCATGACTGTAACCACAATCCATGTGTGGCTACCTCGCCAAGATACGAGACTCGGTACAGTATGCCCCGAAAGAACATAAGTTCAGAGAAGCACCATCATTGCCTTAATAAATAAACAAATGAATAACTTCATCCCACATTATAAAAATATATAGCGCTCATGAAACGGCAACGTTTCATGTGTTGCGAATAAAATAATCTAAATTGATTCACTTAACCCGTTGGGTCGCTGTTTTGGGTAGGGAAATTGGATTGTTCATTGCCTACGCCCGATAACAAACACATATATTTTACACAAATCTAAGGCTGGACACAGTCGGTGACCCAAGCGACCTGGGTCACCAGCTGCCAAGTCAGCTTTCTCTCTCCAGCGACCAGAAGCGACCAAAGTGCCACAGTCGAATAAGTTGTTTTTTTTTTTTTTTTTTTTTTTTAACACACAAACGCATACACAAGCTTTAAAGTCGGTCGATTCAACGATCGATATTCATTTTCACAAGCTACCGACCGACTCTGTACATCCCAAGCGACCGATCCCATTATCAGACCGACCGATTGTATCTGATGGGTTGCGTTCAGCCTAACACATTCGGGATAGGTCTCATCTAACAAACAGAAGACAAGTACAAACACCCTGCGTCACACTCACTAGAAGGTCCAGAACCGTTATCCACCGGATCCCCAGACCCAAATCAAAGTAACACAAACTTTTTAGAAACACTTTACCAAAACCTCCCGCCAAAATTTCACCAAAATTAAAAAGTAGAAAACCCCAATTTCACTCACACAGTCACACCAACATTCCCAAAACAATCAGATCTCATTAATCCATTCCCAATCCCAAATTTTAACCCACATCACAGGTACTTTAAATAAAATAAAACCCCAAATCAGTAAGCACATCTTAATTAAAATCACCCTTATAAAATGTTTCAGATTGTTATACTATGTATTATATAATTAACTTTTCATGAATTTGGTTTAATTGTTGGTGGATGGGTTGTATGTTTGGCTTTTGAGTCAGTGTAGATAAGGTGTTTGATGAAATGCTTATGTGTTTTTTTGTTTTTGTTTTTGTTATGTAGGTGTGTATTGAGGGAGTTGTGGAGTGGCGAGATGTATGGACGGAAGGCGAGTCAGCTTTTGAAAGAGTTTGCGAGTGGTGATTCTGGCCAGCTTACTGGATTTAATGTAAGACAAGTTTGTTGGTAATTTGGTTGGATTTATTTGGAGTTTTAATTGTGTTGGGTAGGCGATATTTGTGCCCCGTATAAGTCTAAGGTAGTGGGCTACTAGTAATGACCACAAAATAGCCTAGTGGTAAGTCATTTGCCTCCTCGCAAGAGGTCAAGGGTTCAAACCTCACTAGGTCCCGGTTAGGTCGCGTACATATGAGTCAAAAGACTTGCCCGCCTCGGGTAACCTGAACCAGGAAAAACCTCATTCGTTTACCTGTTTACTCGTTTAGTGCGCGACTAGTACCCTTCCAACATTATATTTTGTTGGACCATTGCTTTTGGCTTTGGGGGAGGGGGCGTTAATTGTAGAGTCTAAGGTTCGAGTGCTATATGCGACATGTTAATGAAGTGAAAAACTTGTTACCGGTAGTTGCGACAATAAAAACAACTAAATGTTTAATCAGTTTGTATATTACTTATTGTGGTATTTGACACAAATAAAAGAAATTAAAAGGGTATTATCCCGTAAGATTGCCTACTTTCAGCATTTTAGTATGATGAGATTAAGTCTGAATCGTTCAAATATCATACATTATTGTTTAGGACAAAGTTTACTTTTAGATCATGTCTTGCAACTGTAGTTTCAAATTCTATGAATATGTTGTTTGTTGATTTTATTAATCACAATGAACTCATAAAACCTGAAACACACCACACTGTTTGTATATAGTTTAGGCTCCATGGTGCTTTAGCTTATATTACTTGTGATTATTAAAGGTATCGAGTAACGTCACATATGATATAGATACCTATTAACTAGAGAAGCGTGTTGTACCTTTTGCCATTCACATCAAATTCGAGGATAACTATTTTTTTTTATTTTTTTTGTTGCTTATATTTTAATGTAGAATGAGTTATTTGCTCAAGTCATCGAAGAATGTAAGGGCCATTCTCAATGCCTTGAAGATTTGTTAAGGTAATCTGTTGTTTCATTTTATCATTTGTTATTTTTTCATATGCTTACCACATTTATATATCGGATGTATGTATGCTACTATGTTTGTAAGTGCATATTCATGTGTGTCAATCTTTTTGAACAAAACTGGTGTATTGAACTGCTTGCTTCCTAATATATGATCATAACTATTTATCTTTTAACCTTATGTGCCACAGGCAATCGCAAGAGGAAGGGTCCAACAATCAAACAAGTAAAAAGGCTGATCTTCATGGGGCACTCATTCACCATCTTTCGTTGGTCCGCAATAAGCGTTGTCTGATGGCTTATGTGTAATAATAACTTGACAAACTGTGCTATAATTTGCATCACTAGTGGCATCTATGTTTATGTTGTATTTTAATTTTAATAGGTATAATCGAGCTGAAGTTATTCAAAGTTTGGGATGGACCATTAAGTGTGGGCTACCTGAAGAAATTGAGGAGAAACTTAGCAATTCTGAAAAAGAATATTTCAAAAACCATTCTGCTACTTTACGATCTTATATGAAGGAGTTGGATATTGATTTGGGCGTGGTAAGAGTCATTTTTACGGTTCACAAATCACTAGAGTTCCACTAATATTCCAACTGTTACATGCTGTGAGCCTGTGAACATTTTGAAGTCATTTGGTTTTCGGAAAAACTACAAATATGTGTTATATGGCTTTTTCCACGTTTATCCTGAAATAAATTCATATTTCGCAAAGATTTTGAAAACCCCTGACATTTATATAGCCCTGAAGTGTAAAACTGTCCGAAGAAATAGTTATTGAATAAAGCACACATTTTGAGAAATTCCTTTTTTGCGGGTTGTTTTTTGCATTGGCGCCACTAAGTTATGTGAGGGTGCACAAATTTTTTTTAGAAATAATCAAGTCCTGACAATTTGAGTGGCTTGCAAATTTAAGATGTTTTGCAGAATTTACTTTGCTGCGAAATTTAGGTTTATTCTGGAACAAGCTTTAAAAACTGGTACTGTTAAATAGGTTTATATATGTAATATTTTCTTAATTTTTAACCTGCATGATTCATGTGTTATTTAGGACATGGTGCCACCAAAGGATCCTTACATCAAGGTGAGAGTCCTTGAAGAAATTGGTGATGATGTTATACTCGGTGATCAAGTGGCAAACCTTGCAAGACATGTAATTCTTTATCTTAGGCGCACTGATGCAGAGGAATACATTTCTCAGGTATTTTCTGAAAGGTAAATAGTAGTAAAAGTTACCATGAAACTTTTGCCATTTTGAATGTTGGCCTACACTTTTTCTGCAGAAGTTTGTTCTGTTACCTTTTTTTAATACGGAGTTTTTTTTTTTTTTTTTTTTTCCCTTTTTTTTTTTTAATACGGAGTATTAATTTAAACAACAAAGGTTCATCACTTAATCGATTAAGCTTTTTATTTGTTTTTCCATCCTTTTTTTCGTGGTCTAATCCCTAATTATATATTTGTACTCCCAGAAAAACTGCGAAACGATGAGCCGAAAAAGTTTAAGGGACAAATAATGCGAAAATAGTTTAACGGTTCAACCATAAAAAGTTGAACGTTTAGTGGTCTGACAATGACACCCTTTTCTAGATATTCCAATTTGTACAAATTTAGTTATATTTTCAACTAATGATATACAGGGTAAAATGGAGGAGCTCACCGTTTGACCTCTACTTTCAGGCAACCCAGAATTGGTTTCTGAAAGACATGTTTCTGGAAACATCCATTTATTAGGTGTTGATAGCTAATAAGGTAAGTGCCACCAGAACAAAATTTGTCATCCAATATATATCCATGAAGAAGCAATGTTCATAATGAGACATCTTATATATGTCTCACGAAAGTGTCATGTATTATACTTCTTGGGCAATATATTTAATTATTTGATATAATCGTCTTTTTCTAATGCATTACTTAATTTAATCAATAATCATCCAAGAAACATATCTTATGCCATTAACTTAAATTTCATAAAACTGGGACCAATCCACAAAGAAAGGATTACCAGGAAAATGTCAGATCATCCTCCTAACATGCCAACAAACAGCATGAGATCTTCATGTTCCAAATCAGTGACTGAAGAGCTATCGTTTTCTTTTGGGTAATAAACAGGGCTATCTTATTCTCGTGATTCTAAGTTTCTTGTCAAATCTACATTATTTGTGTTCTGATCATTGCTGTCATTAGCTCGTGCGTTTTTAACTCCACTTTTGTGTTTTTCCTTCTGTTCATTTTTTCTTGATCGTTTCTTGGGAAAAGCTTTTGAGTTATTGAAAAGTTTGTACATGGATACTTCAATTTCATGCTGTTTTCTCTCTGTATCAGGTAAGTTTTTCTCTATAGCAGCTAATTGATCTTTTATGAACACCTGTCCTTGTCCCGAGTATAGAATTTGCACATTTAGTTTGTTCATATCTTCTTGTAGCTTTTCAATATCAACGTATACTTGCATGGGATCTGTCCATGGTCGTCTTCCATCTTTTCTGACTGCAACCTTTTCAATTCCTTTTGGGATTGAGTACTTTGGTTGATCTTGTTTGAGTCGTTTCTTCTCCTGTAAAGTTTATATAATTATAAGGGGGAATTGGATATATATCCTTTCAAAAGCTCAAAATTGCGTATCTATCAACTTAAACTTATAATTTGCATATATATCCTTCCAAGTTCCAAAAGCTCAAAAATTGCATATATATCTAGCTTAAACTTATAATTGCATATATATATCCTTCCTAAACCTTAAATATGTCAAATATATCCAACTTAAACTTATTAGTAGAAATGATATATGCAATTAGTAGTTTAAGTTGGATATATATGCAATTTCGAGCTTTGGAGTGATGTAACTACATTAGAATTTACATTATTTCATTAACTCCATGACAATTTTGGGAAAGACGAGGACTGTGAGTGTCATTTCATAATCTGTTTATTGCTATAAAATTTCTTTTCATAACTAATGCATGATTAAATTAGTATAATAGTATTACATAATTAATTTCATTAACTCATTAAGATAATACTAAAATTTTTGAATAAAATAATTTATGTTTTTTTTATGCTTTTTTTTTTTTTTTTTTTTTGAATAAAATAATTTTTTTTTTTTTTTTATGCATTAGAAACAGACTTTTGGGGGTTTAAAGCTATTTTACACATTCACTTTTAGCTAAATTTGGGATTTAACCCATTTGAGATAACCCACAACTTAAATTGACCAATCTTAATTAAATAGGTCTAAATGGAGAGTCAACAAACTTCTTTCACAGCAAATATAAATGAAATCTTTATTAACGAGGTTACCAGTTAAAAGTTTACTCACAGTTACTTTTGTTGCTATCCTCATACTAGCACTCTCGAGGCACCTCTTGACATGCAACAGATTACGTGTTGTAATTTGTTCTTTCTCCTTCATATTTGAGATATGCACCTTTAATGAATCTTGAAAAAACTTTAGTCTTTTCACTTCTTCTTCCATGTCGCTTTGCATGTTCTTTCTGGCTAGCCATAGTTTCCTCCTACTCTTGATATATTTCAACTTATCCTTGTTGTCTCTCTGAAAGTTTTCATTGGCGTATTCATGTAAGAACATGTCGACGCATTCGAAACCCTACACCATAAACCCTTATTTAAGTATTTAGTTATCAAAATCAATATTCCAACTAGCTACTTAACTGTAGAGGTGGCAATTTTCAGTCATAAAAGTCTGAATGGCTCAATTACGAATTTATTAAAATGGGTCAAATAATATATCTACCTTAAAAGGGAACTGGTCAAGTGGGGTAAAAGTTGCTCAAAGTTTGCATATAACCTCTTAAATTGTTTCATACTGAGTATAAAGATAGAGATTCTTATATACAATTTTTAAATTCAGAAGTGTTACGTGACAACTG
Source organism: Artemisia tridentata subsp. tridentata (assembly GCA_021014915.2). Lineage (NCBI taxonomy): Eukaryota > Viridiplantae > Streptophyta > Magnoliopsida > Asterales > Asteraceae > Artemisia > Artemisia tridentata. The sequence goes on from CP139508.1 coordinate 126,616,059, forward strand.
ACCCTACCTGAACAAAAAATGGCCCGTTTTAACCCGATAACCAACCCACCAAGTTTTCAACCTATAACTTAACATCAGAATTACCTAAAATGCAAGCTCTTTTTGCTGTGACCAATTACCATAATTGAACAAACCAAACAATTAATACCATAGATTTGTTCTTGAGTCTTCGGTTTACAATATGGGAGGTAATTTATATGTCTCCAATTTTACTTAATACCCAACCAAACCTTTGTAATAGAATTCTGTCTTATTTTAAATTAGTGGTGTACAAATTATAAGATTGGTCGTCTATTAAGTGAAGAACTTGCACTTTCATGACTGTATTTCTGGAGTTATGAGTTTTTGGGATTGGTTATCATAGCGTTTAACTGTGTATTATGTTTTCTATACATAGATAAGCAGTTTAGACTGTACTTGCTTATATGTCTTTTTGGAGTGCATAAGCAGCTTGATGCCTGCTTATAAAGAATACAAGCAATTGTAAGCAACCTTCTGGCAAAATGAATGCACTGGGTAGTGGGTGAAATTGAAATATCTTTAGCATGGGTCAAATTTGTTTGTGTTGGATTGGGTTGACATGGCGCCCCTATGAATACTGAGTATTAAATACGATTTCAACTGCTATTCGTATATTAAAAAATAAACATCCTTTTAAGTGATTTAGGAGGTTGTAAGTTGTAACCGTTTATTAACACCTTGCGACTTTCTATCTATTTGACCCATTTTACTTTTTGGGCAAGCTTTTTGATTTACCTATATGTCAACATGATATACGTCGACCCATTTTTAAGGCAAATCAATTGAAATTTACATATTTGCCAACAGAAGACCTGAATAGGGAGAAATGGTCTAATTGCTAATGAGGATACTTACAAATTCACCGAGTGTTTTGTCGAATGTATCAATGTTGTGATTAAATCTTTCTCGAACATGATTATGTAACCCCTCCTTATCTTTAATAAAGAAGCTAGTTCCAGATTTACTCCATAAAATGATGGCGTCTGTACCAGGATCACTCACCATGTCAAAAAGCTTGTACACAAAGGAACGGTTAGGGCTTTTTGATAGCAACTTCAAATTTGGTATCATAAACGGCAGATACGATTGAATCAACCCTCCCACACAAACACTACCATTGCTTGGTTCTTGTTCCTTTTCAAACTGAACCATGATCTGGTTTATAAAATCAGGATTGGCGTGTGCTTCATTTATAAAAATCTCAAGTTTTCGCAAGGTTTCGTTGGTGATATGTATGTTCTTAATGCTACTTGTTAAATAGTTTTTGGTGATCTCTTGTTTTTCTTTCAATTTTAGGAGTGTTGAATTCCATTGTTTAAGGTTGTTTTTAATTATCACTTCTAAGTTTGCCTCCATTTTTGCTTTCTGAGAAAACTAGAATGATAGTTTCATGATACACCCATATATTTATGCTGTTTGTGTTTTTCTACATGATGCTCATGCACTATTTGCCCTGTGTGTACTTTCATGGGATATGGAATAATGTTAAAAAGTATAGATTTTTTTTTCAATGTTGATGAAGTTTCAGAACTTGAAACCTGACAAATGATATCTGAAGCTTAAATTTCCAGTTGCAGTAACAAACCAGGACCAATCTTTGTGATTACGAGTTTCCCAACTAGTTTATAGAATACTCCGTATTACATTAGAACCCATAAGTATGGTTCAAAATGTTATTACTTGTAAAGTGTATTACTTTACTGTTAACTGTTAAGAGTTAAGACCCAAGATTTAAGAGCAATCCTGATATGTTTAGGTTCAAAAGCAAGTGCTAGTCTTTAAATCAATAATGTCAAAGTAGTCATGCTTCCATAGACACGCGAAGCCACGTATCAAAGCAAACAGGGAGTTTGTGTTGATTGCCACATCACGCATTTCTTAATTACGGAGTACTAATTATCCTGAAATGATAAAAAGTCAAAACTGTCATGCTTGCATTAACATGAACCCATTGCAATGGAGCAAAGTAAGTAAGAAGTTTCTGTTGGTGTGTCGCATCAAGTTTGTACATCACACGTTAGGCTGAAAATGTCAAAGCGGTCATGCTCCATTAACATACATGGCCATGTAAGAAAGACAAGTCGATAGTTGAGCTGAGATCAATATAGATCTCATATTTGTCATAGATCCAAATAACCAATCTTAGTTATCAATTTTTCATCTAAATTAATAAAACTCATTTTTCATATTTAAAAAAAAAAAACAACATATCTTGCAAACAGTAAATCTTCAAGCTACAAAAAATACATCATCGCGAAGAGAATTAAATTATCTATCTATAGATATGCATTTGTCTATATTTTCGACGAACTTTTTTTTCAAAATTTTCGCCCAGAAAAATCACATATGATTTGTAAAAATCACATGTGATTTGTAAAAATCAAATCACATGTGATTTTTACAAATCACGTGTGATTTTCTTGGCGGAAATTTTTAATTTAAAAAAAAGTTCGTCGAAAGTATATAGAATTGCATATCTATAGAAATATAATTTAATTCTCGTCGCGATAGTATAATTTTTTTCGCGTAACGATTAACGGTTTGCGAAATATTTAATTTAAAAAAAAAAAAAGGTGAAAGTAAATTTTTTTTTTGTTCAAAAAAATAAGGGGTCAGGATTTGTTTATTATATCTGATAGGTCGTGATTATCTCAACAACACACACGTACCAAAGCTAAACACACACTACTACTTATCTAAATAAGCTACGAATAGAGAATAAGCTAATAAGCTAAGTACGAGAAGAGAAATAAAGAGGAACACTATGTTCTCAAGATTTTTTTGGGAGTGAAAGTGAAGGAAATGAAATTTTTTTGTGTTCTCAAGAAAAAAAATAGAAAAGGAGGGAAGTGAAAGGAAGTGAAAAGGAAGGAAATGTAGCTTATTTTCTTAACAAAACTTTCATCCCAATATTGGGATGGAGATGAAGGAAAGTAGCATGGTCCCACACCTTTTACTTCCATTTACTTCCTTTACTTTCTTTACATTACTTTCCCTTCTAAAAACCAAGTTGAGAACACAGTGTAAGTACGAGAAGAGAAATAAAGAGGAAAATGGAAGGCTTATCATTCATACGAAATAGGAGCAAAGGTTCGGTACAAGAAATGAAAAACCAACTCCTTAATGAGAGCACCCTTGCCTTCTATTTATAGGCAACATATTAGGGCGCCACTAGCTAATTGTTTCTAGAAGGATTTTCACTAAGGTGGCCGGCCCAAGGGCTACTAATGGACCGGTCACATATTACAAACATATAACCCATATTTAAGCAACATTCTATCGTAATTGATCAAGACTTGAAATATTAATAAAACGTATTCCTAACAATCTCCCCCTAAGTCTTGGTCATCAATGTTGCTCGACGTCTTCTTTGCTTCTTAGGCTTCCGACGTCTTTATAATCTTTGTTTCTTTGTTCTTGTTCTAAGATGATATGATGTCGTCTCGATCTGCCAAACTCTAATGTCTTCTCGTCTTCTCCATCATGCTTATATGTCTTTGACTTTTGTTCTGCAGCATGTTCTCTCTTTTCAATCTTTAATTTGAGAAAGGTTGTAGAGCTTGAACTTTAGACTTTACTTTATCATTTGTTGAACTTTTGATGTTTCTGAGTCTTGGTGAGAACACAACTTCGGAATATGAGGAAGATGGTGGTTGAACTCCAGGTCTTCATGATCCTCCGCAGCAGCAGCAACAACACGAACCAACCGGTACTTATAGGCTCAGACTTGAGATCGTCAACAACATAGTGTGAAGACTTTCTCAAGTCCTGACCCAGGCCGTTCTGAACCGGATTCCCCCGAAAGGGATAACACGGACACACCGAAGTGCACCCACGATTCAGTGAGTCGCTAGAGATCACCCCACGACTGTAGACCGTTTGGAGCAAACACTAAGCGTAACCCACAAGGAGTTACTGAAGTGACCTGCTGTCAGGGCTGTTTGATGTTGACCCTGGCAGGATTTCCATTCAATCATTGATAATCACAATTGTGACTTCTCTCATGAATGTTCTTGGCAGATTGCTAAGATCTGCGAAGGACACTTTCCTAATTTACAACTGATGCCCATGATGTAGAACACCAGAGTAATTCTAAGTGTACCTAAGAGATCTTTGATGAATCTTATGGCGCTAGACTCAATTAGTGCATATTTGTTTGGTCGTCGGAGGCTGGAGCAGAGTGCCTCCTTTTCAATATCAACACCCTCGTAGTGAGAGGTCGATAGATGATGTAGGGTTCTCCGTGAGAATGAAACAAGTGTCTTTTGAGAGACACTTGAGTGGCTTGGAAGGTTTAGTGCAGTGCGTCACTGGGTCCATGACGTCTTTATTCTTCAATACCGGTGATGCTCATCAACCAGTAGATTATGAATTGAACCCGGTGTCTGCCCTAAGGTTGAACAAATGGAGGGCTATTTCTTTTCACCCTTTTTCTTTGCTTTTCTTTTTAATTCTTCAACCCCTTCTTTCTCCTTTCATTCCATTTCTCCTTTTTTGTATCATACCTAGGACTTTCTAGTTCTAAACTATGGGAATTGTCCTTGGGTAGATCCCTCCGGCTTTGGCGGATCATAGTACGATTTTTCCTAAACCTTAGTCACCTTATAACTCCATGACTATCCTATTGATGATGCCATAAACCAAACATTTGAAAATCTCTCAAAGTGTCGATGATTATAAAGATATTTTGTTGACACCTTGAGAGTTTGATGATTTTCAGAAAGACTCCCCCTTAACATGTGCGCATAAGTAATAAATTTGAAATTTGCACATGCCGGAAAGAGTTGGCACTTTTGAATTGATTGATTTTCAATGAACATGATCATCGCGAGACACGCTTACATCACTAGTAGAACTAGCTTGAAATTATTACCCGTCCAGATCACATTCAAGAAAATCGCTCGAAATCGGTACATTCTACTCAGACACGTCCTTTGCGAGACACGCTTACATCACCAGATAAACTGGCTTGAAATTATTACCCGTCCGGGACATGTCCTTTCGACTACTGACTTTTCCTACCGTCAATTCGAGGGTCAATTCTGAGTTTGAGCACTAGTGAGATTCCAGCAATTGAGACACCATATTTTAATTATCTTTTACTTCTCCCCCTCAAAAATAGCATACTCATGATGTTTTTGAAAAACTTTACGATTAAAATATGCTGTTTTTGAGTTTTAGGGAAGAATTTCAAGAACTTTTGTTTTTCAGAAGGGATTAAGTCGTAGAATAGCAACGTACTTTTCAAAGTGTATCGTTTTAGTACGTGTACTTTTTTAAAGTTGTAGAATAACAATGTACTTTCATAAGTGTTCCAATTTGGTACGTGACGATGATGTGTCATACCCGAAAGTCTGACACGTGGCACCATTTATAGCGTGACACGTCATCGTCACGTACCAAATTGAAACACTTATGAAAGTACATTGCTATTCTACAACTTTAAAAAAGTACACGTACCAAAACGGTACACTTTGAAAAGTACATTGCTATTCTATGACTTAATCCCTTTTCAGAACAAAGATTATGTTTTCAAATACTCCCCCTTGACGAGGGAATACTTGTTCTTATGAGCAGAATGTTTGAAAAAACTTAGAAAACATTCTGGTTTAATTCTCCTCATAAGAAAGAAGCTTTCGCTCCTTTGATCAGGATTGAGGCACTGAAGCGTACCTCAGGGTCCTTTCTTTGGGGTCCGGGTTGTGCACTGTTATGAGTACACAAGCCGTAATGTCACAGGCCAATGGTAAGAATAATGATATAAGAATTATGAAATATGAATTCAAATGCTTACATCAACCTCCTTTGTTAAACTTTGTGAATTCTGGGTCCGTCCTTTGATATAGTCTGATAGGAAATGGTGGACGACCGCCCACATAACTCTCTAGTCTCCGAATCTGATCCCTCCGGTACAACCTTCTTTCAATCTTCAAGATGAACTGCATCACTTGTTTGAGCTCATTATGTGTCTACCTTGTTGACTTTTTCAACTCATGATCTCGAACTCGAAGAACTAACCCATCTCTAACGTTTTTCAGCGTATCGTCACAGAATTTATGAATCTCGTGGAATGACATGAAATGGTTTGTATGTGTTGCACTTCTGTAGACGAACCCAAAGACTGGGTATTTCTTCATGGTATATTGAGCATCGCGGTTGTTTTCCAAGAACATTATGGGCTCAACGAGATTCAACTTCTGCTGATAACTTTCCACTCCTAACTGAAGATCTTCTACTCGTTCTTTGATAATCGTTCTTCGGATGAAGTGGCAGATGGCTGCACTAAAAGCATACTGAAGATCGGTAGAGAGATGTTGCAGTTTTCCTTGTATTTTGATGAGGTATAAGTCTTCAATATCATTGAGACTCAAGTCAGGAAAATCTGCTTCTGAGAACGAGTAGATCTGGTTGTCATGTCGTCTGACGGTGATCGCAGATAGGAATGTGTAATCATGCTTCTTCGATCCTGAAACACTAATCACTGCCATGATCCTGAGGTCACTGTAGACTTGTTCACGAGACTTTTGGCTGAGTTTATACTTGTACCAGGTCTTCCTTTTTCTTTAATGCTGCTTCATGCTCAGCCTCAAGTTTCTTTGCATCGTCATTAGTTTTCTCTCCAAATATCTCCCGTTCTTCTTCTACATTCCAGTCCATATCATCATTATAGTGTTGTTCCCCCTCCTGGTCATTGTTAAACATGGAATCTGAAATTTCTTTATCGGTTAACACAATGTTACTCTCTTGATCTTTCTCCTTTTCTGATGTTTGAGCTTCCAAGTCGGGTTGATTAACCGAACTTGGTGGTTGAGAAATAACAGATTCAGCCATCTCGGGTTGAATAACCGTATCAGGCTGAACTGTGGATGTAGCTGCCCCAGACCCTCCGGGTTGATTAACCGGATCAGAGTGGATCGAGGCGGTTTCTTGAACAGTTCTTGATGCTCCAGCTCCTTTCTTTGCTTCATACTCCCTCATTTTCTCAATTGTCAATTTTGCTCTTCTGTCTTCATCCTCTTTAACTGACTTTTTGTGCATATTCCAAGTTGAGCTGAGTTTGAAATTCAGCCTCTGCTTCAGTCATTCTAACAGGGATCTCTGGTTCTGATTCTGTTGCCTCAGAATCAGAATCTTCATCAATTATTCCAACTGGTTCAACTTTTGGCTTGGGTTTACTAGGAATTTTTCTCTTGAGAGTTGGTTGTTTATGTGGGTATTTTGATGCACTAGACGCACTTCCAGTCTTACTCTTGCTTCTAGAACGGGTCTTGGTTGATCCTGACCCTTCTTTAAGTTTAGAACGTCCCACACTACCTTCTTTGAATGCCTTATCATATTCAAGATAGGCTTGTGTTTCTTTTACTTCTTCAGTCATCAAAAATTCAGGCAGTCTAGCTCCTTGTTTATGCGTGCTCCCTGTGGGAAAGTAGACATTGTGGAAAGTTTTATCCATCTTGTACAGATGCATTTCTCGATCGGTAGGACGTCGATCAATGTCCACATGTACGTCTAGTAGATGACTGATGAGAACTTTGGTGTAACGTACGAAAGGGATTTGTCTGAAAGCTTTTCGCATTTGGAATACCATATCTTCCCAAATAAGAGCAGCAAAGTCAATCTTTTCCTGATGCACGAACCCCCAGAAGACTTGAAGATGAGGCAGTCTTGGGTGTTCAAAGCCACTATCTCTACCGGATATTGAACGTGTTACGATGTAGAAGATAGTTCTCCATGGCTGTGGAATGTATTTAGCATTGACTTTAGAGATTTTGGTTAACGGTGTATCGGGTTGAACATCATAACCAATATCTTCAAGGAACTGCATAATTTCAGATTCTGATGGAGTCGGGTAGTATTGGTTGGCAGGTTCAGGTGCACTTGGAAGGCCTAAGGCTTTGCGGAGGTGACTTGGTGTAACTTTGACCTTCTTACGATCCAGGGTGCATGTGAAAAACTTGTCATCACTGCTCAGCTTGAAGGTGTCCCAGAGTTGATGTATGTAGAGTTCTGGAATGCTATCTGAGCTGTCAAGAAGATCTCTGCACTCATGTTGTTTGAGAATTTCCACAACAATTTGGCAGCTTGGTTCAGAGCACTTAATCTTGTCAAGTTCTACCTGCGCATTGTTTTTCCCAATCTCAAAAGAATACCCATGAGGAAAAACTTCTTCTTTAGTGAGTGTTGGAAGAGGTTGTTGTTGAGATGCAGCCATTGATGTTTTTCTGAAATAACAATCAAGTACAAATATGCAGGATACATGATTGTTAGTTGATGTTAAAACTTGTATTCCACACATGTGATCCTTTTTGCAGTTATGATTGGTATTTACATGCTTGAGCACAGAATTTATCAAGATATGACCAATTTCTATAAAATTTGATCCATTTCGATAAATATTGAGGAAATTGATCAAAGTCTATAAAAATCACATTTGCGATAATTGTGGCATTTGCGATAATTATGACATTTGCGATAATTAAGCATTTGCGATAATTAGGCATTGACGATAATTAGGCATTTGCGATAATTAGGCATTCGCGATAATTATGCATTTGCGATAATTATTGGCAATCTCGATAAACTCTTATACAAGAGTTTCCGATAACTTTTGAAGATGAACCGTCTCACAGATTTTTATCGAAATTCATTATAACTTAGATTTTGCAACCACAGATTATCTCAAACAGTTTATATGACTAATTTAAATAATCTGACCAAGTTATAACAATTTTCATCCACGAAAACTCAATAATCAATCTGCTAGTGTTCTTCGTTCTTCATAAACCCTCAAACTCAATTAAATCACTTATGATGTTTCTGGGCTTAATCTAAGCATGCAAACATACAATTCGACTCATACTAACAACATTACAACACATAGATTTCTCAATAATACTCACATATAGTTTTCCCCAAAATTGTCGCTTAAACCCTAAAACTAAATTAGAACGATTTGATGTTTATGGGAAGGAATAAGCATGCAATCTTGGTTCATTAACGATATCTAATCATAATCGTACAATCATTCACAACTAAAACACTCTCAATCGAAGATCCCCAAATTTACGCAAACCCTAGAACTATAATTTACAATTGCGATAGTTCTAACCGTTGGATCATGATAAGATTCAAAACCGTTTGTTAAAATGACATGCTAAACACAAAAATACTCACAAAATTCGAATTTCTTGAACGGATTTGTAAGATCAAGCTCAGCCGTGGATGATGGTGGGTGATGATATTAAATTCGGTTGGTGAAAATGTCAGGTGTAATAACTGCACTTGAATAATTTTTTACTTTTTATATCATGTAATTACTTTTGTGTTATTGACATTTCTAGTCCCCTAACCTTAACAAACTTTGTGTTCTTTGTCCTAAACCCACCATCTTACTAACTCTAAGTCTCAAATTAAGGCACACATCTTTCCATCTTTATGATCTAATCACCAAAACTTTGTGAAGCAACAATTTTTTGAAATCATGCAAGTACAAGTTTTGGAAAATTTGAGAAAGATTTATGTCTCCCCCTCAACACTTGTTCAAAAATAATTTGTGACATTTTAAAAATGAACAAAGTGTTGTAAAAGGGGTTTGTATTTGCATTTTTTTTTTTTTTTTTTTTTTTTTTTTTTTTTTTTTAATGTATATTTACAAAGATAGTTTGTAGATGTTTGACTTGGTTAATTGTTTGTAAGAAATTTTTCCAAATCATTTGGCGTCAAACATCTCATACCAATCCGGTGAACCAGATCCACAAATCTTGCATGAGGCAAGGCTTTTGTGAACAGATCCGCCAATTGGTGTTCAGTTCCCACAAAATACAATTCAACAGTACCCTTCTCCACGTGTTCCTTGATGAAATGGTATCGGAGATCAATATGCTTGGACTTGGAATGCTGCACGGTGTTGCATGAAATAGCGATGGCACTTTTGGAATCACAGTACATAGGAATCTTATTGAATACGTATCCGTAGTCCATCAGTTGTGATCGCATCCAGATGACTAGAGCACAGCAGGCAGACATGGCCACATATTCAGATTCTGTTGACGACAGTGAGGTGCAGTCTTGTTTCTTTGATTGCCAAGAGACGAGCTTGTCACCCAAGAATTGTACTCCACCTGATGTACTTTTGCGTGTGTCTAAGCACCCTGCATGGTCAGCGTCTGAAAATGCAACAAGTTCAAACCCAGAATCCTTTGGATACCAGATCCCCAAATTAATGGTTCCCTTTATGTATCTAAGGATTCTTTTAACGGCTGACAAATGCCGTTCAGTCGGTCTAGACTGATATCGGGAGCAAAGGTATGTGACAAATACAACATCCGGTCTGCTAGCTGTGAGATACATGATCGACCCAATCATACTACGATACTTCGTAGGATCAATGGGTGTCCCATGTATGTCAGCATCTAACTTCGGGGATGAGGAGGACATGGGGGTGTTATAGGTGTCACAACTGGTCATACTATGCTTTTTCAGGATTTCCTGAGCATACTTTGACTGACTTAGAAATATACCACGGGGCGACTGATGAACTTGCAATCCTAGAAAGAATTTAAGTTCACCCATCATAGACATCTCAAAGTTTTGTTTCATCAGTTTAGAAAAAGCGTTTGAATATTTTTTATTGGTTGAACCAAAAATAATATCATCCACATAAATTTGAACAATGAGAATGTCTTCCCCGTGTGTCTGTATAAATAAAGTCGGGTCAACAGTTCCTTTGGTAAAGTGATTAGCAAGGAGAAATGCAGACAGTTTATCGTACCACGCCCTCGGGGCTTGTTTAAGGCCGTATAGGGCTTTCTTAAGCCGATATACATGGTTTGGATGATCTGGGTCCACGAAGCCTTCTGGTTGTGATACGTACACCTCTTCTCGGAGTTGTCCATTGAGAAATGCCGTCTTCACATCCATCTGATAGACCGTGATGTTCTTGTGGGCTGCGTATGCCAGAAACATTCGAACGGCCTCAATCCGAGCCACTGGAGCAAACGATTCCTCGAAGTCAATACCCTCTTCTTGGCTATACCCTTTTGCTACCAGTCGGGACTTGTTACGGATGACGGTACCATTTGCATCTAGCTTGTTTTTCCAAATCCATTTCAATCCAACAACATAAACTCCATCTGGTCTTTCCACTAATTCCCAAACTTCCAAACGTTTGAATTGTTCCAGCTCTTCTTGCATGGATTCAATCCAGTTGTCATATGTAAGGGCTTCTTTGATGTTTTTAGGTTCAGATTGACAGACAGTGAGTGCATACATGCAGTGTTCACCATCTGAGTGAAGTTTTTGTCTTGTCATGACTGGATTGTCAGGATTTCCAATTATATTTACCAAGGGATGATCTCTTGTCCATTTGTGGGTGGATGGAAAATGTTGAATGTTGTTATGGTGATATGACGGGTCCATATTGCTCGAGGATGATTCTCCTGTTTCTGGAATGGTTGGTGGTGGAGCAAATGGATTAAAAAATGCATTCCCGTCATACCCTGAAGGTTTGGGAACTTGGTTAGAAGTGGGGGAAGAATCTTCAACTGCAGGTGGAGGTGTTTGATCCATGGGTGATGAGGGTTCAGGTTGAGGTGCATCGTTATCAACTGCTGTAGAAGTAGTTGCAGATTGATCAGGTGCTTGATTTGGGACATGTTGAGAAGCGGAACTTGTGGAAGCATCTGATGCACTACTAACACAAACTTCATCAAACATTGGTGCAAACAAATCTTCCAGATCCTTCCTGTTAAAGGGTAGGGGTGCAGCCGAAGATTCAGGGAAGTTTAGACGGTTATGTTCGGGTTCTAAGCAGTCTTGCTCAGAAGCCATTTCCGTGAGTTCATCAAAATTGGCGTGTATAGTTTCTTGAATTTCCCCGGTCCGACGATTCCAAATTCTATATCCCTTAGAATTCTCACAGTAGCCAACAAATATCCCAATGTATGCTTTAGCCTTTAATTTACCAACATCATCTCTATCATTTTTCGGGTAACACAGTGCTCCAAAAACATGAAAGTAGTTGATGTTTGGTTTTCTGCCTTGAATAAGCTCATATGGAGTTTTGTTGTGTCGTCTGTTGATCATGCCGCGGTTCTGGGTATAACATGCAGTATTAACAGCTTCAGCCCAAAGGTAGTTTGGTAATTGGGCATTGATCAACATTGTTCTAGCTGCTTCCACAAGCGTACGGTTTCGTCTTTCAACTACACCATTCTGTTTGGGAGTGCGAGCAATTGAATATTGATGAACAATCCCATGCTTCTCAGTGTATTCCCGAAGGGTTTGATTCTTAAATTCAGTGCCATTGTCTGTTCGAATAATCCTGACGGTGTTACGGACTTGAACTTGAATCTTTGTGAGAAACGTGATGACCATTGAAGGAACTTGATCTTTTGTCCGAAGAAAGTAGACCCATGTCCATCGTGAGTAATCATCCACTATTACCAAAATGTACCTTTTCCCGTTTATAGTTTGAACCCGCATTGGACCACACAAATCCATATGTAGCAGCTGTAGGACATGATCTGTGCTGTGTTCTGTTTTGGGAGGAAAGTGAGCACGGTGACTTTTCCCTTGTTCACATGCAGAACACAAATGATCTTTGGCATATCTGAATTTGGGTAATCCGTCAACCAATTTATTCCTTGCAAGATCAGTCATGGTTTTGAAATTGAGATGAGACAATCTTTTATGCCATAACCAAGCCTTTGTGGGATGAGCCTTGGAGAGTAAACAGATAGGAGATGAAGCTGTCATGCCTTCAAAGGATATGGTGTATAGACTGGTTCCTCGTTTTCCTTTCATCAAATCATTTCCTTGAAGATCACGAATGAAGCAAGTTTTCTCCCGAATTGCTACTTCTAATTCTCCGTCACAGAATTGTCCCACTGAGAATAGATTGTGACAAAGGCCTTCAACATAGTATACACGACTGATCTCGATGTTCCCATTAACATAATCTCCATAGCCCATTATTGCTGCGAAGTGATCATTCCCGAACCTGACCGTTCCGATGAACTTTGCGATAAAGTTTGTGAGAAGCTTGAGGTTGCCGGTCATGTGTCGGGAACACCCGCTATCAACAATCCAGAGGACAATTTATATCACCTGCATCACAAATATTAAAAACAGGTGGAGAATTGGTAATGGTTGGACCCGTTGGGTTAGTAACACAAGAGTTAATTATCTTTGGGACCCATTTAAAGCTTGCTGTGTTTTGTAACCAACGATGCCATGTCCAACTAGTCTCAGCCTTTTTCCTAATAAATGCATTAGGTGATTTGGTTGTCTTAGGTGTGGCTATGGGTGCATCTATGGTTTTCTTAGAAACTACTAGTGGTGGTTTTCCTAAAATGGACTTGGCAACAATTTTGAGCCTAGAGGAAGAGCCACTAGTTCGTTTCTTTTTGCGTTTCAACAGAGTTTTAGCAATGCAGTTTTGATGATCACCAGATAATATACTAGCACGACACACAATACAACTAGCATCAAGCATAACATCATCATTAACATTCATAGATTTAACGTCTGTTACATCATTACTAGAATTAGACTTAGATAAGTTTGATTCTATTCCTGATATTACATGCGTTTTATTCGAACTACTTGCTTTAACTTTAACTTCTGCAGACTTAGATGATCCATTCCTAGGTTTCCGGACTCTACGCTTCTGTTGTTTCTTGTAGGTCTTGGAATTGCTAGCCTTAGACATGGTATCTAATCCTGTGGAAATTGAAGTAGTTGCATTAGTGGTTAAGTCTGATGCTTGGGTAAGTGCCTTGTCTACTGCATACATCCCTGGGGCAATCTCATAAACTTTTGCTTTGCCTTTGTCTAAAACTCTGAGTTTCTTTTTCAGATCAACAATGATGTGATGGTATTCTTGATTTTTTGAATCTAAAATTCTGTTGAGGCGGACTATGTCATTTCTGTTTTGAATAATTTCATCCAGTTCCTTTTCATATTCAAACAGTTTATGTCTTAAGACATCATTTTCATTTTGATTCTCACTTTCAGAAGTATGACTGTTTTGAAATGACAAAGACGTTTTTAGATGTTGGTAATTTAACTCAAATATGACACTTTGATGTTGACACCAGTCAAGCCTCTTTTGAAGGTTGAAAACTTTGTTTTCCACATCATGGTTGATTTGACGAAGATCCTCATTCTCTTTTACCAAATTATCTATCTCCATTTGCAACATCTCAACATTTACAGCACGATCATTCACAAGTAACTCATTGCATGACTCATAAAGCGAATTCATTATCACAGAAACAACGTCATAACACAGAACTTTTTCTAAGAGTCGATCATTTTCTTTTGCTAAAGTTTTCTTTTGAAGTTTTTGTCTTTGAACTTTGTCGTCTTTAGCTTTGAAAATGCTCTTCATAGATGCTACTTCCGTGTGTAATTCTTGTTCCCATTGTGTTGCACATTGTAACAACCCGTAAATTTTCCAAACATAATTTTTAGGATAAAAATAAACTTATTGTTATTTGGCAATTTATTAGAGCCTTTTTGGAGCCTACATGATTAAATCAGAAAGGTTATTTCACACATCGTAGCATACAGAAACACTCTAAACTATTTAATTTTATCAAGAAAAGTGAGGTTATCACTTCCTGACATTTACTGACAATTTATTTGCAAAACCGAGAATTCATCTCGTTTTTTTTTTTAAAACGCGACGTAATACGCGTATCGACATCACAAAAGTAATGGCTTCAAATTTTGAATTAATTTTCGAAGTCAATGACCCTATTTTCAAATCATTTTTATAAAAACATTTCTAGAAATATATTTCCCGTACTTTTACCAAACCAATGGATCACGTTTAAAATTTAGCTCAATGGAACACGGGGTACACATAATACCCACAAAAGAGACAAGAATTATGTAAAATCCATTCCTTTATCTTTATATACCACCGAACCCCACCCCACTCATTTTAATAAATCGTATAACAAATATATAGATAACGTTCCTTTGTCATGTCTCCCACATGACACACTCTCTCTCTTCTTCTCTGAATATTGATATCATCATCTCCTTCACAAATTAGATCTGGATCGATGACAACAAGACTCCAAGAGAGGTCCCTACTATCCACAGGTCTGATCCATTTGTCTAACTCTCTAAGTCAACAAATCCCACCAAAAGGATGACGAAGATGAGGGCGACGGTATCCCTTTTCGTCTATAAATCGACTGGTAATAAGGAAAGATGAGTCAAACCCGTTTTCTTTTCAATCTTTTTAATTGATTCGAGCCACAGGGACACCCCCACTCTTCACACACACTCAAAATCTCACAAAAACTTTATCTCAAGACTTTGGTTCGAAGATTTGGTGGTGGGTTCCTGCTTGGTTTCGGATCAATTCATATCCAAGATTCTCTTGTTGTAATCATCTCTTCAATCGACATCCGTAATTTGTAAGGGTTTTTCTTAATCTTCCTCTAGTTTTTAAATTTCGATATTAGCTGTTAATAAAACTTGCAAGTTGTATAAAAGAATTCGTGGATTAATAATGGAATTCAAAACATTTTAAACTGAATTTCGTGTGGTAATCTGTAAAGAAAATGGTGGATTTAATGTGTTTGAAAAACTTGTTTCGTGTGGTATAATCGGTGAACGAGGGTGTCTGTTTGTTAGTAACTGAGTCACCTCAGTGAGTGAGTACTCTCAAATCGTCCTTGTTGTGTAATATTAGTTGCTCGTTATTATTGCTAGTAATGAGGTGGTTTCGAACAATTGTTATCGACTCCTGTGTTGTCCCTGTTTTCGAATGGATTCCGTAAATATCTCTTCTATTTCTGTTTAAATCAGTTCGGGTGGAGTCAAAAGGTTGGTTTGCTTATAATGAAGCCTATGGCTTACTTGGGTCTAATAAGCTCTTATAAGCTTATTCTGATTTTTTTCTTGGTCTCGGTTAGTAAAGCTAACCGAGAGGATGCTTGTGTCTTGTTCTCAACTAACCCAAAAACCACAAGAGCAGTTTGTGTTCAGCGTATATCTTGCGGCTTAATATTTTGAATTCTACATTCGTGCTTATTATGAATCGTCCTATAGTTTATGTGGTTGTCTAAATTTCTTACTTTGAAAAACTTAGATAAATTATGACTTGTATATGTCTCGGCTGAATCAACCAAGAAGGGTGCATCCAGTTCTTGTTGCTTTCGGAGTCGGTCAAAACCACAAGAATGTTTGTTTTGGTTTGGATAGCAACTGGAAACCAGTAGAATGGTTGTTAGTTCTCGGCTCAAGAAAATAACCCATGTAGGGTGTTTGTCTAGTTTCAGCCGAATGGATATCCCAAGAGGGATGTTTGATTTTAAGGTTAAAGGCATTGATGTTGTTGTCGTTGAGTTTCGAATTGATCCAAAAACCACGAGAGTGCCTTGTTTTGTGTCTCGACTCAAACTCACTTAGGGACGTGGCTGCTCTCGGTTATCACAACCACGAGAGTCGTTGTTTTGTTGGCTAACAAGAACCACAAGGGTGGTGGCCATTATGTGTGTCTCGATCTCAACTTGCGTTGTGAGTATAATAATTCTGGTTCGAACCTTTTCCTATCATGACTGCTCGACAAAACACTGTAAACCATATGTTGTTTTTTTTCTAAAGATGGTTAGAAATACTGGACTTATAATTTTAAGGGTGGGCTGAGATGGCTTTAAATTGTGATGGGCTAATATATTAAATCACCATGCCACAAAATTTCTAACTCTAAACAAGCCGACTTGGGCCGAAGCCCATGCTGTTAAAAACACATGGGCTGTAACGAAAAAGGAAGTGGTACAATTCATTCCATTTAAACCAAACGTGGGCCACAGCCCAACTCATCACGAACCGCGATACTATAACGACTTTGAAATAATTCGTTCCGAAAACAGGAGTCGTGATTACCATCATTTGAAAGGTCGTTAAAAATCATTACCACGTAATACTTTAAACATCTCGACTGGTATTTTATTCCGTTACATAAATAACTCGGCATATACATAATAATATCACATGGGATAATTAGAAACTCAACGTGAAGGTTATAACAAACGCTTTAATTTATAAATCATTTTGGTTGACGTAACGCATACAATGAAAAACCTTTTATCTTATAGGACCCGACAATAATCTAAACTCGTAGTTTTATTAACATGAAAATATTTACCATGTGATATACTAATTTAAGTTTCTTTTAAAACTTAAATTACCTTTTTCAAAACATTATTGATTATTTCCGAACAAGTTGGGATTATTAGGTGAACACCGAAAACGTACTAATTGACTTAATTATTGACATTTTCCTTTGTCACTATTTTCCTCGACTTCGTGGTCATTCCTTTCTCGACTCAAGTTCTCCTCCGTACTTGTCCCGACTGTGTCGATTTTCTATTCCTATGTGGCGTGAGTATTCTTGAGTCTATGCTATCTTACCACCACACGAAACGTTAAATCTAAACTTTTTTTACAAACTTTGTTACGAATAATCCACGAAAACTAAAACGTTTGTCTTTTCAAAACTCTTTACTTTTCGGGATGTATTCTGAGATAGCTATATATATATATTAGGTTGTGCCAATCCGGCACCGTTGTGCCTGTACCCTCGATATCGTTGTGATTAGCTCTTGATGCCAGTTGTGACCACTGTGAATATTTTTGCGTTGCTACAAGCTAAGGTGAGTTCATGGCCCCTACTTTTACTGGTTTTTAAACTGTTCTTGGGGAGAAATACATGCTCGTTTTAACTAAACTCAATGACTGTTTACTTTTGAAATCTGCGAACTGTTTACTCAATATCTGACTGTTGAGCTGAATTATTTGAATTGGTTCTTTGAACGCATTATGTGATTGACTGATATGTAACCCCACTCTATTTGAACTTGTTTTACAATCGGGGTAAGAAACATGCAAAACTATTTTTATGGACCAACACTGTTGTTACCAAACTATTACGCGGATTAGCCTAAGCACTATAATGTCCCAAATTGCCCAAACTCATGAACCGTCAATTCCTGCTGGGAAGCGCGAATGTTATAAATAGATCTATTGGGAGTAACGTCCCCGTTCGGGTTGACCGGATAGGCAAACGAACGTATACCATGTCGAAACACAAGTGTCTGGGATAAACACTTGCCGGGCCTTTGTATTTAACATGCTTCTAGAGCATGCACACTGTTATAGCTTCGGTTACATGAACTTAGAGCTAGCGTAATAAACTATTTTGGGTTGCATACCCTACACTTGGTCCACATCACAAACTTTACTTGAAGGTAAACACTATTTTCAGGACATTGTGAGCGACACAATGGTCACAAAACTCTTATGGAACTCATAGTATTTTTACTGCTTTATTACAAAACTATGAACTCACCAACCTCGTGTTGACACTTTTTAGCATGTATTTTCAGGTTTAAGGCGATAATCTAGTTGTGAAGGCTTTTGGCATGGCATGGCATGGTCATAGAAGACTCTGATATATTTGGGACCACTTGAAATCTTTTATGGGCTTATATTTCCGCACTATTTTTGAAATGTTGTAAACAAATCACTTTTGAATATGAAATCTATTTTAAATGGTTGAGGTAAAACCATTCTTTATACTTTGTGTTGTGATACCAATTTAGTAGCACCCAAACATGTATGCTTCCGCTAAACCAGATTTGGGGGTGTTACAGATTGGCATCAGAGCCTAGGTTATAGAGAACTGGGTATTTTTAAAAACCTAGACTATAACCGCTTTTACGAAAACTTAACCCTATGACCGCCACATGCCTGCCTGCCAAGCTGATGCCTCACTTGTGATTTTTATTGCTAATATAATTGATGAGATGTGCACACTGTTATTGGATAAGTATATCCATCTATTTTTGCTATCCACTATAAGTATCTTCGACATACTTATACACACATCATACTCGTCGTAGCATTACGCCTTTTCTCTACATAATCTCATCAATCGTCCTTGAGTGTGGACACCCGCCTTAATTACTTAAACAACTTTTAAAAGTAAGGGACATATTATTGGTGTAACTGAGCTGAGTATCCCAAAATTTATTGAACCTTGGTGGAATATAGACTGATCACCTATATTCGACCAGGGACAGTGGGACATAGACTGATCACCTATGTCCGACTCAGAGGTAAATTTTGCAATACTTAGAGTAGTTATACTGGGAGTTATGTCCAGACTGATTTTCTACTCGACTCTTGAAAGTTTTAAAATTTCTGTGTGTACATAATCACTGCCTAACATGAACATTCACATCTACACAGAACACACTGGCATCACAACACCTCATAAACCGTAATACACCTGGCACCGCTATACTCCATTTATGCGGAATTTCTGTTTGTCGCCATCTGACCATAATTTGCATCGGGCCGGTTAGACCCGATTGGCACCGTTTGAACCCGAGTTGCTTATTTGTAACTCCTCGAGATTGTAATAAGCCAGTTGAGCTTATTGGAGCATTCAGATTGGATTCTAGCTACATTTGAATTTGAATTTGGCTACATTTGGAACTGGTTTTGGCTATGTTTGAATTTGGACCTCATTCCGGATTTGGAATTATTATTCAGCTTTATTTTGTTTTCGTTACAAACCCTACACTTAAATGATGTTGTACTTTTCGCGTTAAACACTAAGTACACTACTGAGACAGCCAACCGATTGCTAGTAGCAATCAACATCCTCCTTCAGAGTCGTACTCTGAACTCGCTAAACTCCCCATTCGGCAGAGATTCTGCGCCCGACGGAAACCTTAAGACCCTAAGGAATAACCTGAACCGCGTTCCTTGGGACAATCACCTAAACCCCCCTCGCCTCTCGGGGATATCAGTTATTTTTGCTACCCTCTCATAAAATAATAAATCATGTCGTTAATGCCATACATACTGTTTTAGATTATTCCACAGACCATATCGCGGTCACCCCACAAATGTTTCACCGCTACTTTATGAAATCAAAAATTCTGACCCTACAACTATTTTGTAAATAACGAATGTTTCTCGTTCTATAAACTGTTGTACTAATCGTTTCACAAGTTATTTTATAACCCGATTCGTTGCCTTGCTACTATATCACAAACTACACTGCAGATTGCTATTATTTTGTAAATAATAAATTGTTTCCCATTACTCTATAAACAATTTTAACAACTCTTGTTATAAACCGTTTTGCAATCACCCGATGAACTATCCACCCACCTGTAAAGCAATTATCTTACCACCCCTTGGTACCAATAAAGTAAATTGAATACTTGTGTTTATGAAATCCGTGTTGATATCCTTCTAAAACACTCATTTAGATGCGTGAAATGTTTCTGCTCAAACTTTATCTAACTTTTGGAATGTCAAACGCCAACTTTTGTGGAAGTTATCCCATCCACACCATGACTAAAAACCGTTTTACAAAATTTTGAAATCTTTTGAAACCGTGTCAACCTAAGTATCTATTGATCTCTAACAAAGGAATGTGTATTAGCTGGAGAGTTATTTTGGTCAAGTTCTTATAAAAACCCACTCAAATAAAGTTTTCAAACAAGATTTCTATCCAACCCTATGAGGAGGAAAAGCACACCACTCCGGATCTAACCTTGACAACCAGTCATCATGCTATTCTATCACTCTAAATCAGAACATGTATCTCACCAACTCACAAAAATGAGAAAAATCAATGGTAGACAACATGGGTACCCTCCCGTAAATAGAGATAAACCCCTAAACAGCCTGGTGAGACTCAAATATGTTATGAGTACCAACATCTCCTTCCAAACACCAAATTATCGGATGACATAAACTGAAATCCGGGACGGATTTCGCGTAAGGAGGGTAGAATGTAACAACCCGTAAATTTTCCAAACATAATTTTTAGGATAAAAATAAACTTATTGTTATTTGGCAATTTATTAGAGCCTTTTTGGAGCCTACATGATTAAATCAGAAAGGTTATTTCACACATCGTAGCATACAGAAACACTCTAAACTATTTAATTTTATCAAGAAAAGTGAGGTTATCACTTCCTGACATTTACTGACAATTTATTTGCAAAACCGAGAATTCATCTCGTTTTTTTTTTTTTTTTTTTTTTTTTAAAACGCGACGTAATACGCGTATCGACATCACAAAAGTAATGGCTTCAAATTTTGAATTAATTTTCGAAGTCAATGACCCTATTTTCAAATCATTTTTATAAAAACATTTCTAGAAATATATTTCCCGTACTTTTACCAAACCAATGGATCACGTTTAAAATTTAGCTCAATGGAACACGGGTACACATAATACCCACAAAAGAGACAAGAATTATGTAAAATCCATTCCTTTATCTTTATATACCACCGAACCCCACCCCACTCATTTTAATAAATCGTATAACAAATATATAGATAACGTTCCTTTGTCATGTCTCCCACATGACACACTCTCTCTCTTCTTCTCTGAATATTGATATCATCATCTCCTTCACAAATTAGATCTGGATCGATGACAACAAGACTCCAAGAGAGGTCCCTACTATCCACAGGTCTGATCCATTTGTCTAACTCTCTAAGTCAACAAATCCCACCAAAAGGATGACGAAGATGAGGGCGACGGTATCCCTTTTCGTCTATAAATCGACTGGTAATAAGGAAAGATGAGTCAAACCCGTTTTCTTTTCAATCTTTTTAATTGATTCGAGCCACAGGGACACCCCCACTCTTCACACACACTCAAAATCTCACAAAAACTTTATCTCAAGACTTTGGTTCGAAGATTTGGTGGTGGGTTCCTGCTTGGTTTCGGATCAATTCATATCCAAGATTCTCTTGTTGTAATCATCTCTTCAATCGACATCCGTAATTTGTAAGGGTTTTTCTTAATCTTCCTCTAGTTTTTAAATTTCGATATTAGCTGTTAATAAAACTTGCAAGTTGTATAAAAGAATTCGTGGATTAATAATGGAATTCAAAACATTTTAAACTGAATTTCGTGTGGTAATCTGTAAAGAAAATGGTGGATTTAATGTGTTTGAAAAACTTGTTTCGTGTGGTATAATCGGTGAACGAGGGTGTCTGTTTGTTAGTAACTGAGTCACCTCAGTGAGTGAGTACTCTCAAATCGTCCTTGTTGTGTAATATTAGTTGCTCGTTATTATTGCTAGTAATGAGGTGGTTTCGAACAATTGTTATCGACTCCTGTGTTGTCCCTGTTTTCGAATGGATTCCGTAAATATCTCTTCTATTTCTGTTTAAATCAGTTCGGGTGGAGTCAAAAGGTTGGTTTGCTTATAATGAAGCCTATGGCTTACTTGGGTCTAATAAGCTCTTATAAGCTTATTCTGATTTTTTTCTTGGTCTCGGTTAGTAAAGCTAACCGAGAGGATGCTTGTGTCTTGTTCTCAACTAACCCAAAAACCACAAGAGCAGTTTGTGTTCAGCGTATATCTTGCGGCTTAATATTTTGAATTCTACATTCGTGCTTATTATGAATCGTCCTATAGTTTATGTGGTTGTCTAAATTTCTTACTTTGAAAAACTTAGATAAATTATGACTTGTATATGTCTCAGCTGAATCAACCAAGAAGGGTGCATCCAGTTCTTGTTGCTTTCGGAGTCGGTCAAAACCACAAGAATGTTTGTTTTGGTTTGGATAGCAACTGGAAACCAGTAGAATGGTTGTTAGTTCTCGGCTCAAGAAAATAACCCATGTAGGGTGTTTGTCTAGTTTCAGCCGAATGGATATCCCAAGAGGGATGTTTGATTTTAAGGTTAAAGGCATTGATGTTGTTGTCGTTGAGTTTCGAATTGATCCAAAAACCACGAGAGTGACTTGTTTTGTGTCTCGACTCAAACTCACTTAGGGACGTGGCTGCTCTCGGTTATCACAACCACGAGAGTCGTTGTTTTGTTGGCTAACAAGAACCACAAGGGTGGTGGCCATTATGTGTGTCTCGATCTCAACTTGCGTTGTGAGTATAATAATTCTGGTTCGAACCTTTTCCTATCATGACTGCTCGACAAAACACTGTAAACCATATGTTGTTTTTTTCTAAAGATGGTTAGAAATACTGGACTTATAATTTTAAGGGTGGGCTGAGATGGCTTTAAATTGTGATGGGCTAATATATTAAATCACCATGCCACAAAATTTCTAACTCTAAACAAGCCGACTTGGGCCGAAGCCCATGCTGTTAAAAACACATGGGCTGTAACGAAAAAGGAAGTGGTACAATTCATTCCATTTAAACCAAACGTGGGCCACAGCCCAACTCATCACGAACCGCGATACTATAACGACTTTGAAATAATTCGTTCCGAAAATAGGAGTCGTGATTACCATCATTTGAAAGGTCGTTAAAAATCATTACCACGTAATACTTTAAACATCTCGACTGGTATTTTATTCCGTTACATAAATAACTCGGCATATACATAATAATATCACATGGGATAATTAGAAACTCAACGTGAAGGTTATAACAAACGCTTTAATTTATAAATCATTTTGGTTGACGTAACGCATACAATGAAAAACCTTTTATCTTATAGGACCCGACAATAATCTAAACTCGTAGTTTTATTAACATGAAAATATTTACCATGTGATATACTAATTTAAGTTTCTTTTAAAACTTAAATTACCTTTTTCAAAACATTATTGATTATTTCCGAACAAGTTGGGATTATTAGGTGAACACCGAAAACGTACTAATTGACTTAATTATTGACATTTTCCTTTGTCACTATTTTCCTCGACTTCGTGGTCATTCCTTTCTCGACTCAAGTTCTCCTCCGTACTTGTCCCGACTGTGTCGATTTTCTATTCCTATGTGGCGTGAGTATTCTTGAGTCTATGCTATCTTACCACCACACGAAACGTTAAATCTAAACTTTTTTTACAAACTTTGTTACGAATAATCCACGAAAACTAAAACGTTTGTCTTTTCAAAACTCTTTACTTTTCGGGATGTATTCTGAGATAGCTATATATATATATTAGGTTGTGCCAATCCGGCACCGTTGTGCCTGTACCCTCGATATCGTTGTGATTAGCTCTTGATGCCAGTTGTGACCACTGTGAATATTTTTGCGTTGCTACAAGCTAAGGTGAGTTCATGGCCCCTACTTTTACTGGTTTTTAAACTGTTCTTGGGGGAGAATACATGCTCGTTTTAACTAAACTCAATGACTGTTTACTTTTGAAATCTGCGAACTGTTTACTCAATATCTGACTGTTGAGCTGAATTATTTGAATTGGTTCTTTGAACGCATTATGTGATTGACTGATATGTAACCCCACTCTATTTGAACTTGTTTTACAATCGGGGTAAGAAACATGCAAAACTATTTTTATGGACCAACACTGTTGTTACCAAACTATTACGCGGATTAGCCTAAGCACTATAATGTCCCAAATTGCCCAAACTCATGAACCGTCAATTCCTGCTGGGAAGCGCGAATGTTATAAATAGATCTATTGGGAGTAACGTCCCCGTTCGGGTTGACCGGATAGGCAAACGAACGTATACCATGTCGAAACACAAGTGTCTGGGATAAACACTTGCCGGGCCTTTGTATTTAACATGCTTCTAGAGCATGCACACTGTTATAGCTTCGGTTACATGAACTTAGAGCTAGCGTAATAAACTATTTTGGGTTGCATACCCTACACTTGGTCCACATCACAAACTTTACTTGAAGGTAAACACTATTTTCAGGACATTGTGAGCGACACAATGGTCACAAAACTCTTATGGAACTCATAGTATTTTTACTGCTTTATTACAAAACTATGAACTCACCAACCTCGTGTTGACACTTTTTAGCATGTATTTTCAGGTTTAAGGCGATAATCTAGTTGTGAAGGCTTTTGGCACGGCATGGCATGGTCATAGAAGACTCTGATATATTTGGGACCACTTGAAATCTTTTATGGGCTTATATTTCCGCACTATTTTTGAAATGTTGTAAACAAATCACTTTTGAATATGAAATCTATTTTAAATGGTTGAGGTAAAACCATTCTTTATACTTTGTGTTGTGATACCAATTTAGTAGCACCCAAACATGTATGCTTCCGCTAAACCAGATTTGGGGGTGTTACAGATTGGCATCAGAGCCTAGGTTATAGAGAACTGGGTATTTTTAAAACCTAGACTATAACCGCTTTTACGAAAACTTAACCCTATGACCGCCACATGCCTGCCTGCCAAGCTGATGCCTCACTTGTGATTTTTATTGCTAATATAATTGATGAGATGTGCACACTGTTATTGGATAAGTATATCCATCTATTTTTGCTATCCACTATAAGTATCTTCGACATACTTATACACACATCATACTCGTCGTAGCATTACGCCTTTTCTCTACATAATCTCATCAATCGTCCTTGAGTGTGGACACCCGCCTTAATTACTTAAACAACTTTTAAAAGTAAGGGACATATTATTGGTGTAACTGAGCTGAGTATCCCAAAATTTATTGAACCTTGGTGGAATATAGACTGATCACTTATATTCGACCAGGGACAGTGGGACATAGACTGATCACCTATGTCCGACTCAGAGGTAAATTTTGCAATACTTAGAGTAGTTATACTGGGAGTTATGTCCAGACTGATTTTCTACTCGACTCTTGAAAGTTTTAAAATTTCTGTGTGTACATAATCACTGCCTAACATGAACATTCACATCTACACAGAAACACACTGGCATCACAACACCTCATAAACCGTAATACACCTGGCACCGCTATACTCCATTTATGCGGAATTTCTGTTTGTCGCCATCTGACCATAATTTGCATCGGGCCGGTTAGACCCGATTGGCACCGTTTGAACCCGAGTTGCTTATTTGTAACTCCTCGAGATTGTAATAAGCCAGTTGAGCTTATTGGAGCATTCAGATTGGATTCTAGCTACATTTGAATTTGAATTTGGCTACATTTGGAACTGGTTTTGGCTATGTTTGAATTTGGACCTCATTCCGGATTTGGAATTATTATTCAGCTTTATTTTGTTTTCGTTACAAACCCTACACTTAAATGATGTTGTACTTTTCGCGTTAAACACTAAGTACACTACTGAGACAGCCAACCGATTGCTAGTAGCAATCAACATCCTCCTTCAGAGTCGTACTCTGAACTCGCTAAACTCCCCATTCGGCAGAGATTCTGCGCCCGACGGAAACCTTAAGACCCTAAGGAATAACCTGAACCGCGTTCCTTGGGACAATCACCTAAACCCCCCTCGCCTCTCGGGGATATTAGTTATTTTTGCTACCCTCTCATAAAATAATAAATCATGTCGTTAATGCCATACATACTGTTTTAGATTATTCCACAGACCATATCGCGGTCACCCCACAAATGTTTCACCGCTACTTTATGAAATCAAAAATTCTGACCCTACAACTATTTTGTAAATAACGAATGTTTCTCGTTCTATAAACTGTTGTACTAATCGTTTCACAAGTTATTTTATAACCCGATTCGTTGCCTTGCTACTATATCACAAACTACACTGCAGATTGCTATTATTTTGTAAATAATAAATTGTTTCCCATTACTCTATAAACAATTTTAACAACTCTTGTTATAAACCGTTTTGCAATCACCCGATGAACTATCCACCCACCTGTAAAGCAATTATCTTACCACCCCTTGGTACCAATAAAGTAAATTGAATACTTGTGTTTATGAAATCCGTGTTGATATCCTTCTAAAACACTCATTTAGATGCGTGAAATGTTTCTGCTCAAACTTTATCTAACTTTTGGAATGTCAAACGCCAACTTTTGTGGAAGTTATCCCATCCACACCATGACTAAAAACCGTTTTACAAAATTTTGAAATCTTTTGAAACCGTGTCAACCTAAGTATCTATTGATCTCTAACAAAGGAATGTGTATTAGCTGGAGAGTTATTTTGGTCAAGTTCTTATAAAAACCCACTCAAATAAAGTTTTCAAACAAGATTTCTATCCAACCCTATGAGGAGGAAAAGCACACCACTCCGGATCTAACCTTGACAACCAGTCATCATGCTATTCTATCACTCTAAATCAGAACATGTATCTCACCAACTCACAAAAATGAGAAAAATCAATGGTAGACAACATGGGTACCCTCCCGTAAATAGAGATAAACCCCTAAACAGCCTGGTGAGACTCAAATATGTTATGAGTACCAACATCTCCTTCCAAACACCAAATTATCGGATGACATAAACTGAAATCCGGGACGGATTTCGCGTAAGGAGGGTAGAATGTAACAACCCGTAAATTTTCCAAACATAATTTTTAGGATAAAAATAAACTTATTGTTATTTGGCAATTTATTAGAGCCTTTTTGGAGCCTACATGATTAAATCAGAAAGGTTATTTCACACATCGTAGCATACAGAAACACTCTAAACTATTTAATTTTATCAAGAAAAGTGAGGTTATCACTTCCTGACATTTACTGACAATTTATTTGCAAAACCGAGAATTCATCTCGTTTTTTTTTTTTTTTTTTTTTTTTTTTTTTTTTTTTTTTTTTTTTAAACGCGACGTAATACGCGTATCGACATCACAAAAGTAATGGCTTCAAATTTTGAATTAATTTTCGAAGTCAATGACCCTATTTTCAAATCATTTTTATAAAAACATTTCTAGAAATATATTTCCCGTACTTTTACCAAACCAATGGATCACGTTTAAAATTTAGCTCAATGGAACACGGGGTACACATAATACCCACAAAAGAGACAAGAATTATGTAAAATCCATTCCTTTATCTTTATATACCACCGAACCCCACCCCACTCATTTTAATAAATCGTATAACAAATATATAGATAACGTTCCTTTGTCATGTCTCCCACATGACACACTCTCTCTCTTCTTCTCTGAATATTGATATCATCATCTCCTTCACAAATTAGATCTGGATCGATGACAACAAGACTCCAAGAGAGGTCCCTACTATCCACAGGTCTGATCCATTTGTCTAACTCTCTAAGTCAACAAATCCCACCAAAAGGATGACGAAGATGAGGGCGACGGTATCCCTTTTCGTCTATAAATCGACTGGTAATAAGGAAAGATGAGTCAAACCCGTTTTCTTTTCAATCTTTTTAATTGATTCGAGCCACAGGGACACCCCCACTCTTCACACACACTCAAAATCTCACAAAAACTTTATCTCAAGACTTTGGTTCGAAGATTTGGTGGTGGGTTCCTGCTTGGTTTCGGATCAATTCATATCCAAGATTCTCTTGTTGTAATCATCTCTTCAATCGACATCCGTAATTTGTAAGGGTTTTTCTTAATCTTCCTCTAGTTTTTAAATTTCGATATTAGCTGTTAATAAAACTTGCAAGTTGTATAAAAGAATTCGTGGATTAATAATGGAATTCAAAACATTTTAAACTGAATTTCGTGTGGTAATCTGTAAAGAAAATGGTGGATTTAATGTGTTTGAAAAACTTGTTTCGTGTGGTATAATCGGTGAACGAGGGTGTCTGTTTGTTAGTAACTGAGTCACCTCAGTGAGTGAGTACTCTCAAATCGTCCTTGTTGTGTAATATTAGTTGCTCGTTATTATTGCTAGTAATGAGGTGGTTTCGAACAATTGTTATCGACTCCTGTGTTGTCCCTGTTTTCGAATGGATTCCGTAAATATCTCTTCTATTTCTGTTTAAATCAGTTCGGGTGGAGTCAAAAGGTTGGTTTGCTTATAATGAAGCCTATGGCTTACTTGGGTCTAATAAGCTCTTATAAGCTTATTCTGATTTTTTTCTTGGTCTCGGTTAGTAAAGCTAACCGAGAGGATGCTTGTGTCTTGTTCTCAACTAACCCAAAAACCACAAGAGCAGTTTGTGTTCAGCGTATATCTTGCGGCTTAATATTTTGAATTCTACATTCGTGCTTATTATGAATCGTCCTATAGTTTATGTGGTTGTCTAAATTTCTTACTTTGAAAAACTTAGATAAATTATGACTTGTATATGTCTCGGCTGAATCAACCAAGAAGGGTGCATCCAGTTCTTGTTGCTTTCGGAGTCGGTCAAAACCACAAGAATGTTTGTTTTGGTTTGGATAGCAACTGGAAACCAGTAGAATGGTTGTTAGTTCTCGGCTCAAGAAAATAACCCATGTAGGGTGTTTGTCTAGTTTCAGCCGAATGGATATCCCAAGAGGGATGTTTGATTTTAAGGTTAAAGGCATTGATGTTGTTGTCGTTGAGTTTCGAATTGATCCAAAAACCACGAGAGTGCCTTGTTTTGTGTCTCGACTCAAACTCACTTAGGGACGTGGCTGCTCTCGGTTATCACAACCACGAGAGTCGTTGTTTTGTTGGCTTACAAGAACCACAAGGGTGGTGGCCATTATGTGTGTCTCGATCTCAACTTGCGTTGTGAGTATAATAATTCTGGTTCGAACCTTTTCCTATCATGACTGCTCGACAAAACACTGTAAACCATATGTTGTTTTTTTCTAAAGATGGTTAGAAATACTGGACTTATAATTTTAAGGGTGGGCTGAGATGGCTTTAAATTGTGATGGGCTAATATATTAAATCACCATGCCACAAAATTTCTAACTCTAAACAAGCCGACTTGGGCCGAAGCCCATGCTGTTAAAAACACATGGGCTGTAACGAAAAAGGAAGTGGTACAATTCATTCCATTTAAACCAAACGTGGGCCACAGCCCAACTCATCACGAACCGCGATACTATAACGACTTTGAAATAATTCGTTCCGAAAACAGGAGTCGTGATTACCATCATTTGAAAGGTCGTTAAAAATCATTACCACGTAATACTTTAAACATCTCGACTGGTATTTTATTCCGTTACATAAATAACTCGGCATATACATAATAATATCACATGGGATAATTAGAAACTCAACGTGAAGGTTATAACAAACGCTTTAATTTATAAATCATTTTGGTTGACGTAACGCATACAATGAAAAACCTTTTATCTTATAGGACCCGACAATAATCTAAACTCGTAGTTTTATTAACATGAAAATATTTACCATGTGATATACTAATTTAAGTTTCTTTTAAAACTTAAATTACCTTTTTCAAAACATTATTGATTATTTCCGAACAAGTTGGGATTATTAGGTGAACACCGAAAACGTACTAATTGACTTAATTATTGACATTTTCCTTTGTCACTATTTTCCTCGACTTCGTGGTCATTCCTTTCTCGACTCAAGTTCTCCTCCGTACTTGTCCCGACTGTGTCGATTTTCTATTCCTATGTGGCGTGAGTATTCTTGAGTCTATGCTATCTTACCACCACACGAAACGTTAAATCTAAACTTTTTTTACAAACTTTGTTACGAATAATCCACGAAAACTAAAACGTTTGTCTTTTCAAAACTCTTTACTTTTCGGGATGTATTATGAGATAGCTATATATATATATTAGGTTGTGCCAATCCGGCACCGTTGTGCCTGTACCCTCGATATCGTTGTGATTAGCTCTTGATGCCAGTTGTGACCACTGTGAATATTTTTGCGTTGCTACAAGCTAAGGTGAGTTCATGGCCCCTACTTTTACTGGTTTTTTAAACTGTTCTTGGGGGAGAATACATGCTCGTTTTAACTAAACTCAATGACTGTTTACTTTTGAAATCTGCGAACTGTTTACTCAATATCTGACTGTTGAGCTGAATTATTTGAATTGGTTCTTTGAACGCATTATGTGATTGACTGATATGTAACCCCACTCTATTTGAACTTGTTTTACAATCGGGGTAAGAAACATGCAAAACTATTTTTATGGACCAACACTGTTGTTACCAAACTATTACGCGGATTAGCCTAAGCACTATTATGTCCCAAATTGCCCAAACTCATGAACCGTCAATTCCTGCTGGGAAGCGCGAATGTTATAAATAGATCTATTGGGAGTAACGTCCCCGTTCGGGTTGACCGGATAGGCAAACGAACGTATACCATGTCGAAACACAAGTGTCTGGGATAAAAACTTGCCGGGCCTTTGTATTTAACATGCTTCTAGAGCATGCACACTGTTATAGCTTCGGTTACATGAACTTAGAGCTAGCGTAATAAACTATTTTGGGTTGCATACCCTACACTTGGTCCACATCACAAACTTTACTTGAAGGTAAACACTATTTTCAGGACATTGTGAGCGACACAATGGTCACAAAACTCTTATGGAACTCACAGTATTTTTACTGCTTTATTACAAAACTATGAACTCACCAACCTCGTGTTGACACTTTTTAGCATGTATTTTCAGGTTTAAGGCGATAATCTAGTTGTGAAGGCTTTTGGCACGGCATGGCATGGTCATAGAAGACTCTGATATATTTGGGACCACTTGAAATCTTTTATGGGCTTATATTTCCGCACTATTTTTGAAATGTTGTAAACAAATCACTTTTGAATATGAAATCTATTTTAAATGGTTGAGGTAAAACCATTCTTTATACTTTGTGTTGTGATACCAATTTAGTAGCACCCAAACATGTATGCTTCCGCTAAACCAGATTTGGGGGTGTTACAGATTGGCATCAGAGCCTAGGTTATAGAGAACTGGGTATTTTTAAAACCTAGACTATAACCGCTTTTACGAAAACTTAACCCTATGACCGCCACATGCCTGCCTGCCAAGCTGATGCCTCACTTGTGATTTTTATTGCTAATATAATTGATGAGATGTGCACACTGTTATTGGATAAGTATATCCATCTATTTTTGCTATCCACTATAAGTATCTTCGACATACTTATACACACATCATACTCGTCGTAGCATTACGCCTTTTCTCTACATAATCTCATCAATCGTCCTTGAGTGTGGACACCCGCCTTAATTACTTAAACAACTTTTAAAAGTAAGGGACATATTATTGGTGTAACTGAGCTGAGTATCCCAAAATTTATTGAACCTTGGTGGAATATAGACTGATCACTTATATTCGACCAGGGACAGTGGGACATAGACTGATCACCTATGTCCGACTCAGAGGTAAATTTTGCAATACTTAGAGTAGTTATACTGGGAGTTATGTCCAGACTGATTTTCTACTCGACTCTTGAAAGTTTTAAAATTTCTGTGTGTACATAATCACTGCCTAACATGAACATTCACATCTACACAGAACACACTGGCATCACAACACCTCATAAACCGTAATACACCTGGCACCGCTATACTCCATTTATGCGGAATTTCTGTTTGTCGCCATCTGACCATAATTTGCATCGGGCCGGTTAGACCCGATTGGCACCGTTTGAACCCGAGTTGCTTATTTGTAACTCCTCGAGATTGTAATAAGCCAGTTGAGCTTATTGGAGCATTCAGATTGGATTCTAGCTACATTTGAATTTGAATTTGGCTACATTTGGAACTGGTTTTGGCTATGTTTGAATTTGGACCTCATTCCGGATTTGGAATTATTATTCAGCTTTATTTTGTTTTCGTTACAAACCCTACACTTAAATGATGTTGTACTTTTCGCGTTAAACACTAAGTACACTACTGAGACAGCCAACCGATTGCTAGTAGCAATCAACATCCTCCTTCAGAGTCGTACTCTGAACTCGCTAAACTCCCCATTCGGCAGAGATTCTGCGCCCGACGGAAACCTTAAGACCCTAAGGAATAACCTGAACCGCGTTCCTTGGGACAATCACCTAAACCCCCCTCGCCTCTCGGGGATATCAGTTATTTTTGCTACCCTCTCATAAAATAATAAATCATGTCGTTAATGCCATACATACTGTTTTAGATTATTCCACAGACCATATCGCGGTCACCCCACAAATGTTTCACCGCTACTTTATGAAATCAAAAATTCTGACCCTACAACTATTTTGTAAATAACGAATGTTTCTCGTTCTATAAACTGTTGTACTAATCGTTTCACAAGTTATTTTATAACCCGATTCGTTGCCTTGCTACTATATCACAAACTACACTGCAGATTGCTATTATTTTGTAAATAATAAATTGTTTCCCATTACTCTATAAACAATTTTAACAACTCTTGTTATAAACCGTTTTGCAATCACCCGATGAACTATCCACCCACCTGTAAAGCAATTATCTTACCACCCCTTGGTACCAATAAAGTAAATTGAATACTTGTGTTTATGAAATCCGTGTTGATATCCTTCTAAAACACTCATTTAGATGCGTGAAATGTTTCTGCTCAAACTTTATCTAACTTTTGGAATGTCAAACGCCAACTTTTGTGGAAGTTATCCCATCCACACCATGACTAAAAACCGTTTTACAAAATTTTGAAATCTTTTGAAACCGTGTCAACCTAAGTATCTATTGATCTCTAACAAAGGAATGTGTATTAGCTGGAGAGTTATTTTGGTCAAGTTCTTATAAAAACCCACTCAAATAAAGTTTTCAAACAAGATTTCTATCCAACCCTATGAGGAGGAAAAGCACACCACTCCGGATCTAACCTTGACAACCAGTCATCATGCTATTCTATCACTCTAAATCAGAACATGTATCTCACCAACTCACAAAAATGAGAAAAATCAATGGTAGACAACATGGGTACCCTCCCGTAAATAGAGATAAACCCCTAAACAGCCTGGTGAGACTCAAATCTGTTATGAGTACCAACATCTCCTTCCAAACACCAAATTATCGGATGACATAAACTGAAATCCGGGACGGATTTCGCGTAAGGAGGGTAGAATGTAACAACCCGTAAATTTTCCAAACATAATTTTTAGGATAAAAATAAACTTATTGTTATTTGGCAATTTATTAGAGCCTTTTTGGAGCCTACATGATTAAATCAGAAAGGTTATTTCACACATCGTAGCATACAGAAACACTCTAAACTATTTAATTTTATCAAGAAAAGTGAGGTTATCACTTCCTGACATTTACTGACAATTTATTTGCAAAACCGAGAATTCATCTCGTTTTTTTTTTTTTTTTTTTTTTTTTTTTAAAACGCGACGTAATACGCGTATCGACATCACAAAAGTAATGGCTTCAAATTTTGAATTAATTTTCGAAGTCAATGACCCTATTTTCAAATCATTTTTATAAAAACATTTCTAGAAATATATTTCCCGTACTTTTACCAAACCAATGGATCACGTTTAAAATTTAGCTCAATGGAACACGGGGTACACATAATACCCACAAAAGAGACAAGAATTATGTAAAATCCATTCCTTTATCTTTATATACCACCGAACCCCACCCCACTCATTTTAATAAATCGTATAACAAATATATAGATAACGTTCCTTTGTCATGTCTCCCACATGACACACTCTCTCTCTTCTTCTCTGAATATTGATATCATCATCTCCTTCACAAATTAGATCTGGATCGATGACAACAAGACTCCAAGAGAGGTCCCTACTATCCACAGGTCTGATCCATTTGTCTAACTCTCTAAGTCAACAAATCCCACCAAAAGGATGACGAAGATGAGGGCGACGGTATCCCTTTTCGTCTATAAATCGACTGGTAATAAGGAAAGATGAGTCAAACCCGTTTTCTTTTCAATCTTTTTAATTGATTCGAGCCACAGGGACACCCCCACTCTTCACACACACTCAAAATCTCACAAAAACTTTATCTCAAGACTTTGGTTCGAAGATTTGGTGGTGGGTTCCTGCTTGGTTTCGGATCAATTCATATCCAAGATTCTCTTGTTGTAATCATCTCTTCAATCGACATCCGTAATTTGTAAGGGTTTTTCTTAATCTTCCTCTAGTTTTTAAATTTCGATATTAGCTGTTAATAAAACTTGCAAGTTGTATAAAAGAATTCGTGGATTAATAATGGAATTCAAAACATTTTAAACTGAATTTCGTGTGGTAATCTGTAAAGAAAATGGTGGATTTAATGTGTTTGAAAAACTTGTTTCGTGTGGTATAATCGGTGAACGAGGGTGTCTGTTTGTTAGTAACTGAGTCACCTCAGTGAGTGAGTACTCTCAAATCGTCCTTGTTGTGTAATATTAGTTGCTCGTTATTATTGCTAGTAATGAGGTGGTTTCGAACAATTGTTATCGACTCCTGTGTTGTCCCTGTTTTCGAATGGATTCCGTAAATATCTCTTCTATTTCTGTTTAAATCAGTTCGGGTGGAGTCAAAAGGTTGGTTTGCTTATAATGAAGCCTATGGCTTACTTGGGTCTAATAAGCTCTTATAAGCTTATTCTGATTTTTTTCTTGGTCTCGGTTAGTAAAGCTAACCGAGAGGATGCTTGTGTCTTGTTCTCAACTAACCCAAAAACCACAAGAGCAGTTTGTGTTCAGCGTATATCTTGCGGCTTAATATTTTGAATTCTACATTCGTGCTTATTATGAATCGTCCTATAGTTTATGTGGTTGTCTAAATTTCTTACTTTGAAAAACTTAGATAAATTATGACTTGTATATGTCTCAGCTGAATCAACCAAGAAGGGTGCATCCAGTTCTTGTTGCTTTCGGAGTCGGTCAAAACCACAAGAATGTTTGTTTTGGTTTGGATAGCAACTGGAAACCAGTAGAATGGTTGTTAGTTCTCGGCTCAAGAAAATAACCCATGTAGGGTGTTTGTCTAGTTTCAGCCGAATGGATATCCCAAGAGGGATGTTTGATTTTAAGGTTAAAGGCATTGATGTTGTTGTCGTTGAGTTTCGAATTGATCCAAAAACCACGAGAGTGCCTTGTTTTGTGTCTCGACTCAAACTCACTTAGGGACGTGGCTGCTCTCGGTTATCACAACCACGAGAGTCGTTGTTTTGTTGGCTAACAAGAACCACAAGGGTGGTGGCCATTATGTGTGTCTCGATCTCAACTTGCGTTGTGAGTATAATAATTCTGGTTCGAACCTTTTCCTATCATGACTGCTCGACAAAACACTGTAAACCATATGTTGTTTTTTTTCTAAAGATGGTTAGAAATACTGGACTTATAATTTTAAGGGTGGGCTGAGATGGCTTTAAATTGTGATGGGCTAATATATTAAATCACCATGCCACAAAATTTCTAACTCTAAACAAGCCGACTTGGGCCGAAGCCCATGCTGTTAAAAACACATGGGCTGTAACGAAAAAGGAAGTGGTACAATTCATTCCATTTAAACCAAACGTGGGCCACAGCCCAACTCATCACGAACCGCGATACTATAACGACTTTGAAATAATTCGTTCCGAAAATAGGAGTCGTGATTACCATCATTTGAAAGGTCGTTAAAAATCATTACCACGTAATACTTTAAACATCTCGACTGGTATTTTATTCCGTTACATAAATAACTCGGCATATACATAATAATATCACATGGGATAATTAGAAACTCAACGTGAAGGTTATAACAAACGCTTTAATTTATAAATCATTTTGGTTGACGTAACGCATACAATGAAAAACCTTTTATCTTATAGGACCCGACAATAATCTAAACTCGTAGTTTTATTAACATGAAAATATTTACCATGTGATATACTAATTTAAGTTTCTTTTAAAACTTAAATTACCTTTTTCAAAACATTATTGATTATTTCCGAACAAGTTGGGATTATTAGGTGAACACCGAAAACGTACTAATTGACTTAATTATTGACATTTTCCTTTGTCACTATTTTCCTCGACTTCGTGGTCATTCCTTTCTCGACTCAAGTTCTCCTCCGTACTTGTCCCGACTGTGTCGATTTTCTATTCCTGTGTGGCGTGAGTATTCTTGAGTCTATGCTATCTTACCACCACACGAAACGTTAAATCTAAACTTTTTTTACAAACTTTGTTACGAATAATCCACGAAAACTAAAACGTTTGTCTTTTCAAAACTCTTTACTTTTCGGGATGTATTCTGAGATAGCTATATATATATATTAGGTTGTGCCAATCCGGCACCGTTGTGCCTGTACCCTCGATATCGTTGTGATTAGCTCTTGATGCCAGTTGTGACCACTGTGAATATTTTTGCGTTGCTACAAGCTAAGGTGAGTTCATGGCCCCTACTTTTACTGGTTTTTAAACTGTTCTTGGGGGAGAATACATGCTCGTTTTAACTAAACTCAATGACTGTTTACTTTTGAAATCTGCGAACTGTTTAC
This sequence comes from Artemisia tridentata subsp. tridentata, assembly GCA_021014915.2. NCBI lineage: Eukaryota > Viridiplantae > Streptophyta > Magnoliopsida > Asterales > Asteraceae > Artemisia > Artemisia tridentata. The sequence goes on from CP139508.1 coordinate 126,653,133, forward strand.
TCAATATCTGACTGTTGAGCTGAATTATTTGAATTGGTTCTTTGAACGCATTATGTGATTGACTGATATGTAACCCCACTCTATTTGAACTTGTTTTACAATCGGGGTAAGAAACATGCAAAACTATTTTTATGGACCAACACTGTTGTTACCAAACTATTACGCGGATTAGCCTAAGCACTATAATGTCCCAAATTGCCCAAACTCATGAACCGTCAATTCCTGCTGGGAAGCGCGAATGTTATAAATAGATCTATTGGGAGTAACGTCCCCGTTCGGGTTGACCGGATAGGCAAACGAACGTATACCATGTCGAAACACAAGTGTCTGGGATAAACACTTGCCGGGCCTTTGTATTTAACATGCTTCTAGAGCATGCACACTGTTATAGCTTCGGTTACATGAACTTAGAGCTAGCGTAATAAACTATTTTGGGTTGCATACCCTACACTTGGTCCACATCACAAACTTTACTTGAAGGTAAACACTATTTTCAGGACATTGTGAGCGACACAATGGTCACAAAACTCTTATGGAACTCATAGTATTTTTACTGCTTTATTACAAAACTATGAACTCACCAACCTCGTGTTGACACTTTTTAGCATGTATTTTCAGGTTTAAGGCGATAATCTAGTTGTGAAGGCTTTTGGCACGGCATGGCATGGTCATAGAAGACTCTGATATATTTGGGACCACTTGAAATCTTTTATGGGCTTATATTTCCGCACTATTTTTGAAATGTTGTAAACAAATCACTTTTGAATATGAAATCTATTTTAAATGGTTGAGGTAAAACCATTCTTTATACTTTGTGTTGTGATACCAATTTAGTAGCACCCAAACATGTATGCTTCCGCTAAACCAGATTTGGGGGTGTTACAGATTGGCATCAGAGCCTAGGTTATAGAGAACTGGGTATTTTTAAAACCTAGACTATAACCGCTTTTACGAAAACTTAACCCTATGACCGCCACATGCCTGCCTGCCAAGCTGATGCCTCACTTGTGATTTTTATTGCTAATATAATTGATGAGATGTGCACACTGTTATTGGATAAGTATATCCATCTATTTTTGCTATCCACTATAAGTATCTTCGACATACTTATACACACATCATACTCGTCGTAGCATTACGCCTTTTCTCTACATAATCTCATCAATCGTCCTTGAGTGTGGACACCCGCCTTAATTACTTAAACAACTTTTAAAAGTAAGGGACATATTATTGGTGTAACTGAGCTGAGTATCCCAAAATTTATTGAACCTTGGTGGAATATAGACTGATCACCTATATTCGACCAGGGACAGTGGGACATAGACTGATCACCTATGTCCGACTCAGAGGTAAATTTTGCAATACTTAGAGTAGTTATACTGGGAGTTATGTCCAGACTGATTTTCTACTCGACTCTTGAAAGTTTTAAAATTTCTGTGTGTACATAATCACTGCCTAACATGAACATTCACATCTACACAGAACACACTGGCATCACAACACCTCATAAACCGTAATACACCTGGCACCGCTATACTCCATTTATGCGGAATTTCTGTTTGTCGCCATCTGACCATAATTTGCATCGGGCCGGTTAGACCCGATTGGCACCGTTTGAACCCGAGTTGCTTATTTGTAACTCCTCGAGATTGTAATAAGCCAGTTGAGCTTATTGGAGCATTCAGATTGGATTCTAGCTACATTTGAATTTGAATTTGGCTACATTTGGAACTGGTTTTGGCTATGTTTGAATTTGGACCTCATTCCGGATTTGGAATTATTATTCAGCTTTATTTTGTTTTCGTTACAAACCCTACACTTAAATGATGTTGTACTTTTTCGCGTTAAACACTAAGTACACTACTGAGACAGCCAACCGATTGCTAGTAGCAATCAACATCCTCCTTCAGAGTCGTACTCTGAACTCGCTAAACTCCCCATTCGGCAGAGATTCTGCGCCCGACGGAAACCTTAAGACCCTAAGGAATAACCTGAACCGCGTTCCTTGGGACAATCACCTAAACCCCCCTCGCCTCTCGGGGATATCAGTTATTTTTGCTACCCTCTCATAAAATAATAAATCATGTCGTTAATGCCATACATACTGTTTTAGATTATTCCACAGACCATATCGCGGTCACCCCACAAATGTTTCACCGCTACTTTATGAAATCAAAAATTCTGACCCTACAACTATTTTGTAAATAACGAATGTTTCTCGTTCTATAAACTGTTGTACTAATCGTTTCACAAGTTATTTTATAACCCGATTCGTTGCCTTGCTACTATATCACAAATACACTGCAGATTGCTATTATTTTGTAAATAATAAATTGTTTCCCATTACTCTATAAACAATTTTAACAACTCTTGTTATAAACCGTTTTGCAATCACCCGATGAACTATCCACCCACCTGTAAAGCAATTATCTTACCACCCCTTGGTACCAATAAAGTAAATTGAATACTTGTGTTTATGAAATCCGTGTTGATATCCTTCTAAAACACTCATTTAGATGCGTGAAATGTTTCTGCTCAAACTTTATCTAACTTTTGGAATGTCAAACGCCAACTTTTGTGGAAGTTATCCCATCCACACCATGACTAAAAACCGTTTTACAAAATTTTGAAATCTTTTGAAACCGTGTCAACCTAAGTATCTATTGATCTCTAACAAAGGAATGTGTATTAGCTGGAGAGTTATTTTGGTCAAGTTCTTATAAAAACCCACTCAAATAAAGTTTTCAAACAAGATTTCTATCCAACCCTATGAGGAGGAAAAGCACACCACTCTGGATCTAACCTTGACAACCAGTCATCATGCTATTCTATCACTCTAAATCAGAACATGTATCTCACCAACTCACAAAAATGAGAAAAATCAATGGTAGACAACATGGGTACCCTCCCGTAAATAGAGATAAACCCCTAAACAGCCTGGTGAGACTCAAATCTGTTATGAGTACCAACATCTCCTTCCAAACACCAAATTATCGGATGACATAAACTGAAATCCGGGACGGATTTCGCGTAAGGAGGGTAGAATGTAACAACCCGTAAATTTTCCAAACATAATTTTTAGGATAAAAATAAACTTATTGTTATTTGGCAATTTATTAGAGCCTTTTTGGAGCCTACATGATTAAATCAGAAAGGTTATTTCACACATCGTAGCATACAGAAACACTCTAAACTATTTAATTTTATCAAGAAAAGTGAGGTTATCACTTCCTGACATTTACTGACAATTTATTTGCAAAACCGAGAATTCATCTCGTTTTTTTTTTTTTTTTTTTTTTTTTTTTTTTTTTTTTTTAAAACGCGACGTAATACGCGTATCGACATCACAAAAGTAATGGCTTCAAATTTTGAATTAATTTTCGAAGTCAATGACCCTATTTTCAAATCATTTTTATAAAAACATTTCTAGAAATATATTTCCCGTACTTTTACCAAACCAATGGATCACGTTTAAAATTTAGCTCAATGGAACACGGGGTACACATAATACCCACAAAAGAGACAAGAATTATGTAAAATCCATTCCTTTATCTTTATATACCACCGAACCCCACCCCACTCATTTTAATAAATCGTATAACAAATATATAGATAACGTTCCTTTGTCATGTCTCCCACATGACACACTCTCTCTCTTCTTCTCTGAATATTGATATCATCATCTCCTTCACAAATTAGATCTGGATCGATGACAACAAGACTCCAAGAGAGGTCCCTACTATCCACAGGTCTGATCCATTTGTCTAACTCTCTAAGTCAACAAATCCCACCAAAAGGATGACGAAGATGAGGGCGACGGTATCCCTTTTCGTCTATAAATCGACTGGTAATAAGGAAAGATGAGTCAAACCCGTTTTCTTTTCAATCTTTTTAATTGATTCGAGCCACAGGGACACCCCCACTCTTCACACACACTCAAAATCTCACAAAAACTTTATCTCAAGACTTTGGTTCGAAGATTTGGTGGTGGGTTCCTGCTTGGTTTCGGATCAATTCATATCCAAGATTCTCTTGTTGTAATCATCTCTTCAATCGACATCCGTAATTTGTAAGGGTTTTTCTTAATCTTCCTCTAGTTTTTAAATTTCGATATTAGCTGTTAATAAAACTTGCAAGTTGTATAAAAGAATTCGTGGATTAATAATGGAATTCAAAACATTTTAAACTGAATTTCGTGTGGTAATCTGTAAAGAAAATGGTGGATTTAATGTGTTTGAAAAACTTGTTTCGTGTGGTATAATCGGTGAACGAGGGTGTCTGTTTGTTAGTAACTGAGTCACCTCAGTGAGTGAGTACTCTCAAATCGTCCTTGTTGTGTAATATTAGTTGCTCGTTATTATTGCTAGTAATGAGGTGGTTTCGAACAATTGTTATCGACTCCTGTGTTGTCCCTGTTTTCGAATGGATTCCGTAAATATCTCTTCTATTTCTGTTTAAATCAGTTCGGGTGGAGTCAAAAGGTTGGTTTGCTTATAATGAAGCCTATGGCTTACTTGGGTCTAATAAGCTCTTATAAGCTTATTCTGATTTTTTTCTTGGTCTCGGTTAGTAAAGCTAACCGAGAGGATGCTTGTGTCTTGTTCTCAACTAACCCAAAAACCACAAGAGCAGTTTGTGTTCAGCGTATATCTTGCGGCTTAATATTTTGAATTCTACATTCGTGCTTATTATGAATCGTCCTATAGTTTATGTGGTTGTCTAAATTTCTTACTTTGAAAAACTTAGATAAATTATGACTTGTATATGTCTCGGCTGAATCAACCAAGAAGGGTGCATCCAGTTCTTGTTGCTTTCGGAGTCGGTCAAAACCACAAGAATGTTTGTTTTGGTTTGGATAGCAACTGGAAACCAGTAGAATGGTTGTTAGTTCTCGGCTCAAGAAAATAACCCATGTAGGGTGTTTGTCTAGTTTCAGCCGAATGGATATCCCAAGAGGGATGTTTGATTTTAAGGTTAAAGGCATTGATGTTGTTGTCGTTGAGTTTCGAATTGATCCAAAAACCACGAGAGTGCCTTGTTTTGTGTCTCGACTCAAACTCACTTAGGGACGTGGCTGCTCTCGGTTATCACAACCACGAGAGTCGTTGTTTTGTTGGCTAACAAGAACCACAAGGGTGGTGGCCATTATGTGTGTCTCGATCTCAACTTGCGTTGTGAGTATAATAATTCTGGTTCGAACCTTTTCCTATCATGACTGCTCGACAAAACACTGTAAACCATATGTTGTTTTTTTCTAAAGATGGTTAGAAATACTGGACTTATAATTTTAAGGGTGGGCTGAGATGGCTTTAAATTGTGATGGGCTAATATATTAAATCACCATGCCACAAAATTTCTAACTCTAAACAAGCCGACTTGGGCCGAAGCCCATGCTGTTAAAAACACATGGGCTGTAACGAAAAAGGAAGTGGTACAATTCATTCCATTTAAACCAAACGTGGGCCACAGCCCAACTCATCACGAACCGCGATACTATAACGACTTTGAAATAATTCGTTCCGAAAACAGGAGTCGTGATTACCATCATTTGAAAGGTCGTTAAAAATCATTACCACGTAATACTTTAAACATCTCGACTGGTATTTTATTCCGTTACATAAATAACTCGGCATATACATAATAATATCACATGGGATAATTAGAAACTCAACGTGAAGGTTATAACAAACGCTTTAATTTATAAATCATTTTGGTTGACGTAACGCATACAATGAAAAACCTTTTATCTTATAGGACCCGACAATAATCTAAACTCGTAGTTTTATTAACATGAAAATATTTACCATGTGATATACTAATTTAAGTTTCTTTTAAAACTTAAATTACCTTTTTCAAAACTTTATTGATTATTTCCGAACAAGTTGGGATTATTAGGTGAACACCGAAAACGTACTAATTGACTTAATTATTGACATTTTCCTTTGTCACTATTTTCCTCGACTTCGTGGTCATTCCTTTCTCGACTCAAGTTCTCCTCCATACTTGTCCCGACTGTGTTGATTTTCTATTCCTATGTGGCGTGAGTATTCTTGAGTCTATGCTATCTTACCACCACACGAAACGTTAAATCTAAACTTTTTTTACAAACTTTGTTACGAATAATCCACGAAAACTAAAACGTTTGTCTTTTCAAAACTCTTTACTTTTCGGGATGTATTCTGAGATAGCTATATATATATATATTAGGTTGTGCCAATCCGGCACCGTTGTGCCTGTACCCTCGATATCGTTGTGATTAGCTCTTGATGCCAGTTGTGACCACTGTGAATATTTTTGCGTTGCTACAAGCTAAGGTGAGTTCATGGCCCCTACTTTTACTGGTTTTTAAACTGTTCTTGGGGGAGAATACATGCTCGTTTTAACTAAACTCAATGACTGTTTACTTTTGAAATCTGCGAACTGTTTACTCAATATCTGACTGTTGAGCTGAATTATTTGAATTGGTTCTTTGAACGCATTATGTGATTGACTGATATGTAACCCCACTCTATTTGAACTTGTTTTACAATCGGGGTAAGAAACATGCAAAACTATTTTTATGGACCAACACTGTTGTTACCAAACTATTACGCGGATTAGCCTAAGCACTATTATGTCCCAAATTGCCCAAACTCATGAACCGTCAATTCCTGCTGGGAAGCGCGAATGTTATAAATAGATCTATTGGGAGTAACGTCCCCGTTCGGGTTGACCGGATAGGCAAACGAACGTATACCATGTCGAAACACAAGTGTCTGGGATAAACACTTGCCGGGCCTTTGTATTTAACATGCTTCTAGAGCATGCACACTGTTATAGCTTCGGTTACATGAACTTAGAGCTAGCGTAATAAACTATTTTGGGTTGCATACCCTACACTTGGTCCACATCACAAACTTTACTTGAAGGTAAACACTATTTTCAGGACATTGTGAGCGACACAATGGTCACAAAACTCTTATGGAACTCACAGTATTTTTACTGCTTTATTACAAAACTATGAACTCACCAACCTCGTGTTGACACTTTTTAGCATGTATTTTCAGGTTTAAGGCGATAATCTAGTTGTGAAGGCTTTTGGCACGGCATGGCATGGTCATAGAAGACTCTGATATATTTGGGACCACTTGAAATCTTTTATGGGCTTATATTTCCGCACTATTTTTGAAATGTTGTAAACAAATCACTTTTGAATATGAAATCTATTTTAAATGGTTGAGGTAAAACCATTCTTTATACTTGTGTTGTGATACCAATTTAGTAGCACCCAAACATGTATGCTTCCGCTAAACCAGATTTGGGGGTGTTACACACATTTCTTCAGATGTTTGACATGAGGCAGAATTTTCTTTTGAAGAATATCTCGCTTTTCTTTCGCGACTGGAGAAAGAAAAGTAGAGACTGTGATTTGAGAATTAAACTCAATTTCATTCTCCAAAAGAAATATGTCTTCCATAAATGTCTTAAAATATCGAAGAATTCGACATTCTTGAGGCATTTGTGGATCAACTTCATCCTCTGTCAAAGCATCCTTGAGATGTGTAACAGTTTTGGACACAGGAATTACTGAAGAAGAAGCATGTATGTAGGTGTTTAACAACGTTTGTTCTGGTTTGTCCTTTGGAGGGACAAATGATTTACTGATATGAGGTCTTGCGTTATAATCATAATGAACTCTGGAAAAATCTTTGTCTGTTTTTGGTCAACTCTCAAGTTCTTTTTGATGTTCAAGACTTTCAAGTTCTTCATCATTACTAAGCACAACAACTCTTTGAAAGGTATCATCAAGTAATAATTCTGCATTGTATAACTTGGGATGTTTGCTGAGTGCTTTAGAAAGAAAACGTGGTTGGTCACAGCCAATAGCAAATCCAAATCCTTTCGGAACTGGTTTTACCGTTAGCCTTTGAATTTGAGTTATTGATTCACCATTTTTGTATACAATAGTTTGAAACTCTTTAAGTTTGGATTCCAAAGTGACAATTTCTTCAAGATATGAGTTGACGCGTTTACTTGTGGCTTGCTTTTCTTCAAGAAGATTATTTTGAGATGTTGAAAGCTCGGATTGAGTTTTTAACAGCTCAGAATTTAAAGTATCAATTTGTTTTTTGAATTCAAATTGATCATTTTCTTTTTGAGAGAGGAGCTCAGCCTTGGAAACGGTTAGCTCACGAACTTGACTTTCTAAATCTTGAACTTTTACGTACTCTTTTTGGAAAGCAATCTCAAAACCTTTTTCACGTTTTTCTTGTTTTTGATATCCTGAAAGTTGTAGTTTATAGCACTCATTGTCTTTCGTTAACAATGCAATTTTTGCTTTTAGATTTTGATTGATTTCATTGCATTTCTCAATTTGTGATTGGGTGGTCATTAACAAGGCCTGAAGCTCTGAATCTTGATCAGGCAAAGAATCATTTTGTTCAAGATGATCATAATTTTCATCGTCAATAGGATCATCAAATGAAACGACGGTTTTATCATCATCAAATGATACAATAGTGTTTATTTGATCATCTGATGGAGATGAGAATGATGAATTATGTTGAACATAATTTTCATTTGTAGATGAAGATGCAGATGGTGAAGCAATTTCATGTATAAGACATTTTGGATCAGGTACCTGAGAAAGACCATCGGTATCATAAACCTGGCCTGTCTCGGACATGTTCAGTTCCTGCATGTTTGCCATGAGCATCACTGCAGCATTTGCTTCGAGATCTTCCATCTCATCATCAGAATCAGCACTTGCCATGAAACTTTGTTCTTTCACATTCATTGTGCCCCCTGCTTCATCTTTCAATGCCATCAAAAGAGCTTCCTTGTGATATGCACTGCCCATAGTACGAGGCTTTGGACACGCATTTGCCATATGACCACTCCCACCACAGTTGTAGCACGTGATTGAAGTATTTGCAATGCCTTTCTGTGCATTCCCAGCCATCTGATTTCTTCTCTGAGTAGTTCCCATACTGTTTCTGTTACCCCCTGCAGAATTGAACCTGTTCCCTCCTGACTGAAACCTCTGAGACCCATAGTTTCCAGTGTTTCCTGAACCATATCTGCCCGAAGACCGATTCTGAATTTCCACTCTACCATCGTTAATAACAGCTTGATTCCTGGTATTGGATGATGAACGAAGACGGTTGTTGGATTTGTTGGTGAACTTTCCAAATGCCTTAGCAATTAATCCAAATGCTTCATTGAGAGAGTTGAATGCATCCTCTTCTTCATCATAATCAACATTTGAGTACATCATGGAATCTGAGTTGTTATAAGGGACCATTTGGTTGTCAGAGTATTGTGATGGTGCTTTATATGGAACGATTTGGTTAGGAGGTTGTGGTTGAAAACTTGGTTGGAAAGATGATTGACCAAATTCCTGGTTTGGTAGTGGAAAGTTGGATTGAGCAACAAGAGCAAGCGAGTTAGGTGTTGGTGCTGATATGAGACCGCCTCGTGCTGCAACTTCCTTATCTACCTCAGATTGATGTTGTCTCAGATAGTCATACATTAGTCCATACTTGACTTCACCAATCTTCTTTGTTTGCTTGACAAATGTTGCATATTTCTGCCATTCTGGTCCAAGGCATCCTAGGAATTTGGAATTGATAGCAATCCTTGGTAACTTGATATCATGATGATCGAGGTCATTGACAATGTTTGTGAAACGGTGGTAGTATGATTCAATAGTTTCCCCTGGTTCCATGATAAAGTGAGTGTACTCCATGTACAACTTTGACTAAAGATCTTCTTGATTTAACTCTGTCCCTTCCATTAGAAGATGCACATGTTCCCACATGTCTTTGGCAGTCTTTTGAGCATCAATACTTCGGTAAATAGGATTGGGAATTCCCTGAAGTATGTAAGACATTGCCAATTGATTTGCCTCTTGTTGCAGTGTTTGTTCAGTTGTGTAGTTAGCGACAGCAATGGGAGTTGATGTCTCTTCTCTTTCTGAAGTACCTGGAACAACAGTTACTGGAAGTGGAAAGGGTCCTTCTTCAATGGCTTGCTTAAGATATTTCCCATGGGGTTTTCGGAGTTCAATGAATCTGTGGAATCTACTAGCCCATTGCACATAGTTACCAGGTGTCAGCATAGGTGGAGTTTCCTGATTCCCAGCCTCATGACGGGATTGCTGACTGCTGATTGCCTCACATATCTTATTAAACCAATGTGGTTCTCTAGAGTAGGATGGATAGTTCTGCATTTGATTCTGTTGCATGATTTGTTGTGGAGATACTTGTGGTGGAGAGAGAAATTGATACTGTTGCACGAATGCTTGTTGTTGTTGATACTGAGGATGAAATTGCTGTTGTTGTGGATATTGCTGTAGCTGATAGTAGTAATTGAAGTGTGGTGGTTGAGACATGTCTGGATCTTGAAGATAATTAAGATTTGTGTGATGAGTTATGTTAAGTTGGTTTTGGTTAACTGAAGATTTTTGTCCAATTGCGATAATTACTATTCAACCAATTGCGATAAGTACTGTTCAAACAATTGCGATAAAATCCAAATTGCGATAAGGAAATAGAAATTGCGATAAAACGTAAAATTGCGATAAAAGATGACAATTTGAATAAGTTATCTTAAATTGCGATAGAAAAGGCAATTTGCGATAATTTATCAGAATTGCGATATTTTATGGCAATTTCGATAATTTTATCTAAATTTCAATTTCGATAATTCTCAACTCTTATACAAGAGAAGAGAAGCAACCAAGTCGAAGTATTTTCACTTTCTTATACAAGGAAGTAAAATACTGAGTCCCAATGCCGATAATTTGAAGATTTGCCAATTGCGATAAACCCTAACTTGTCGGAATTGAATCGCGATAAACCCTAACTTGTCGGAATTCACCCAGATGCCAAAAACTCACTTTTCACCAGCTTTCCCAACACGCTAATTATCCGGATTTCACTAAATCATCTAGAAAATCAATGAAAACGGATTGTTTTTTATTTCTAACGATTAGTAATCACAAAATATGAAGAAATTTAAGATCTATAACGTAAGAAATGGAAATTTGATGAGATTTTTGAGCTTTTACACGAGATGAAAGATACGTTCCAACAAAAGAGATTAATGATCGAACGCGAACAAAAAACGTAATTTATAAAACCAACCTAGAAAACTATTAAATCTACTCAAAACACGATCCTAACTATCCCTTAGGCGAATGATACCACTTGATAGGTCGTGATTATCTCAACAACACACACGTACCAAAGCTAAACACACACTACTACTTATCTAAATAAGCTACGAATAGAGAATAAGCTAAGTACGAGAAGAGAAATAAAGAGGAAAATGGAAGGCTTATCATTCATACGAAATAGGAGCAAAGGTTCGGTACAAGAAATGAAAAACCAACTCCTTAATGAGAGCACCCTTGCCTTCTATTTATAGGCAACATATTAGGGCGCCACTAGCTAATTGTTTCTAGAAGGATTTTTACTAAGGTGGCCGGCCCATGGGCTACTAATGGACCGGTCACATATTACAAACATATAACCCATATTTAAGCAACATTCTATCGTAATTGATCAAGACTTGAAATATTAATAAAACGTATTCCTAACAATATCTATGACAAATATGAGATCTATATTGAACTTTTGCCTAGTTCTCATTTGGCATGCCACGTCTAGTGTGCAAATGGCCAAATGATTTTGTCACATCATTGTGTAAAACTATTTTTGTAAATCTTTTGTGGGCATAACACTCCTCGTACTTTAATCTACATACAACAATGTAGGATAGATGTTAACGAACTCCACTTTGACTCATGAGGAACTTATGTTTTTTTCTAAATAAAACTTGCTAGTCTTATGCTCTCAGACCAACAAAAGACAAGATACACGAAACCTACGTACAAGGCGATTGTACCATAAGGAAAAAAAAAAAAAAAAAAAAAAAAAAAAAAAAAAAAAAAAAAAACAACTCACGATGCCCTGTCTTAAAATACACTTCTTTTCTGTTTTTTTTTAACCAAACGAGGAATTGCTATCCGCGCTACGCGTTTTGATCATTAGAAGTTTAATGGTCGTGATGTGATTTGTTTTACATTTGGAAAATGATATATATATATATATATATATATATATATATATATATATATATATATATATATATATATATATATATTTGGAAAATGATTTTTTTTTTTACATTTTGTTCATACATATCTTCTTACTTATGAGATTAAGACAAGTGAAAGAATCAGTAAATCAAATTAAGAGAAAGAATTAGCGCATCACACTTGTTACATGATTGTATGGGTAAGAAGATAAGTAGACACATTGACTAGGATTTTTTACGTTTTAATTACTTTACAATTACGAAAGGGTTTATACATGTAAAACTAAAATTTTATATTTAAATTTTCATAAGCACTTGTATAAAGTAAATTTTTAGATTAAAATTAGCTAAAAAATAATTAATTTATCGTTGGTGATTTTGGTGTTATGAACTACGGAGTATTTTAAGTAATTGTGATTTGCTAGAGATAAATATGACTTCATATTAAGCCTAGATACGAGTATGAGAAGTGTAGAGTGCAAACTTGTTTGAGCTAATGTTTTTTTGACCACAACAAAGACGTAGGGGTCAAGGGACAACGCCCCTTATTAGGGTCCCGCTCTCAAGTGAGCGGGCGGTGGTTGAGGGGAAGCTGACCCTCGCTGGGGTCCGGCAGCGTCTCCAGCGGGGTTCGGGGCAGCACGCGGACCCAAACGGTATATTGGTGCTCCAAATAGGTTACCGTTCCCCCCCCCCCCCCCCCCCCCCCCCAAACGGTATACGGCCTGTTGGTCATGAAGTTGTGGTAGACAGAGAAAACTGATGAGACTGTGATGTCAGTGGTCATGAAGTGGCTTGCATTACGGTTAGCCTAATCAACTCAACTAAGTCAACGGTTTATAGTTCAACAAGTTTAACCGACATCCAAACTGGGTTTTTTTTTTCTTCCAAATCTCGGTTAAATCGCTTGAACCGGTCGGGCCGTCTCCAACAAACTCCAAAAATATATTGGATAACCGGCGGTTTATATTAAAAGGATGTACTTGTCGTGGGTCCCATCAACGACTCCCACGTTCAAATCGAAACTATAAATAGAAGAAAAAGTAAAAATTCAAAAAGACAATAATCATATCATTTTTCTAATGGCTTCTTCAAAAGCAAAAGTGTTGGCAAAAATCGTTTCCTTCATTTCTTCTAGAATCTTCTTTTTCCTCATTCTCTTCCAAATTCCTCTTTTCAGGTTTTTTACATTTCATGCATTACACAAAAGTTGGTTAAATTATCATCATTATTATCGAAATTGCGTGATTAGTTTGACCTAATTTTATCATTAATAAGCTTATTTATTTAAAAAATTAGTGATTAAATTTGACCTAATTATCATTAACGAATAGAAAATTAGTTGATTAACGAACTTACTTAGTAAGAATTCGTTAATCAACTGATTATTGTCGTTAACGAAATTGTTTAGCGAAATGACCGTTAAATTTTATACAAGGTCGTTAAGTGAGTGATTAAATGTGACTTAATTATCATTAACGAATTCGTTTAGCGAAAAATAGTTAATTTAGTGATATAATTATTATTACTCTAGTTACCGGACTTATTTTTATCGAATGCTAGTTAATCGTTAACGGTGATTCAGCTTTTTTGTTGACTTGTTGTTGTTGCTACTTGTTCGTGATATTATGACTGGATTAGGATCTATTTATGTGATGAGTGATTTAACGGCACTGCCGAAACAAAGGATATTTAAGTTTTCTATCGACGAAATGAAAATAGTTGCATAACGGTGTAGTATGTGGAGGTGGTTCGCCATTGCATTTTGATAGTGTTTGTGTGTTATAAGTGATGATCAGAATCAGATGATTAGCTGTTACGAAACAGATGGTAGAATATTGTGATTTAAATGCGCTTATTGAAGTTGTGTGTAAAATGACATATAAATAACTAGATTATCCTAGCTACTTTTGAACATGAGTATCCAAAACTGATTGTATGATCCCTAGATAACTAGAATAAGTGTTACTATATCCGAACACTAGAAACCGCTTTTATGTGTCTTGCAAACGCGATAATCAGATATACACGTGCAAAACGCAATACCAAACACCCTGTCATTTATCTACTGTGTGAGTTTTTGTGTTTGTGTTGGTAGGTCGCTTTGCTTATTTATGAATAGAGTTTTTAGGCCAAATGAAAATGCTTTATTTCGATTTTTTTTCGGATGCTGATAGTAAGTGGAAGTATGATATTTGATATCATTGCAATGAATTAGATCAGGGCTCAGGGTTAGTTTTGATGATCTGATTCATAGGCACAGTGCAGACATGTTTTGGAAGAAGTTATGACCTGCCATAGATGTGTTTGGTCATCTTAATTGATGATAGAGGTTTTTCAAATAAGAACAAGGTTAACAAGTGTATTAGTGCCGCATAAATCAAGTATGTGTGTATTTGTTTTCTGGACAGCTTTGAGTGTTTGGAATAGCCTACTGGTAGCCGAATATACTTTTAGCAACTTCTAAAACGCACTTAACTTTTGGATAAGTATAGACATTTATGACGAAAATGGCTTAACGATCAAAGTATGACAAGAGAAGGCATCAAGGGTGATTGTTATAGTTATCGCATGTTTGTAGAAGCAAATGTAACCAGCAGTATAACTATTCTATATCTATTGCATCAAGAGTGATCTTTCTAGCTAAAAGCACTTTTTTAGAAACAAAAGTAACCAGCAATATTACTATTCAAGCGCTATGAAAACTGATATTGATGTAAGTGTTGGTGTTTTACTTAGATGTTTTACTTAGATCTTTGAATAATGTAACATGAACTTTTTGCTTTTATGTAGCAACTTTAAGCAGTCTTTTCTTGGATAAAGTCGGGATTTTTGAAGTCCTGTTCAAACATGAATTAATGATGATGTTTTTTATCGTAATTTTTATGCAGATATCCATGTCGAATCGGCACATGTTCATCACCAATGGAGCTAACATGTTCAGAATTGATTGCAAGTGAAATGCTCCCATCAGGGTTGGTGAAGCCTCTCCTGTACCCAGGTGCCACTGGGAGAGCTATTATAAATGAAAAACTTATTCCTAAGTACAAAAACCTACTAGACGCATACAATTTGGAAAATCTCAAACGAGCCCCTTCACCAACTGATCTCCAGTATCTCGAGGTGCCCTTTTTTTATCTTTCTTTTAGCTTATACAGTTTTCTTCAAGTTTTTCAGCATACATATATTCTGTTGATCACAAAAAAACACGCCTAAAATTACCATTTTAACATTTAAACTGATTTAAAGTGAATATATGATTAGTCTAACTGAGCGAAAACCATAAAAGCTTTAATTCAAATATATAACGTCATTTGTGTTGGCACCAGGTTCTAGCAGGAAGCTATTTGGCTGTGGCAGGAGCGATACTTGGTTACTTTAAGCCAAGAAGGTTGGGTCTTTTTGGTATGCTTTTGCTAATTTGGGGACTTTCTAGTGAACCCCGTATATTGAAAGGACATGGAAAATTTAAAGGTCACAAAATCGACATCTCCATCTACTACCCCACAATGACAATTGCGGTCCTTTCTGCCTTCCTTTCTATAAGAGCCGCTGTTAAAAAGATTGCATCTTGTTTCAAGTGGACCTTTTCAAATTCGAAATACAAATGAACCTGTTAACTGCCAAATAAAATCACAAGTTTTGTTTTCTGGGCCAAAGATGTAGCTTCTGTCAACCAAATTGGTTCATCTGATACAATTTTTGCTCTACTGTTTCCATTTTTTCCGGTTATGATTCGATTTGTTCATGAATTTTTTGTATAGCTAGCTTAGCAACAATGTATCTGCTGTTTCATTGACAAGATCATAATGAGAAATAATGACAAAAATTGTCCTGATCATTTTTGCGTATTCTGATCTTGCATTGTTGAGGATTGTTTTTCATGTATTTCCTATTTTTGCTTGCGGATATAGATCTAAAAGAATGTTGCAGTGCAAGTCTAAAATGAGAGTTCCAAGTTACTTTTGAAGATCTGTAAATGATTGTTCAGTATCTTGTAGCCTGTATGATCAAGCTTAACAAATTAAAGGTACATACATTTGCATAAAGGCCTGCGCAACTTCAGACAAAACACCTTGTTTAAATTGTTGCAAGTATACAGAATTACAGATATTATATTTACACTAGGAGACAAAATGTCTTCCTAAACGTAGAAGGATATATTTTTGAACTCGAGTCAGGATACAGATTATGATTACCATCCCACATTCCAGAGTATCACATAATGGCTAATATACACACAGTGACCAAAATCGTGAAAAATAAAAAATTAAATTTCAAATTACACTAAACAAAACAACCACATGCATAAGGAGTCAAGAAGAGTAACCAGAAAAGATAGGATAAAATGGAAGCTGGAACAGAAAACAAGTCTGAATTTACATCTTTACGAGACGAGAGCTCAGTCATACAGGCCATAAATATAAATAATCTTCCTAAAAAAGGTAGTTCAAAGACTCTCCTGCTGTAAACGGATTCTCTTATATGCATGTATCAGTATTTCAACGATCCAATCTCGACAAAGAAGATGATAAGTTATCTGCTCAAGAAAAAAAGGGATGGGGGTGGCAGTGCGGCTAGGTATCACTCGGTTCCACCTACTGGAGCTTCTTGATCCCCGGGAAAGATGGAAGAATTGCAACTAGAGCATCACCGTATCCCACTGGATCTGATAATAAAAACCGAAAATGTAAGATATAGAGTTGCATACACAGTGGTGATATTAGAGGTGGCAAAATGGGCTAGCTGATAATGGGTCGGTATTGGGTGCTTTTTGGTATGGGTTGGGGGAACATTTTTCGTCTAAATTAATAAATTTCTCATCACAAGTAATTAGTATATTGTTTCAAATAATCTGAATTTTAGAATCAAACGATTTATTAGGAGGTTAATTTACACTTTGGACAGCTTTCGACCCATTTGAACTGTTCCTTTAAAGCTAACATAGTTTTATTTTGCGCAGTTGACCTGCTAGCAGAAAACAACCCAAAACGAGCCACTCATGCTCAAATGGTTTCAATTTGCCACATCTAACTAATACTATTAAGAGTACTCAAATAAGTAAAAATGGTGCATACCACCATCATTACGAAGTAACTTGATAACTTCTCCAGCTACATCAGACTGGAAAACAGAAGAAACAAACAGTAAGATGGAAAGTAATAGCTGGAGCTTTGATTTATCAAGAGAAAAATGATCCTTAATGTGAACAGAACTTAAGAGGAGACAGAAAGTATAAACCTCGATAGGAAGCTCGCCTCCAAGCTGCTCGATATAACAAACAACTTGCCCCTCCTTTACTGTTTGCTTCTGTTAGAATAATGCATATATCAGTAAAATATATAATAGTATAGTAATGACAACATTTATATATAATTGTTAAAGAATATAACAGTGGGTAACATGAAGAGCAGGTTACCCTTTTTGTAACATGTCATACTTTCGTATGTGGTTGCCAGGTCAGCATCTCGTGGAATATTTTGATCCACGTCACCATTAATTTGGCAAAAAAACTGATGATGCGCATTATTTTAAGCTTAAAAATTATTTTGTATCAGACTTTAGTTAATTGTCTATAGATTTTTCCAAAATTATTTTTTATACAATTTATATCGTTATCATTGTCTTTGTTTGTCAAGTTCATACCAAATAACATACCCAAAAATATATACAAAGAGAACACTCTAAAAACACCAAGAACATGTACTAAAGATATCAAGAATACCCAAAAGTCGTTACCTCTTTGCATGCTGGAGGTGCTTTTTTCCCTTTAATGGTTCGTGATCTTCGGAAGAACCCAACCTAAATTGAAATTTAAACTTTTAGATGCATATCTTACAAAAAAAAAGTATATCAGGTTGAAAGTGGATTAAATATATATCTGCTCTTACTCTGGGAGACTGAATTATAGTCAATCCCTCATCTGCAGCTGTATCAAGAATTTTCTGAATCCCGACGGAACTAGGTTCAGCTTTAGTGATGGCTAAAGATGGTGAAGATGCTGACCCGTTTTGTTCAGTTGCCTCCACATTCGCATTAAAGACTGGAGCGGAAACAGGAGGTGGGGAACTCATACTTTCTCCTGTTAAGTCTCTTAGTACATATAACCGAAATCCACCAAGCTAAGAGCAACACAGAGAAGATATAATTAAACAATTAAAAAAGGTATTGTAGTCAATTGCAACTGAAGATAGTGTTCCTAATTTACAGGCACCTACTTTCAATTCAAATTCTGCAATTGAGGTTGTATCACAAATTTCCGTTAGAAGAGACTCCACCTGTAATTATGGTACAGACGAAGCAAGTGAATTTTTGTTCCCTATATAATGGCATGTTATGATTGAATAACATAAATCCTTACATCTGAAGCACTTGGAGTGACTTGGCTTGTTGATTCAGATGATGTTACCACCTCAGAACGATCTTCTAAATCTGTGTCAGCTGTTACATTTTATGAGTTAAGACTTAAGAGTATGAATTTTGAGCTTTAGTGACACATGGTCCTTTAAGAATTAAAATACTCGATGTAACCATGGATTGCAACTAGTGAGTTTTGAAAAAACCTGAGACATCAATTTGGTCCAATAAATGTTGTACACTTGTTAGAAAGAACAATATATGGAGTCTCAAATGTTTATGTATTACATCCTCAAAGATCTAATGAATTTGTCTTGCAATATATTGACGAAAATGAGCTTCTGAAAGTACCTCTTTACATGACTATCGACATTCTATCGACCTTCCTTAGGTTCACCCAACACAATGTTGACATTTTGTTCCACTTAAAGGAGAGCAAGTACTGGTTACAGCTCGTGGGGTGATCATGGAAGAATGCAAATTCCAAGTAAAAACCAAAAATGTAATAGACTAATAGTAAATGTTATGGTCACTTTCCCCCAACCCAAATATAGCAATGCTAAGTTTCTAACTTTGAGGACATAGGATTTATAGACTAAATTAGTTCAAAATATACAAACGAAATGACCTATAGCTTCAGTCTCATACCCAAATATACAATTCTCCATGCACTATCTAAAATTTTAAATCATGAATTCCACGCAATCTATGTTATTCCTACGCATTTGGTTGAAGATCGTTTTTTCAGGATCAAATCAATTATCAATTTCAGTTGATCGGGCTTGTGCTATTAACAATAAAATAAAAAGAAAATTGGAACAAACAAAATATCTTACATTCGGCATTCTTGACAGGCAAACATAGACACTGACTGGACGCTTTCCCTGAAAGTTGTGATAACACCAGACCATCAAAGCGTCCCGAATTTCGGAGCCTTACTCCATTTTGTAAATTAGCCAACTCACTTCTAGCAGGAGCTAACCTCAAGTTAGAAAGTTTCAAACTTGAAGCCCCAAAGCTACCTGATAACAAAAACAACACACACACCCTTACATATTGAATTAAAGATAATAAAAACCATAGAACTATAAACACAATTCAAAACGCTAAAACATGAGTATATGTTATACATATATACGCATATAATCATTTCAAGCTACAACATTTTGCATATAATGATATACGCCTAATCATATACTGAATCAATCATAATTACGACTGCAAAGCCCTAAAAACACTTGAAATGATATAACATTAGGACATGTCAAAAAATGAATTTTCACCTTAGAGTGCTCGGTACAAGGGCTGATGGCTCAAGCCATAGCCTTCGGCACCACCCTATGGCGCCAGACACCATACCGGAAGTGGGCTGGTGGGTCTTGGCGCCGTGGCCACCAGCTCACGCCAAAGGCTATTTCCTTTTTTTATTTTTTTTGGGTGTTTTAGTGGGGTATATGTGGACCCAAGGCACCACTTTTACTCCATAGCACCACTTTTGTACCAGGGAGGGGTGTTTTGGTGCCATGGACAAAAAGTGTTGAGGTGGCACCACCCCACGGCACCAACTGTACCTAGCACTCTTAGCATCAATAATAATAATCATAATTACAACTGTAAATCCCTAAAAAAATTAGTACACCTAGGTATATGCACAACATGCACACCTTATCATAACAATGCACACCTTATCATAGATGATAAGGGTGTTTATATTAGCTTATTTAGCTAATTAAAATGAAATAATCCAATAACCTCAATTTTTCTGGCTTACGAGCTTATAAACTTGAGCTAGTGGCTTATATAAGCCCGTAATTTCATAAGCTCGGTTTTTTAAAGTCTCAATAAGTCGATAAGCCTGAAAAAATAAGCTAATCGGGAGCTGTTTGGCTAAGCTTATGAACCGGGCTTATGCTTATGTTATATATGCGGATTATGGCTTATATATCATGAGCTCATAAGCCTTTGCTAAGTGTTTGGCTTAACTTATCAGTTATCATAATTAATAAGGTAAAATGACAAAAAGATACATGAACATTAAATGGGTGTAACTATTAAATGGGGGTATAAAAGTCTTTCCATATAATATCCTTATATAAGTGCACCCCTCCTCAAATAAGCCACAACGTTTGAGCTTATCAAAAACCCCTTATATAAGCTCATAAGCCCACTCACATAAGCTTAGCCAAACACTTAGTTTGGGCTTATTTAATATATATAAGCTAATAAGCCCATCTTGATATTGTAAAAACCTAAAGGCTAATAACAATTCCAATTACAAAAGCATAATTACATTAAACTAATAATAATCATTAAACCCTAAAAACTAATGTTAAGCAACAACATTTAACATGACAAAAAAAATTAAGAAAACTCAAACATGCTTAAACTAATAATAATCATAAATGGGTTTTTAATATAGGTAACTTACAGGCAGCCATGGGAAGCAGTGAAATGATGCAGGGATCGAAATTATAATTTTTAAAGAAATGAAATAAAGAGGATAGTAATGACAGGTGGAATGGAATGGAATAGTGGTGATTCTCTTCCGTTATGTTCGAGGCTGGGCCAACTTCCTTTTCGACTGCCTTTGGGCTGCTAATACACCCGTCTTTGTTGTTTACCTAAATATAGTAGTTTAAGTATACAAGTTAAACTAATTATAACAAGACGACTTAGCTAGGTACCCGCACGTTGCGGCGGCGGATATCCTGTGACAATTAAACGAATAAATAGATCTCGATGAGGCCTGTTCATCTGTTTATATCGGTTTCAACGGGTTCTCTCCGGTTCGATTTCGGAAGGTTTTTATTAGCTAGTCGAACCGATGGCAACTCCGGTTCCCGGTTGAGCCCGTTGGTCTGATCCGGTCCGGTCCAGTCCGGTTTTCAAAACTATATGTACCATCAACTTGTTAGCTTGTATGAAGCTTTGTTTGTTTTATTAGTTTGTACAATGTGTTAATACTTTTCATTTTAGGGGTGTTTTAAAAATAACATTAATTAGTGTGTTTAATTAGTTTATACTTTGAATTATCTTATAGCTTGTTTAGATTATACATTGTGAAAATATTATTGTACTTTTTAGCAAGATGAATTTTAATTGGTTGTATTAAATTTGGTATATATGCTTTTAATTGGTTGTACAATGTGAATCATCATTGTACTTTTAAGTAATCTGGTGTTTTAATATGAGTATTAATAATGTGTTAATTTAATGTCTTAATGCAATAAAAAGTTATTTCTTTGTTTGTATTTTTCAATTTTCAACTTTGTAATGTTTTAATGCATTAAAAAGTTGTACACTATGTATAGATGTATGTAATGTTTTAGTGTTTAATTTAATTGTACATTTTGCTTTGTTTATTGTATTGATGAATTTTAAAATTTCATTGTCTTAGTCATTTAATACCACAAAATTGATTTGTGATTTATAAGATAGTTAGATAATATGAAAATAAATTTTTAAAAGTTATATATTTTTGTAGGGGTGAGCAAAAAAAAACCCGAGAAAACCGTAACCGAATCAAAAACCGGAAAAATCGAACTGAAACAACCGACCGAAACCAAAAACCGATGGTTTGGTTTTCTATTTTTCAAATAACCGAACTTTCGGTTCGGTTTCGGTTTTGATATCCCGAACCATAGAAACCGAACCAAACCGATTTCATTAATTAGTATACACATTTTATTTATATAACTTAAGTATTACTAATTACTAAAGGACTAACTATATAAATTGTGCACTGTTACAATGACATGGGTCAATTGGTCAAATATACTACTTTCCCATGTATTCGAATGCGCTTATTAGCAGAATATACTTTGTAACTTGATGATGTATAGTCCGCATTCGGGTCACGAACCCGACCAATACTCAAGCCCATCACGCATGGGCTATCACGATAAAGATTTGGGCTTATAACGGCCCAAATCCGAAATCTATTATTGGCCTTGATATAGGATCTCTTATTTATGGGATAAGGATCAATGGGCCGACTAAGGCGGGATACGCCGAAGGGTAAGGAACACGAAACCAACAAGGATTTCGTGTGTATATATAGGGCATCTCGGCTCTCATTAAAAGGTATGATATCATAGCCCTAACTCTTCACTAAAACCCTAAAACCGATTACTTACTCTCACGCCGGAGGATAATCGTGGGAGACAATCCCACGATAAGCCTAACGGTGTTTTTTGTTCTCTTAGTGCGCAGGTCTCAAGCATTAAGATCCAATTGATACGGGAACCGGAATCCAAACAAGGAACGCCCAACTTTTGTATCAACAAGTGGCGCCATCCGTGGGACCAGACACTAAGAACTCTACGGAGAACTAGAATGACAAAGCACGGAAACCTAAATCAGCGGACTCCGCAGGCGAAGAAAACGCATGGTGACATACAAGGGCAGAAGCAGCAAATTGATTCAGCCCCTAAGCAGGCCTCTGGAACAACCAGTGCGCCCAAAAACCTAGGATCATACTCAGATCTGGCCTTTACTACAGTAGAACCGCTCACAAAGACTACCCATGCTACTACAACAACCACTAGCGCGGAAGATCCACAGCGCACTCCTTTCACCATGTCAGAATTAGACCTCACTGAGCCGCCAAATGCGCCTATCCGAAACAAGGGTCCTGATTTGGAAACAGACATCCTCGCGCTAGAAGGAGTCACGCCTGAACTAGCGCCAAGAGATTTCGTATCTCAAAATTATGAAACCTTGGCTGCGCTTATGCGAGAGGAAGCAAAAAAGAGGTCAAGCCAGAGTCTGCAAGCCCGGCTCAACTTCGACCCTGAGCATGAAGCATCCCCACCGCGTTACCGAAAAGAAAGGCGCGAGAAGGATAGCCGCCGACACCCAGTGTTTACTAGGATCGGAAGGAAAGTTGTGGATGATGAAGCAGCCGACTTACAGTATCGGGAGGAGCATGAAGACGATGGACGGCGCACCAATGTCCACACTAGGCTTGGCAGTCGCAGGATTCACGATAGACTTGGGCGACGGGTCTCCCCAAGCGAAAGCCCTTCAAGCTCGGATTCCGAGGATAGTCGGCGCAAGCGCCGCAAAAGAGTAAGCTCATCCTCAAGTGACTCCTCGGACAACGAGGACGAAGAAACAGGACACTGGAAGTCCAGGAGAAGATACCGCGACCAGGAGGACGAAGATATGTCTCGTCCCTGGCGCCGCCAAAAGGTTGACGCATTCACTCGACGCATCAGTGATTTTTCAGAAGATAAGAGAAGGCGCATGCCCGCTAATGTTAAAACTTATGATGGGACAGGTGATCCTGACGACCACCTAAAAATTTTCGAATCAGCAGCAACCATCGAAAATTGGCCACAACCTGTGTGGTGCCACATGTTTAATTCTACGTTAGTAGGGAATGCGCGAAACTGGTTCAGTAAGCTTCCACGTAGAAGCATCGATGGGTTTGAAGAGTTGCGGAAGGCGTTTCGTTTGAACTTTACTCAGAGGAAGAAGTGCGCCAAGAACCCTGTCGAACTCGCTAGGGTAAAACAGCGCCAAGGGGAATCCACAAGCGCTTTTATGGAGCGCTATAAAGACGAATGCATACATGTCAAGGCATGCCCCGAAATACTAAAGATCTCAGGGTTTATGAACGGAATCAATAACCCAGAACTTATCAAAAAGTTAAATGATAGGGTTCCCCAAACCTTTGATGAACTTATGAAGCGCACGAGGTCCTTCATCCAAGGAGAAGCCGCCGCTGCGGATAGTAAGAAAGGCTACTCAAACTATAGGTCACAAGAACAGCTAAGGAGACAATCCAATGACCAGAGTAGCAATCGTAACAAAAGCTACCGCAGTCAGGGGGGCGGACGAGAGAATGACAAGTATACCCCACTAACGAAGACTCCAAAGGAGATATTTGCGACGGAAGGCGCGAACTTT
This sequence comes from Artemisia tridentata subsp. tridentata, assembly GCA_021014915.2. Lineage (NCBI taxonomy): Eukaryota > Viridiplantae > Streptophyta > Magnoliopsida > Asterales > Asteraceae > Artemisia > Artemisia tridentata. The sequence continues at coordinate 126,677,484 of CP139508.1, forward strand.
CCGAGACCCCCACCGATGCGCACACCAGAAGATCGGCGCGTAGGGAACGGATACTGCGAGTATCATGGACAAAAGGGCCACACCACCAATGAGTGTGTCCAATTGCGCCAACTAATTGATAAGCTAGTAAAAGAAGGCAAGTTGGACCATCTAGTTAAGAACATCAATGATGGGAAAGACAAACAGAAGACCGGAGGTAAGAAAGAAGCACCTAAGGACAAGGCTGACACAATCTACATGATACAATCATGGCAGCGAAAGACTAGGCAAAAGGTCAGCCAGAAATTTTCTCATGGAAGCGAAATCTCTTTCCCCACTTTGGCTGCGGACAACGCAGTGGCGGAACCACTCACCATCGAGATAAATGCGGGGGGTCACGATATCCACCGCATGTATGTTGATGGAGGGGCGTCAGCAGACATAATGTATGAGCATTGTTTCAAGAGATTGCGACCTGAGATACAAAGACAGTTAAGCCCAGCCACGACGTCGTTGACTGGCTTCACAGGAGAAAAGATATGGCCCATGGGGCAACTACGACTACTATTTGTTGTTGGTAATAAGGAACACTCCACGACAGCCTGGATAAATTTTATGGTGATCAGATCTCCTTCGCCATACAATGGCATTATCGGAAGACCAAGAATTTCGGCAATACGCGCAGTACCGTCCACAGCACATGGGATGCTCAAATTCCCGGTAGAAGGCGGCATTGTCACCATCTACAATAACGCTGCGCCACCTAGAGAATGTAACACGATTACATGTGAGACGACGCACACCCCAGAACAGAGCGCAGCTAAAGTATCAAATCTGAAGGTCGCAATTCATCCTGATTACCCGGAACAAGAAGTATCTATCGGGGGATCGCTGTCTGATAAAGGCAGAGCTGCCGTGTGCGCACTCTTGCAAAAGAATCTGGATATCTTCGCATGGGAACCAAAGCACATGACTGGTGTGCCACGCTCGATTGCAGAACACAAGTTGAAAATCCGACAAGGATACTCCCCAGTACGGCAGAAAAAGCGTGGCCTGGCTCCAGAGCGCGCAAAAGCCATTCTAGAGGAAGTACACAAACTTGTTGACGCAGGTATCATGCGAGAGGTTTATTACCATGACTGGCTCTCCAATCCAGTGATGGTCAAGAAGAGTGATGGTAGTTGGCGGATGTGCGTGGATTTCACTGATCTCAATAAAGCATGTCCACAAGACTGCTACCCACTCCCAGAGATAGACTGGAAGGTAGAATCTGTGGAAAACTAGAAGGGGGGTTGAATAGTTTTTACCGTTTTAAAGTTTTATTTGCTTTGTTACTATATGTTAATTTCAAAGGAAACAATCACAAATAAATAATCACACAATGTAAACAAAAGATAAAGAGAGGAAAGATCAAACCACACGACACTGTTGTTTATAGTGGTTCGGCTACAATGACTCTCTTCTTTGCCCTACTCCACTCCCCGAGTTTCCTACTCGAGAGTTTATCTTTCACTAAGAAACAAACTCCTTTTCTAGGCGGAGAAAACCTTTACACGTCGCTTACTTCCTTTTCCGGTACTAAGCTAAACACCGGGTTCTTTCACAAGGTAGAACCAACCTGACGTCGCCTATTTACTTTACCGACACTAAGCTAGATGTCGAGTTCTTTACACGGGTACAACTACTCCCAACACTCTTTGTGCTTTAAGGACTAAAGCACTAACCACACTCACTGATTACAAATGAAAGATATGATGTGTGAAATAAACTACAATATCACACAGTAATGCAACTAAAGGATTACGGTTCTGTAGATCCTTGAATGCTTGATCTCTTTTCTACAAAATGAAAGATCAAAGTGAAATGCAACTATGAATGATGTTAGTAAGATATGTACTGAATGAATATGTGTGTTAAAGCTATATGAGTGATGAGAGAGCCAAATGATCAGCTTCCTATTTATAGGCAAGCTGATCTTCAGCTCACGGATCCCACGGATCCCTCATAAGGGATCCGTCCTTTATATGATTTGGATCCGTGGGATGTGACAGCTAAGGTTTAGTTGTCTCTTACCATATCTTAGTTGTATCTTACCAAATCATCCAAGATCTTCAAATGTCAACTATGTATCTTGCAAATCTAACCAAGATATATCAAAGATATTGTATGTGATGCATGCAATGATGTCATGGAATGGTTTTAGAATTAAAGTTTCCTTTTAAGGAAACAAGTTACTAAACTTGTAATTCTTGGTTAATATGTGAAGTGTAAAATGTGTACTTAAGAGACTTAAGCTAGTATTTATTATTTGCTTAAAATATATTCCTTTTATTTGTCATTAACAAAACTAATGAAAGATCAAAGAATATAAATAACGTTTTTGAGACGCTATTTGTATTAACAATCTCCCCCTTTTTGTTGATGACAAAACATAAGATATATTTTTGAGCAAGAGAATAAATATAGCATGAGTTCTTAAAAATATATATTAAGTTTGTTTATTAAAGAAAAGTTTTGTAAAAAATGTATGTACTGTGATGAATCACAGTTGATGCAAACTTAGTTCCTTTCTCCCCCTTTTTGTCGAAACAAAAAGAGTAGCGTAGCGGAATGCGATTTTGAGAACTTTAAAGCTCCCCCTTGTTTTATACTCCCCCTAGATAGAGTAATCAAGAAAATAATGCATGAATCTACAAAACAAACGGTTAGTATATGAAATGCTTATGAGATGCTCCCCCTTGATGTATACTCCTCACTTCTTGAGTACCAACGTATACTATGAAGGGTATGATATGCTGCAAATGAAATGTTAGTAATGAATGACTTCAATGAAGAAGTAGAATGCATTTGAAGTATCCTCCCAAACAAGCCTTTCAATAAGTTTTGACTTTTAAAAGTCAAAGTAAGTGTCTGATCATTATTTTTACCTAAAGCAATCATAATTATAGGTTAGATAGTGATGTTAGTTCACAATGATAATATGCAATATGTTGATCACTCATAAGCATAAAAACATCACATTCATTAATTGAAAATTATGTGACAAAAGTCACAAATATGATATGATGTTACATTACAAAATAAATCCTAAATAAAGACAACTACAACATCATCCTAGAAGGTTCCTAACAACACTTTTATTGAGGCGGATGAGAGATTGCATTGAGACGCTCGAGAACATGGTTCAAGATGAACCTCATCTCATTTTGAAGCTCATGGACCAAAATGTTGGTCCTTTGGGCCAAGTGAGATGTTCTCTCACAATGTGCGCAATCATGACTTGAAAAACCAGGAGGAAGACTAGGCTCCAAGTTTTGTGGTGGTGGTGGTGGTGGTGGTTGGTTGTTGTTGTTGTTGGATGGTTGTTGTTGTTGTTCATTGGTTGGTGGTGGTGTTTGGAGGGAGTTCATGAGGATGTTTTGGATGTCCATGGCTTCATTTAGACGGTGATCAACTATACCCGAGAGAGTGTAGAGACGGTTGAGCTCTTCACTAATCTCTTCTTGGGTTTGAGGCATATTCATCCACATTGCCTCGTCAATGGCAACTAGAGTGGATGTGGGTGATAGAGGTTGTGGTTGAGGTTGGGATGATGGTGCATCATGGTATAAAGGGCCATGGATATCCGGGTAAACTGGGTGAAAAAGCATGGGTTGTTAACCTTCAAAGGTCATGGGTGGAAGATTGGGTAATGTTGGTGAAAGTTCTTCTAAGTCATCAAGATGTGGTGATGTAGGAGGAGTCCTAAATAATTCCAAGGGTTGGAGTTTGGGTGATTTTGGTGGTGATGGTGATCTAACAGGCTGTGATGGAGCCGGTGGTGGAGTAGTGGCTATTGGAGTAATGGTTGGTGGTGGTGTTTGTATAACAACATTTGATGGTGTTGGGGTGGAGAGTGTAAGGAAATTTTCACTAGCAATGGGTGATGATATATTGAGAGGAGAATTTTCCTCAGATGAGGAGTTTGCTAAGTTGATAAAACAACAAGGTTTAACACTAATGCGGGCTGTTCTTCTTGGAGGTCTAGATGTGGAAGAGTTGTTTGACTTGGTCATGGTGAAGTATGATAGCTAAGATGTACAGGAGAGGAAATGGTTGTTGTGTGAAGTGATGATCCTAAAGCACTAATTTATAGGCAGAAGGTATATGAGTCTGTGTGTTTGGATTTGATGTGAATCCAATAGAGAATGTTGGTTCTAAATGATTTGGAACAAAAATTTGTGCAGGTCATATCAAGGAAGTCAATCCATTGAGCTTTGGTTGAGTAATATGTTTTGGATATGCAGTTAATACAAGAGGATAGTGGAAAATCTGATGATTTGATATTTCCACGGATTTGACGGATCCCTAAAAAGGGTTCCTTCTTTGTATCAGTTTGGTAACTCACACCTAAAATTCAAAAATTTAAATTTTTGTGAGAAATTTAGTTCATAAGTTTCTAAGAATTCCTAAATAATTTTAAGAGGAATTATGATGAGTGAATGAATCCTAAGTAATACTAAACATTTAAGATGTAAGGATCGGGATAAGTCGAAAAAGTTTTATAATTTTACTGGGAAACCTGCGGATCCAAGTGGATTCAAATGCGGAACCATGTTCTGGGATCCGCCAAATCCGCAGGTTGGCGGATGGCGGATCCAACGATAAGCCTTTGCGGAACCCTGGTTTGGGATCCGCCGGATCCGTATGCCTAATACTTAAAAACTAAACAGAACATATGTCATATTTCTCGTTTTTCGACGAAAACCCGAAAATTCACCTAGACCTTACATAACATCTAATATGTATAGAAAAACAACTAAATATGATAACATTAACACATGATTGCACATAGTTTAATCCGTACTTAGAAACTTACCGTTTTAGGTGTTATGCCAAACACTGGCTATAACCCAGAAAATTGATAACCATGATGGTTATCCACCTGCAAGTGTTAGTTATTACACATACACAACAAGTATTATCAGATAAATTCTAGACACATAGAAGTTTAACAACACAATATCCAACATTGTTTAAAACCAAACACTCCATCAACTCAGCTTCTTCTTCAACTTCTTCATCCCCTTGTGTAATTTCATCATCCAACGACCCAGATTCTTCACCATTCCTTTGATGTTTCGATACTCAGCGGATTCATTTTGAATTGGAGGAAGATGGCTCAAGTATTCGGGTGGAGGAATCCTAGAATTTGGCAATCCATCATCTTCACTCATTGAAGATGATGAGGATGATGTTGGTACACGAGGACGTTTGCCCTTATCAACACTAACCCTAAAGTCGCTCAAAGGAACGAAGGTATGTTCAATTTCGTTGTAATCCGGAACAAAGCCTAAATGGTTTGGACGAGCGGGTGCAAAGGCTCTATAAAGTCGGGTTAAGAGCATACCATAAGGCATTGCAATCTTGCTTTGAACCGGAATGTCACACATTCTTTTGGCAACATAATAAGCAAGATTGAAGGGTTGATGAGTAGAGATGTTGTACATAATGTGACATAAACAAGCATTGATATGATCACGATTTCCTATGGTACACATCACATTTGCCCTTAATACATCCTCCATCTTCTTAAATTCGGGTTTTAGTTCATTAAGTTCCATTGCAAATGGATCTCTAGCAACTTCACGACCACGATACATTCTTGTGGGGTTGTTCTTAGGAATGAAGAAATGTTCCCTAATCACTTCTTTTGATTCGAGAGGAGTGGCATATGGTGCCGTCCTATCGAGATTGGAGTCTAAGATTGTTAAGGACCATTTGTCCGAGTAAATACATGTCCCTTGGCTTGGAATTCCTAAGACCTCACCAAATTGATCAAGAGGGATGTTGACAAGATTTCCATTTAGAGTAAAATGAAGACTTAAGTAATCTTCATCACTCGAACTAAGACCTACACTAGCATAGAACTCAAGTATGAACCTAGGAATAATTGGTTCATCTATATCTAAAAGAGAATCAAATCGAATTGCGGCTAATTGTTCCCTAAGTTGTGTTCCTTCATAGAACGATGAGTCTACGGCTCTACCCTCATGGACATACTTTTTCTCTAAGGCTTTGAAAATTTCGATTTGGGCATTGGTTAGACCTTTGGTTTTGTGGACTTTGGGTAAGTAGTTAACGGTTTTCTTGTGATCGTAGTTGGTTGCGGGAGGCATGATTTTCCTAAGTACAAAAAGTTACATAGTTTTAGTTAAAATGATCAAAGGAAGTGTAAAATTCCTAGTGTGTGCCTACATGGGGACAATGTGGAGGTGCGGTTATCTCGACTCCTTTTGATGCAAGAAAAATTAGTTTATGCAAATTTTGTTTACAAATGAGAGATAACCCAAACGCTCCTATTTCAATGTAGCTACAGTTGAATGTACCCGAAAATACATATTAGTTATGTATTCCCTTTAGCATTCAAGAGACATTATGCAAGTGAAGTCTAAAAGATAACGTTTTTGCATTTGTATGAACAATGTAAGAAAAAATCATTTTACCTAGTCGTTAGAAGATTTTAGTGAAAAATTTTCATGGGGTTTTTGTTAAATTAAGACAATGTGCTAAGAGATGCAATTCCTAACTAAGAAAAACATGTTTTTTTAAGTATAATGCAATAAATATGCTTCATGATTTTTCAAGAATTATGCATATACCCCAAGTTTTTGTTTTGTGCATGAAATGGAAATCCTAGACGCAGATCAGGAGTATAAATATGATAAGAATACTTACAGTGATGTTAGAAGCACAAATTTGTGGAAGAAAATGGTCTAAATTGTGATGGAGATTAAGTGTGTGTCGAGTATAGTAAGGTGATATGTTTTGGAGTGAGGAGTGAATAGTAGTTGTTCTTGTTTATTAAATAATAAACTGAACTCAGCATGCGACGGATCCGGCGGATCCCAAACAAAGGATCCGTCATTGTTATCGATTGGATCCGCGGATTCAGAACACATGTTTTGGTTTAGTGTCGTGTGTATCTAAACTAATGTTTATACTAATGTTTCTCCTAATCACTAGGTTCCATTAATCCTAATCCAAGTCTAAGATAATTGAAAGGTTCTCGTTTAAGTGGTTTAGTGAGAATATCGGCAATGTTGTCCTCTGAGGAAACTTTCTCAATTGAGATGATTCCCTTCTGTACATTGTCGCGAAGGAAGTGATGGCGTATTTCAATATGTTTGGTTCTAGCGTGTTGGACTGGATTTTTGCTTAGATCGATAGCACCTTTGTTGTCGCAAAGAATGGGAATGTTGTTAAGTTTAATTCCATAGTCGACGAGAGCTTGTTTCATCCACAGTGCTTGTTGACACGCCTTTCCTGCAGACACATACTCTGCCTCTGTTGTTGAGATTGCGAGGGCAGTTTGTTTCTTAGCGAACCATGATGTTAGACAATATCCTACAAAAGTACAAATACCGCTAGTACTTTTCCTATCAACATAATCACCTGCGTGATCTGAGTCAGTATACACTATGGTTTCTACACCCGTTCCTTTGGGATACCATAATCCTAAGTGTGTAGTACCTTTGATGTACCTAAATATTCTTTTAACGGCTTCATGATGGGACGTTTTTGGATTTTCTTGAAAACGTGCACATAGACAAACACTAAACATAATGTCAGGCCTACTAGCCGTAAGATAGAGTAAACTACCAATCATTCCTCTATATTTAGTGCTATCTACGGATTCATTTTCTTCATCCTTAGTAAGTTTGGTTTCGGAGGACATGGGTGTTCTCATGGGTTTTGAGTCTTCAAGACCAAACTTCTTAAGCATATCTTTGATATACTTTGATTGGTTGAAGAATATCCCATCTTCTAATTGCTTAATTTGGAGACCTAAGAAAAAGTTTAGCTCCCCCATCATACTCATTTCAAACTCGTCATGCATGATTTTTGAGAAATCGTTGCATAACTCTTGACAAGTTGAACCGAATATAATGTCATCCACATATATTTGGACTATGATAATATGTGATCCCTTTTTCTTGGTGAAGAGAGTATTGTCTACTAGGCCCATGGTATACTTATGGTCAACTAGGAAAGTCTTAAGTCGATCATACCAAGCTTTTGGTGCTTGCTTAAGTCCGTATAAAGCTTTCTTAAGTTTGAAAACATAATTTGGTTTTTCAAAGTCGGCAAAGCCGGGAGGTTGTGCAACATATACTTCTTCATTTATAAGACCATTTAAGAAAGCACTTTTGACATCCATTTGAAATAACTTAAAATCATGTGCACATGCATATGCAAGTAATATTCTAATAGACTCAAGTCTAGCTACGGGTGCAAAGGTTTCATCGTAATCTATACCTTCTTGTTGATTGTAACCTTGAGCTACTAGCCTAGCTTTATTTCTAGATATAATACCCTTTTCATCCATTTTATTTCTAAAGACCCATTTGGTGCCTATTATGGTTTGGTTTTTAGGTGGAGGGACCAATGTCCAAACATCATTTCTAATAAATTGATTAAGTTCTTCTTGCATAGCAATTACCCAAGATTCATCTTTTATTGCCTCGTCTATATTTTTAGGTTCAATGGTTGAAATAAAATAAAAATAAATACTTTCATTTTGAGCTTTGGATCTTAATGTTCTTTCATTAAGTTTTCCTATGACGTTTTCTAATGAATGACTTTTAGTTTCTTTAATATTGACTATTTCTCCTTTTACGGGTTCATTGTCATTTTCAATGTTTTCTATATCATTAACCATTTGACTTTCAACTAAGTCATCATCTACCAAAGGTGATGTCTTAGAGGGAGGTGGACTTTCGTTGAATGCTACGTTCAACGATTCCTCGACTCTTGATGTTTCCTTATTTAATACAATGTATGCTTTACTGTTTTGTGAATACCCAAGAAATACACCTTTATACGACTTTGGGTCGAACTTAGTGAGATAATCCTTTGTGTTTAAAATGAAGCACTTGCTTCCAAAAACTCTAAAATATCCTAATGTAGGCTTTTTGCCTCGATAAATTTCATAAGGAGTTTTATTTAAAAATTGTCTAATTAAAACTCTATTTAGGATATATGTAGAAGTATCTACAGCGTGACACCAAAACTTTTGTGGTATGTTTTGTTCATTTAACATAGTTCTACTCATTTCTTGAATTGTTCTATTTTTACGTTCTACTACACCATTAGATTGAGGTGTACGAGGAGCCGAGAAATTATGAGTTATTCCATTATTATCACAAAAATTTCTAAATTGAATTTCATTGTCAAATTCTCGACCATGGTCAGTTCTAATAGATACTATATTACTTCCTATTTGATTTTGAATTTTCTTGCTTAGAATTTCAAATTTGTTGAATGCCTCATTTTTAGTTTTCAAAAACTTTGTCCATGTATATCTAGAGTAATCATCAACTATGACTAAAATGTAAAAATTTCCTCCATAACTTTGTATAGCCGACGGGCCAAACAAATCCATATGTAATAATTCTAGGCATTTAGATGTAGATACCATGTTTTTAGCCTTATGGCTATTATGTACTTGTTTTCCAATTTTGCAAGCATCACAAAAGTGTTGGTCATATTTCAACTTGGGTAGGTTCCTAACGAGTTCTTTGGATGACAAAGATTGAATAAGCCTCATATTAGCATGACCTAAGCGTCGATGCCATAGAGTTGAGTTTTCGTCCAAGGAGGTAAGACATAACTTATCTTTAGGTGTTTTATCTAATTTCATAACATAGACATTATTCTTTAAAACACCTTTTCCTACGGTTATGCCATCTTTAAGTATTTTACTTCCATTTTCACTGAAAAGGACGTTATACTTTTTGCGGCATAATTGACTTATACTAAGTAAATTAAAACCTAAATTATCTACATGAGCAACATCATCAATAGATAGAGAGTCATGAGAGATTGTACCTTTTCCGATGATTTTACTTTTAAGCTTGCTACCGAATGTGACATTACCTCCGTCATACACTTGATAGGTTGAGAAAAGATTTTTGTTTCCCGTCATGTGTCTTGAGCACCCACTATCTTTGATCCACTCATCAGGTTCAAGATCAACTTTCAAGCATACCTAAGTTCATAAAAGACTCAAGCATTTGGTCCCCAATATCTCATGGGTCCGTTTGGGTTAAACATGACATTATCATGGTTTATGTATGTAAATGGTGGACAATTGTTCCATGACATATAACTAGGACCATGAAAGTTTCTAGGCATGTTTTGGTTCCAATTATTTTGATAAGTATGTTGTGGATTAACTATACTCTTTGGAAAGGGGTGTTTGGGAAAACTCATTTGAGGTTTCTGTTGATCCGTTTTAACTCTATATTCATTTCTAGCTTGTCCTCTTCCTAAAGATACTGCTGGTTTATGTTTATTATTATTTATACTACTGTTAGGTTTCTTAGTAACTTTAACAAACTCGGAACGGTCGAATTTGTGAACCTTCTGTTCAACTTCTGTACTCGCGGATCCTTTGGATACACTTGGCGGATCCAAATTTTTGGATCCGTCGGATCCATGAGTGTCCAACTTGGTTGAATCAGTTTTATTCACAGTCTGTTCCTTATAATCACTTAAGGTTCCTAGTTTCATAAAGCCTAGTCCTGTTTTATCATGAGGTAGCTTTTGCATTTTCATTATTTCATCTGCACAACTTATGTTTTTATCAAACCTTTTAAACTTTGAATTTTGTTTGATTAAATCTTCCTGTGTGGTTCTTAAGGTTTCTAATTCAAGTTTTAGTTCTTGACAAGACACACACGTTTCTTTACTATATTTACCTTTTTCAATTCGTATTGCTTTTTCTTTAAGCCAAAATACTTCATTTTCTAAAAGTGTTGTCTTTGTTTTCAAAAACTTGTTTTTGTTTATGATTTTTAAAGTAACGTCACACAGTTTGTTATATTCTATTTCTAAGGTTTCATCATCTATAGAGGAGTATGAATCAGAATGTACCTCTTCTGTGTCATTAGCCATAAGTGCCATTTCGGTGTTCTTAGGCTCATCATCATCATCTCCTTCACTATCGCTCCAAGCTCCACTAACGAAGGCTCTTTGAGACTTGGTCTTTGGAGGCTTTGGACATTCTCCTATTAAGTGACTGGAGTCACCACACCTATAGCATTTCCTATCAACCTTACCTTTCTTATCGTCACGATCTTTCCGAGAGGATTTCTTTTTATCACGAGGTGGTTTTACAAACTTTCCTCGTCTCCTGAAGAATTTCTTGAAATCCCTCACGGCCATGGCATACTCTTCATCATCACTGTTTGAACAAGACTCATCATCATCTCTTGACTCGACTTTGGCTTTCAAGGCAATAGACTTAATCTTCTCCTTTTTGCCTTTGACAATTTCCGAGTCTTTTTCCATAATCATTTCGTGAACTTTAAGGTTTCCTATGAGCTCATCCAGTGTCATGCTTGAGAGATCTTTAGATTCTTCAATAGCTGTCACCTTTGCTCTCCATTTCGGATGGAGTGCTCTTAGAAATTTCCTGACAAAATTCTTACTAGAAAAAGATTCATCAAGTGCTTTAAGTGATGTAATAATAGTATTGAACTTAGCAAACACACTATCAATGGTCTCATCTTCTGAGATAACAAATTGTTCGTATTGTTGGACAAGGAGATCAATTTTGTTATCTTTTACTTGTGAGTTCCCTTGATGTGTGATAATAAGAGATTGCCAAATATCCTTAGCCGTTTTACACATAAAAACTCTTTCATATTCTTTCTTAGGTAAGGCATTATAAAGCATCATTTTGGCTTCGTTATTTTTAGCAATTAGTTTCTTTTGCTCATCACTGTGACGAGTAAGAGAAACTCCTTCATCCCGACCACCCGAAATATTATTACTAATAGGTTTGTGATGCGCGTGATGTGTCGTTGCGGTTTAGCAGTTTTAATGCCTACTCAAGTTTTAAATTTATATTTAGCCGACTTATCAATAACACACACACTTAACGAGCAGTGTACCCGGTCAGTATGAAGATAATGGTAAGTAGAGTGTCGATCACTAAGAGTGGAACGTATAATCTCGTTAATCTAATCAGTATTTTAATATCCTAAAGCAAGGGGGTTTCAGCCTGAGAGACTGGCACAGTTTTGTTTGCAATTAAATAATAAAATAAACAAATAGGCACGAATCAGCAAGTAGCACACACGTACACAGATAGATACTAGAGACAATAAGAGGGCTGTCCTTATGATTAAGTAGATTGTCACTTGTTTTATTGATAGCTTTATATGAAGTGTATGTAATTAACCCTTTCTCGTTGGTCCTATTCTTATCGGCGAGTAAACCCTTAATGACGACTTATGTCTAAAAGTTATTCCTAAGTGATCAATTTAGAAACAACCGTGGGAGCCACACACCTTGTCCCGCAGTCGGGTGCCCGCAAGCCACTAATAAACACAGAGGTGGTCAATGCACTAATAAGTAGTAACCAAAGACATCAACATATAAACTTTAATTGATGGGAAAGCAAGTATTAAAGGGAGTGCAATCTTTCCGTTGTCACATTACACAAGCCACCAATCCTGATGAATTAAAGTTTGCTAAAACAATAAAACAAAACTACTTAATGAATTAAATACATGCAGCACCTTCTTACAGCTCTTGTATCTTAGATTTGGGTGTGTCTTGTGCTGCCTCTTGACTGAATTCGTCCTTCTCTTCTGTTCGGTCTTTAGGTTTTCGAACTTCCGAATCTCCGAATCTCTTTAATGCGTCTGGTCTACGGGTATTTATAGTTTGTGTCTGAGGGAAGATGCGGCGCATCTACTTAAGTAGATGCGGCGCATGTACTTAACTTCGCGTGGGGTCCAAGATTATAATATTCAGGAATATTCGTACACCGCCAGAAGATGCGGCGTAACTCTTTATTAGATGCGGCGCATGTCCTCTTGTATCTTGGATCGTATCTGGTGATATCTTGATAGAGATGCGGCGCATGTTGATAGTGAGATGCGGCGCATCTGGAGCAGATTAGTCTTGATCTTCTTCATTTCAGTAGACTCTTCACTTTATGCACGTTTTGCTCCATTATTAGTCCAAAATCGCCAAGTTTCACCAAATGCTTGTTTTTACCTGAGAATTACAAAAGTAAACGATTAAGTATCAATCCTCATACATAATATAGTAAAACAAGTCAAATTAATAGGATAAATGATAGTAATAAAATGTACTTATTTGAGTTCATCAAATATCCCCCCACTTGAACTTTACTTGTCCCCAAGTAAACCTTAGATTAAATCTCATGAAAATGTATCCTAAAAGATGTTAGGATTTATTTTTATATTTAAGCATGTATTCGTTTATTTCGTAATCACACAACTAAACACTTAACGAATTAGAAGTAAAATAAAATAAGTCGATAAAAGCAAATCTAATCGTTTAACTGTCCAGTCGCGACGAATATTCTATCATAAGCTTGGCAAGTATACACATCTCCACCACTAAAGCTAAGGAATAACAAGTCTAAAGCGGTAAAAAGGGTTTTTAGGCTTAAGGGTTAATTATTCTCTTTTCACTATCGATCTCAAATTCCAGAAAAGGCGACAAAATCACAAATACATGATCGAATCCACGAACACGATACTTGCAATTGCTCAAATCCTTAACTCGAATAGGCTAAAGATAGGTCCAAACTTCACCAATAATAATATATCAAAAAGGGCGACAAAATCATAAATACATAGCCGAATCCACGACTACGATACTTAAGATTGCTCAAATCCCTAATCTCAATAAATCAAAGGTTCGGTTGGATAAAGAATAATAAAGGGTATGGATAATTTTTGGGATATAAATTGGTGTAAAAATAAAAAATAAACAAAACAAATAAATTAAAATCCTAAGTGTGGTTAATCACTATCCCAACCATCCCATGAATAAGACTCATATCATTGAATAACTCACGCTTTAACACTTAAAACACACGCTTTAGGTAGACACGAATTATACTCAACAAGATCTTAATCAAAGAATAAACCTTAATTGGCGTTCCCATAACTGCCAATTCCCATTCAATCCATAGATATAGTATAACAAATAGTGGTGATATCGACCACTTACATAACTTTACATAAGTTGGTTAAAACAAACATCCAACTTTTTTTTCTTTTTCTTTTTCTTTTCTCATTTTTTCGATTTTTTTTTTTTTTTTTTTTTTTTTTTTTTTTTTTAACTTGAAACATAAACATAGATGTGTAAACTTTCACCACATCACTATAATGATAATTCTGGATAATTTTTCCATACTTTTCATGACTTCAGAAATAACGGTAATAGTGAAAGTAGTAAACACACGAAAAATAAACTCAAAGATATACAATATTTACTTTCACTCCAATTTGCATTGTGCAATTTCCCGACCTAACCATATATAATGAATTACGCACGCGAACACAGGTAATGTAAGGAAACACACTCTGCCTATAGCAATTAACCAACCACGGATTCTAATCTACAGGGTAGGCTAAGGTTTAAGGTGTAACGAAACATTTTAAACATAGGTGTAAGAAACGAAAGGAATGGCTCTGAGGGTTTTTCTAGGGGTATCTTACTCTTAAAATGAGAGTAACAAAAGGGTTTATACGGGGGTTAACTAACCAGTGTAGCTAGTTAATAACACATAACATATAAAGGCTATTTGGTGTAATCCTAGAATTTTACCAAGTTAGACAAGTCATTCCAATTATATAAATAATACTCATTATGGTGGTCTCGAATAGTATACAAGCCAAGTTCTAAAGTTTACAAGTCACCGGCACACTCATAGATTTGTGAATTTTGGAAAAATCACAATTTTTGAAAATAACGTCATGTGTGCAGTTATGCAACTTAGATCTTAAACAAAAACATGCTAAAAAATTTTTAAGTTTGATATATTAAGCACATTTTAAGCATAATTTTTGAAAAAGTTTAGGACAAGTAATTGTTAAGTGTTCTAATTCTCCTATCCCCCCACTTAAGTTAAACAACGTCCTCGTTGTTTGTATAAAAGGTTAAAAACTGGAAAATAAAAAGAATTAGAACAGAAAAACTCCCCTGAGATTTGCTCGGTATGATCCTCCATTTGTATATGAGCAAAAATCAACTTTCTTGTGGATTAGAACGTTAAAGCTTCATACTTGATTTATCCACAGGAAATCCAGAAAACTATAATACCACCAACACTTTAAAACACACCTAAGATAAGAAAGGTTCAACTTGCATAACACATTAGTAGTTAGGAAAAATAAAACTTAAAAATTAAAACTGAAAATCATCAGGTCAGTCGATGCGCCGTATCTTATTGAAGAAGATACGCCGTATCGAGCCTGGAATTAATACGGATCAGAATAAAGATGCGCCGCATCCTTAACCAGGGATGCGCCGCATTAAAAATAAACTGATAAATAGTTTTAAAGTCGAAAAATAAAAAATGCAGAAAAATAAAATAAGATATGACCATTGCAGAGGATGCGTCGCATCTCAGAATTGAGATGCGCCGTATCCTCAGCGGCCTGACTGACTCAATACAAAATCAGAAAATAAAATAAAAGATAAGCATGGGTTGCCTCCCACGAAGCGCTTGTTTTTGTTCGAGTCACGAGCCTGACTCCACCCTTATTTACCGCGTAATAGGGTATTCTTGCCCCCACTTGGGGTCAAGTGCGGGTGATAGTAGCAATAAACACGAAAAGAGTGTAAAATTGCTAGTAAAGATGGAAGAAATAAATAAAAATCATACCTTGGCAATATATGTACATCTTTTCTACTCTTACCCGGTTTGGTTGATAAATTGGATGACTTGACCATCACATCTGAAAGAGTAGTATGTTGAGGAAAAATGAGTCTCCTTTCTTCTTGGTTAGTCTCGTTGGTAGTAAGGCGTCCCTTGACTTCTGCAGAAGATGAGAAAGGGTCTTTGGCAAGTAAAAGTTCGAGTTCCTCTACAACCTTCATAGGGTCTAAATCATCATCTTCATCAATCATTGCAGTGTTTAAGAGCTCAGCACCAAACTCTTCTTCGAGCTCCACCAAATACGGGTTGATCACAGGTGCTTCAATAGGTAGTGTAATAGATTTCACCTCATCATCTTTTTGTTTTGCAACCTGTTTAGGAAAACTAGCAAGATTATTAGTAACGGGATTAATAATATTAAATAAATTTGTACCACTTTGTATTGTAAGTGACTCCAATTCATCGTGTGAATCTCCATCTTCAACTAGTGGTCTTTCTATTTTAGCATCGTCCCGAATTTCATCCTTAAATAAGTAATCCCAGATTTCTTCAAAATCCCTCGTTGGGTCAAAATCTGGTTGAGGTATGTCATCATAAACTATGGCGTCAATTGGTTCGAAATCAAAATTAGAATACTTTTCATCTTCATCCGTTGGATTGTCTAATGGTGGTAATACGATTGCAGAATATTCTTCAACGTAGGGTTCCGTATACACATCATCTTGTTCAATCTCCGAGGAAAAAGTACTATCAATAACAATTGCCGGAATTGGTTTCACGGTATATGAATCTTCTTCATCATCATTTGACATACACCAAGTGTGTTGAAACGGCAACCTATTTCTTTCTTTCTTTAACTTTTCTCGTCCAAGAATCAAGTATTCTTCCATAGTGATTTCTTTCGTTTCAATGACTTGTGCACCATATCTTGCTCTCTCCCAATCGTATATCCCATAATTGCTCAAGGCTCTTTCCTCTTCAAATCTGATATATTCTTCCATTGTAATATCCGGATCGTCCATCTTCCTGAAATAAAACTTACTCGTGCAAAAGAAGGGTGAAACGATCAAAGTAAAATAAAAGCTTCTGATATCTGCTGTTGATGCGCCGTATCCAATAAATGGGATACGCCGTATCTTAATATGTTAAAATTTAATCAGACTTTATTCAGAAAATAGATACGCCGCTTTAGAAATTAGAATGCGCCGTATCAATTTTAATTAATCAAAAATCAATTTATCTAATTAAAATTAAATGCGTCGTATCAACGAAAGTTAATGCGCCGTATTTTCGTTACGTTTAAAAATAAAAGATTTTTGATTCAGTAAGATGCGCCGTATCGACGGAAATCGATACGCCGTATTTGTTTAATAATTCGCAAACTGTTTTTAATTAAAATAATAGATACGCCGTATCTGCGAAAGCAGATGCGTCGTATGGCGTTAACGTTTAGAAAAAATTTTTATCAAAACAGATACGCCGTATCTACAAAAGCAGATGCGTCGTATTACTTTATCGCTTAGAAAAATTTTCTTGTTAAAAACAGATACGCCGTATCTTGGGGAAAAGATGCGTCGTATCGAATTAATTAAACGCGTTGTATTAAAAAAAAATTAAACGCAATACGCCGTATCTGAGAGATCAGATGCGCCGTATCGTTTGATTTAGCACAGTACAACGATAGCAGAACACACAAAAAAAAAACGAAAAATAAAATAAAACACACGAACAAAAACAAATAAAAGCAAAAATAAAAGAAAACAAATAGCACACAATACAACAAATATGCAAAATAGTACAATGATGCAATTAATCTAATAAAAAGAAAAACAAATCAAGATACACCACGAGTATTTTAATTAGGTTTTTCTATTAAAATACTAAATCAAATTAACAGATAATAACAATTCACTCCCCGGCAACGGCGCCAAAAAACTTGATGCGCGTGATGTGTCGTTGCGGTTTAGCAGTTTTAATGCCTACTCAAGTTTTAAATTTATATTTAGCCGACTTATCAATAACACACACACTTAACGAGCAGTGTACCCGGTCAGTATGAAGATAATGGTAAGTAGAGTGTCGATCACTAAGAGTGGAACGTATAATCTCGTTAATCTAATCAGTATTTTAATATCCTAAAGCAAGGGGGTTTCAGCCTGAGAGACTGGCACAGTTTTGTTTGCAATTAAATAATAAAATAAACAAATAGGCACGAATCAGCAAGTAGCACACACGTACACAGATAGATACTAGAGACAATAAGAGGGCTGTCCTTATGATTAAGTAGATTGTCACTTGTTTTATTGATAGCTTTATATGAAGTGTATGTAATTAACCCTTTCTCGTTGGTCCTATTCTTATCGGCGAGTAAACCCTTAATGACGACTTATGTCTAAAAGTTATTCCTAAGTGATCAATTTAGAAACAACCGTGGGAGCCACACCTTGTCCCGCAGTCGGGTGCCCGCAAGCCACTAATAAACACAGAGGTGGTCAATGCACTAATAAGTAGTAACCAAAGACATCAACATATAAACTTTAATTGATGGGAAAGCAAGTATTAAAGGGAGTGCAATCTTTCCGTTGTCACATTACACAAGCCACCAATCCTGATGAATTAAAGTTTGCTAAAACAATAAAACAAAACTACTTAATGAATTAAATACATGCAGCACCTTCTTACAGCTCTTGTATCTTAGATTTGGGTGTGTCTTGTGCTGCCTCTTGACTGAATTCGTCCTTCTCTTCTGTTCGGTCTTTAGGTTTTCGAACTTCCGAATCTCCGAATCTCTTTAATGCGTCTGGTCTACGGGGTATTTATAGTTTGTGTCTGAGGGAAGATGCGGCGCATCTACTTAAGTAGATGCGGCGCATGTACTTAACTTCGCGTGGGGTCCAAGATTATAATATTCAGGAATATTCGTACACCGCCAGAAGATGCGGCGTAACTCTTTATTAGATGCGGCGCATGTCCTCTTGTATCTTGGATCGTATCTGGTGATATCTTGATAGAGATGCGGCGCATGTTGATAGTGAGATGCGGCGCATCTGGAGCAGATTAGTCTTGATCTTCTTCATTTCAGTAGACTCTTCACTTTATGCACGTTTTGCTCCATTATTAGTCCAAAATCGCCAAGTTTCACCAAATGCTTGTTTTTACCTGAGAATTACAAAAGTAAACGATTAAGTATCAATCCTCATACATAATATAGTAAAACAAGTCAAATTAATAGGATAAATGATAGTAATAAAATGTACTTATTTGAGTTCATCAGTTTGTAATCACCATCAACTATAATATACCATAGATCTATGTCCTTTGACTTTACATAAGTCTCAAAGCGATTTTTC
Source organism: Artemisia tridentata subsp. tridentata (assembly GCA_021014915.2). Lineage (NCBI taxonomy): Eukaryota > Viridiplantae > Streptophyta > Magnoliopsida > Asterales > Asteraceae > Artemisia > Artemisia tridentata. Next base: position 126,696,507 of record CP139508.1, read on the forward strand.
CAATAAATAAAATAATTTGGTTCAAATAGAGGTGGTCTCTGCATAGATTGCCTTTCTTTAAAGTTTTCAAAATCCATGGATTGTTTTAAGTTTTAAAATACAATATATTTTAAAGATCTTAAGTAACGTAGCTCTTGATGCCAATTGTGGAAAACTAGAAGGGGGGTTGAATAGTTTTTACCATTTTAAAGTTTTATTTGCTTTGTTACTATATGTTAATTTCAAAGGAAACAATCACAAATAAATAATCACACAATGTAAACAAAAGATAAAGAGAGGAAAGATCAAACCACACGACACTGTTGTTTATAGTGGTTCGGCTACAATGACTCTCTTCCTTGCCCTACTCCACTCCCCGAGTTTCCTACTCGAGAGTTTATCTTTCACTAAGAAACAAACTCCTTTTCTAGGCGGAGAAAACCTTTACACGTCGCTTACTTCCTTTTCCGGTACTAAGCTAAACACCGGGTTCTTTCACAAGGTAGAACCAACCTGACGTCGCCTATTTACTTTACCGACACTAAGCTAGATGTCGAGTTCTTTACACGGGTACAACTACTCCCAACACTCTTTGTGCTTTAAGGACTAAAGCACTAACCACACTCACTGATTACAAATGAAAGATATGATGTGTGAAATAAACTACAATATCACACAGTAATGCAACTAAAGGATTACGGTTCTGTAGATCCTTGAATGCTTGATCTCTTTTCTACAAAATGAAAGATCAAAGTGAAATGCAACTATGAATGATGTTAGTAAGATATGTACTGAATGAATATGTGTGTTAAAGCTATATGAGTGATGAGAGAGCCAAATGATCAGCTTCCTATTTATAGGCAAGCTGATCTTCAGCTCACGGATCCCACGGATCCCTCATAAGGGATCCGTCCTTTATATGATTTGGATCCGTGGGATGTGACAGCTAAGGTTTAGTTGTCTCTTACCATATCTTAGTTGTATCTTACCAAATCATCCAAGATCTTCAAATGTCAACTATGTATCTTGCAAATCTAACCAAGATATATCAAAGATATTGTATGTGATGCATGCAATGATGTCATGGAATGGTTTTAGAATTAAAGTTTCCTTTTAAGGAAACAAGTTACTAAACTTGTAATTCTTGGTTAATATGTGAAGTGTAAAATGTGTACTTAAGAGACTTAAGCTAGTATTTATTATTTGCTTAAAAGATATTCCTTTTATTTGTCATTAACAAAACTAATGAAAGATCAAAGAATATAAATAACGTTTTTGAGACACTATTTGTATTAACAGAATCTTTATGCGGATACCCCTTTAAATGTTTTTTAGACGCATACAAAGGGTACCACCAAATCCAAATGGCTAAAGAAGACGAGGAAAAAAACAGCCTTCCACACAAGCCAAGGTGTCTACTATTATACAAAGATGCCTTTTGGACTAAAGAATGCGGGTGCCACTGTAACACCCCGACCCGACAAGGGTAAAGATATCACAAATATATGGTTTCATATCAGAATAACATAACATCTATAAATCAAAACAGCGGAAGTCTTAAATAACCAAACAGAGTAAGTCAACATGACTTATACCAAAAGTAAAGCAGAAAGTAAATGAAGTACATAAGTTCAAAAGCCCAAACAATGGCATGACAAAAGTCTAAGAAATCCATGTGGTAAATAAGCTAATAAGACAAAGCTTCACTCAGGTGCACTCTTCCCAAAAGCCATAACCCAGCTCCTAGCTTAATTACCTGCCGCGGGAAAAGAAACGCGGCTGAGCTACACAAGCTCAGTGAACAGATATAACGATAACAAACAGTAGAATGAGGAATAACAATAACAGTATGAATAAATCAGAGTTAAGCATCTGTATGAAGCAGCAGTAATGAAAGATAAAGAGTAAAGGTGTAGGAAAACAGAAATCCTCTACGAGCCCAGTAACAGTAACAGTATCAGTATCAGTATAATCATGTAACCATATAATCATATAGAGGGGAGACCTCTCAGTAAACCAGTAATTACGAGGGGAGTCCTCAAACAGTAAGTGGAGTGATCAGCTCCCAGTATGTGAAAGACGTGTATCGCACACACCATCAGTCACCAGTAATACATAAATCAGTAATCAGTAACAGTAACAGTTCTAGGATGCATCCATACGCCCCAGGTGGCCATAAACCTCCCAACACACCAAATAAAATACAGTCAGGGACGGAACAGGTCATCACTCTCCTGCCCTAGAGTCATGCCATCGGTGCATCAATGACATGGTCATGAAACCCTCATGACTAGTTATGGCTCGTAGTATCAAACTGTGCGTCAGTGGTCAAGTATCAGTATTCAGTATTCAGTTTAGTTTCATAGGTCAATATCCAGTTCAGTATATCAGAAAGTTCATATCAGATGGTTCAGTAACAGAAGGGTCAATATCAGTAGGTTCAATATAAGAAAGGTTCAGTATCAGTAGGTCAATGTCAAAGGTTCACAGAAACAAGGAACATGGCAGTGAATCAGAAATCAAAAATGAGACGAAGGCACCTTACTAAAGAAGGGCAGAAATACTGTACCTTATTACCCAAATAGCAGAATCACAGAATAAGACAGTGACAAGCAACCAATCACTCCTTCTTCACACCTAGAGGAGTAAAGACATAATTACTAATGATCCCACTTTCCATATTTAGTGACTTTCTATTTTTAGCAGGTTTCCATTTTTAGAAAGTTTCCTTATTTAGTAAGTTTCCAAAATTAGCAGATTTCTATAATTAGTAAGATTTAAGTATTATGATTTAGTTAAGTCATTAATTTAGTATCATTATGGAATTAGGGTTGATTTTAGTAAGATATAAAAGTTTAGGGTTAAATATGCCAAGTTTACATAGTTTAGGGTTTTAATTGTAAATATATCATGTTAAGGGTCTAAAATGAAAATATCATAAGTTACTCATGTAAATACATCCATTATTCAGAAATACCTCTTTAATCCATAAGATTTCATATTTTACACTTTAAACCCTTTATTTATAAAAGTTACAAAATAAACCTTAAAGTTACATAATTTACAATTTAACCCATATAACATCCTTAATTACACCATTAACCCTTATATTTAATTATTTACAGAATCTAACTTCTAATTTCATGTATGGTACGATTTACCCCTTTAGTTTCACATAATTACCCATTTAGTCCCTATAGTTATAAAACTTATATATTAAACAATAAATTCATAACAATTACATATTAGCCCCCATAATTATCCAAAATTACACCGAACCCTCTTAATATTATTATTTACTCAAAATGACTTCAAGTTTCCAGTATTTACATTTTTAGTCCCTTGATTTAATTAAATTTCAATTCGGAAATATAAATATACATATTTACTCTTTAAACCTCATAATTTCCAAAACTAACACACATGGCCCTTATTTTATATTTTTACATGATTAGTCCCTGATTATAACACCTTACAAAAATATCCCATGAGTTTTAAAATTTACAAAACACCCCCTTATATTTTATTCTTACAATCGGTAAATAACAAAATCAAACAAAACCCTAATATCAAATCCAAATCATTACCCCATGATTACCAACAACCTTAAACACTCATTAATGATCAGATTTCATGTCATGAACCCTAGCCCTAATCGATTACATTAGGGTTTCATTTTATTTTCTTTCTTTTCTTTAATTTCCATTAAACCCGATTTGTACAATAATTTACCACGACATTTTTAGGCTTCTAAAACTCGAACCAATATTTTTCCCAGATTATATGGATCGTATAGAGCTCAGGAAAAATAAGCCTCACACCCAGAAAATTCGTACACAATTATTTAGAGTTTTAACACGTTTTTAAGATTTAATTCTCAAATAATTCGAAGTGCATGCATGGTTCGATTCTATCATTTTATTTAGACCTTATATGATGCAAGAGATGTGGGAAAAATACCATACAAGATTTAGGACGTGTAGAACAGGTCGCACGAATTTAGTTCTCTCGGTTTGGATAAAAATGACACCAAAATTCTCCACGAGCACAAACGCGATCAATAAACCTTGGAATGATTTTTCACAGAGTATATATGATGTGAGGAACACAAGAAAAATGGAGAATGAATTTTACATGGATCGAATTAATTAAATTAGAATTGTTACCTTTCGAGTGAAATAAAGGAGGAAAATTCGACAACAAGCCAACCCGACCTCTATAATTCGTAAGGCTATTTTTCTAGGCTTCTTGAGATGCTTAAGAACACAGGAAAAATGATGGTGCACTTCCAGAAATTCGTATGAGCAAGGAGGAATTATTTTGGTGTTTTAGGGTTTACTCGGTTTATGATTTTGGAATGAATAATATATCAAATATATAAATTGAGAAGTAACCGAGTCTTAGGGGAGGTAAATGGGCCAAAATCTCGGGATTTAAGTTAGGAAAGTAATTTGATTTGATTTGCTATTTTAATTGCATTTTAATTACCTTTAAAAGTCATAATATTAATAATAACTTCTATTCGGCGCCCAAAGGGCATTTTGGTAATTTTTTGGCTTGTAAAAATATTAAATGGAGTTTTCAAAATCATTTGGTATCATATCTTGTCCACTGCCAGAAGTTTGGAATTTATTTGGTGCTGTACATATGTTTTATTTAGATTTTAAATTTCTAGGGGCAATTTGGTCATTTACGTGTTTTAGATTTTTCAGGTATTACAACTTCTTCCCCTCTAACAGAAAAATTTCGTCCTCGAAATTTGCAAGGACATAGAAGAGAAAAAATAGGACAGAAACGAAACAGGACATACCAGATCAGAACATGAAATGTGGATAACTGGCTCGTATTGACTCTTCGGTCTCCCAGGTTGCCTCACGCGCTGGGTGATTCCGCCAAAGAATCTTTACAAACGGAATGACTTTATTCCTCATAACACGCTCCTGACGCTCTAAAACCGCTTCCGGTTCTTCAGATAAGGACATATCGGGCCGGATTTGATCAAACGGATAAGAAGCCACATGTAGAGGATGATAGTTGTATCCCCTCAAAAGAGATACATGAAATACGTTATGCACATGAGCCAACTGAGGTGGTAAAGCTAGACGATACGAGACTTCTCCGATACGCTCCAGAATTTCAAAAGGTCCAATAAACCGAGGGCTGAGCTTGCCCTTAATACCAAAACGTTTGACGCCTCGGAACGGAGATACTTTCAGGAATACCCGATCGCCGACATTAAACTCTAGATCCCGACGGTGCTTATCCGCATAACTCTTTTGACGCGCTCGTGCCTCTCTCAATTTCTCCTTAGCTATGGCAACCTTTTCATTTGTGACCTCAATCATCTCGGGACCCTCAAGAAGACGTTCCCCTACTTCATTCCAACATACCGGTGCTCTGCACTTCCGCCCATATAACATCTCAAAAGGTGCCATATCAATGCTCGTGTGCCAACTGTTATTATAAGCGAACTCTACCAAACACAGATAATCGTCCCAACTACCCGTCCATTCCAACGCACACGCCCGTAACATATCCTCTAATGTCTGGATGGTCCTCTCTGACTGACCATCAGTTTGGGGATGAAAAGCGGTACTGAATTTAAGATGAGTACCCCAAACTTTATGCAATCCCTTCCAGAAGCGCGAAGTAAAACGAGGATCTCGATCAGAAACGATAGATGAAGGAGTGCCATGCAATCTAACAATCTCCTGCGTGAAAATCTCTGACAACTTACTAACACTATAGCTCATACGGATGGGTAAGAAATGAGCGGATTTAGTTAGCCGATCAACGACCACCCAAATCGCATCATGTTTCCTACGAGTCAACGGTAACCCACAAACAAAATCCATAGATATTTCATCCCATTTCCAAACTGGAATCTCCAAAGGCTGCAATAACCCACTAGCCCTCTGGTGTTCAATCTTGACCTGCTGACAGGTCATACATCTAGCTACAAACGATGCCACATCCTGCTTCATGCCATTCCACCAGAAGTGTTGCTTCAGATCCCGATACATCTTGGTAGAACCAGGATGGATAGAAAAAGGAGAACTATGAGCCTCAGACAACAAAGCCTCACGTAGATCAGGATCATTAGGAACACATAATCGATCCCCATACCATACAATACCACTATCATCGACCCGAAACTCATACTGCTTACCTTCCTCGACATTCTGCACAATAGCCCAGAGTTCACCATCGTCCTTCTGGGCTTCCTTAATCCGCAGCATCAAGTTTGATTCCACCTTCAAACTTGCCCAGTAACCACTGACGCCCCTTACACATAGCTCAACCTCTAACCGCTCTAAATCCTGAAGAATACGAGGCTCAATATTCATACTGGCAACCATACCCGATTTCCTGCTGAGTGCATCGGCAACAACATTCGCCTTGCCGGGATGATACTGGATATTAGTGTCATAATCCTTAAGAAGCTCCAACCATCTCCTCTGCCTCATGTTGAGCTCCTTCTGGGTAAATATGTATTTGAGACTCTTATGATCCGTGAAGATATCACATGATTCACCGTATAAGTAATGTCTCCAGATTTTCAACGCAAATACCACAGCTGCCAACTCTAGATCATGGGTCGGATAATTTTCCTCATAGGGTTTTAACTGCCTTGAAGCATAGGCAATTACTTTCCCGTTTTGCATGAGAACACAACCTAAACCCTTTTTGGAAGCGTCACTATAAATCTGAAATCCTCCCGAACCCGACGGTAAAGTCAAAATGGGTGCAGACACTAGTCGTCGTTTCAACTCCTCAAAGCTCTGCTCACGCTCATCTGTCCATACAAACTTTTCACCTTTTCTCATCAACTGAGTCAACGGTAAAGCCAACTTCGAGAACCCCTCGACAAAGCGTCGGTAGTAGCCAGCTAACCCTAGAAAACTCCTGACTTCGGTCACCGTGGTAGGTCTTGGCCATTTTGTGATAGCCTCAACCTTAGCTGGATCCATGGTAATCCCATCCGCAGACACGATGTGACCAAGGAAAGCAACTCGGTCCAACCAGAACTCACACTTAGAAAATTTAGCGTATAATTTCTGCTGCCTCAGAATACCCAAAACAGTACGCAAATGCTGCTCGTGCTCTTCCGCCGACTTAGAATATACCAGAATATCATCAATGAAAACGATGACGAATTTATCAAGAAATTCATGGAAAACCCGGTTCATTAAGTCCATAAATACTGCAGGAGCATTTGTTAACCCAAAAGGCATAACCAAAAACTCATAATGTCCATACCGGGTGCGGAAAGCAGTCTTAGAAACGTCCTGCTCTTTAACCCGCAACTGGTGATAACCAGATCGCAAGTCAATTTTGGAGAATACTTTAGCTCCCTGCAACTGATCAAACAAGTCATCAATGCGAGGTAGCGGATAACGGTTTCGAATGGTGATGCGGTTTAGCTCCCGGTAATCGATACACAACCGCATAGACCCATCTTTCTTCTTTACAAAAAGTACAGGAGCACCCCATGGTGACACACTCGGGCGAATAAATCCACAGTCCAATAGCTCTTCTAGCTGCTCCTTTAACTCCTTAAGTTCCACCGGTGCCATCCGGTATGGAGCCTTAGAGATAGGCTCAGCGCCGGGAATCAGATCGATAGTAAATTCAACCTCTCTGGCCGGAGGGAGACCAGGAAGTTTTTCAGGAAAAACATCAAAAAACTCCCGAACAATATGAACAGTATTAATATCAGGACCCTCGACAGAAGAATCTTTAACAGAGGCCAAATAACCTTGGAAACCATGAGATATTAGAGTCCTTGCTTTCAAAGCAGAGATAATTTTCACAGATTTCAGAGAGCGTGTTTCATGAAAGACAAATTCAGGCTGAGTTAGATCACCAAAAATTACTTTTCGAGCATGACAGTCAATGGTGGCTCTATGAAAAGATAACCAATCCATGCCCAGGATAACGTCGAAATCAACCATGTCCAGAGGAAGCAAATTTGCCGAACGAATCCGGTCATCGAATCGCAGAGGACAATTTACATATTCATGATCAATAAGAGTACTGAGTTTCATTAGAGTGGAGAGGGATATTTGGTTAATCAATGGTGTTGGTAATATTTTAAGTTTCTTAACCAGATTCAGAGATATAATCGAGTGTGTAGCTCCAGTATCAAAAAGCGTGAAAACAGTACAATCACCAATATATAAAACGCCCGTAATCGTACCTGAAGACCTGGCCGCCTGATCCCGAGTCAAAGAAAACACACGTCCCGTATTAGGTGCTGGAGGAGGTTTTAGATAGTTCCCGGTTGTCTCCGGGTGTTTAGGGCAGTCTTTCACTCTATGCTCTGTAGACCCGCATCTAAAACATGCCCCAGTAGCCACACGACAAGCCCCAGCATGACGTTTCCCACAAGTAGTGCAAATAGGAAAAGAATATGAACCCTCAGATGAACCTCCCTGAGAACCAGATCCCGAAGTCCTGTTCTGCTGATGTCCCCTGGTAGACTGATCCCTCCACTGTTTCTGACCGTTGTTGCGTCCCGAGCGATCATCTCCCTGCCTACTAGTGTACCTGGAATTTTGGCCCCTCGTATCCGGCCTCCTCTGATCATAGTTCCTGCCAGACTGACCCTGATGGTCACGTCCACGATCTGACTGACCTCGCTGATCAAAGTTCCTACCAGAATACCCCTTGTTATCCCGACTCTGACTCGGCTGCTGAACTCTGTCACCATCACGGTTACGCTTGTAACCAACGCCCTCATGAAAGATCTCGATGTTGCGAGCTGCATCGCAACATGCTGACGGATCTTCAAACTGATCATTGAGTATGCGATCGAGCACCCACCTAACACAATGGCGAATTGAAAAGTGTATTAGTGTCCATTGGTATCCAACATCAACTTTATACAGGTTACTAACCTTTTGAGTCCCCACTTGAACTGCTTTGCTTGACTCCTTGCATCTCCAGCAGCGGGACCCACGAAACTGACCAATCTCTGAAATCGCTCCAGGTATTGCCCTGCATTCTCAGAATCTAGCTGAGAGATAGTGTTGTACTCCCGAATAAACCTCTGCTGCTCCGAGTCAGGGAAGTACCGATTATAGAATGTAGTGCGAAAATCAGCCCAAGTACAACCAAGAACATACGGATCACCTCCTTTAGCCGCCTTGTGCGCCTTCCACCAATTAAGCGCATCACCTTCAAGCTTAAACACAGCCAGACGAGTCTTAAACTCGTCCTCACAACCTAGCACCTCAAACAGTTTCTCCATGTGGGTAATCCAGTCTTCTGCCGCGTGAGGAGTAGCAGCAGAACTGAAGGACAACGACTTGAGTTTATTGAAACTCTCAAGCCACCCATTAATGGTAGTGGGTCGGCCCCCACCACCAGAAGAACTGCCAGCACCTCCAGATGAACTAGCTCCACCACTGATAAGCCGGTTGATCACCGCATCAGTGTTAAGGCCCGGTAGCAGATTGGCTATAGCATTAGCCACCATAGCCTCCAGATTGGGGATTTCAGCATCTCCTCCACTATTATACTCCTGGTGACGAGTGTTAACCATCTATAGAATTATGAAGACGATTAGTAAGATCAAGCAAAAATATGACAGAGCAGAATAAGGAAAAAGAGTACGCGAAAGGAAACCTAATGTCTACCCAATCCTCACAGGTCAAAGGCCTAAGCCTACGGGTTTCGGAAACCTGTCGCTCTGATACCATAAATTGTAACACCCCGACCCGACAAGGGTAAAGATATCACAAATATATGGTTTCATATCAGAATAACATAACATCCATAAATCAAAACAGCGGAAGTCTTAAATAACCAAACAGAGTAAGTCAACATGACTTATACCAAAAGTAAAGCAGAAAGTAAATGAAGTACATAAGTTCAAAAGCCCAAACAATGGCATGACAAAAGTCTAAGAAATCCATGTGGTAAATAAGCTAATAAGACAAAGCTTCACTCAGGTGCACTCTTCCCAAAAGCCATAACCCAGCTCCTAGCTTAATTACCTGCCGCGGGAAAAGAAACGCGGCTGAGCTACACGAGCTCAGTGAACAGATATAACGATAACAAACAGTAGAATGAGGAATAACAATAACAGTATGAATAAATCAGAGTTAAGCATCAGTATGAAGTAGCAGTAATGAAAGATAAAGAGTAAAGGTGTAGGAAAACAGAAATCCTCTACGAGCCCAGTAACAGTAACAGTATCAGTATAATCATGTAACCATATAATCATATAGAGGGGAGACCTCTCAGTAAACCAGTAATTATGAGGGGAGTCCTCAAACAGTAAGTGGAGTGATCAGCTCCCAGTATGTGAAAGACGTGTATCGCACACACCATCAGTCACCAGTAATACAAAAATCAGTAATCAGTAACAGTAATAGTTCTAGGATGCATCCATACGCCCCAGGTGGCCATAAACCTCCCAACACACCAAATAAAATACAATCAGGGACGGAACAGGTCATCACTCTCCTGCCCTAGAGTCATGCCATCGGTGCATCAATGACATGGTCATGAAACCCTCATGACTAGTTATGGCTCGTAGTATCAAACTGTGGGTCAGTGGTCAAGTATCAGTATTCAGTATTCAGTTTAGTTTCATAGGTCAATATCCAGTTCAGTATATCAGAAAGTTCATATCAGATGGTTCAGTAACAGAAGGGTCAATATCAGTAGGTTCAATATAAGAAAGGTTCAGTATCAGTAGGTCAATGTCAAAGGTTCACAGAAACAAGGAACATGGCAGTGAATCAGAAATCAGAAATGAGACGAAGGCACCTTACTAAAGAAGGGCAGAATATCTGTACCTTATTACCCAAATAGCAGAATCACAGAATAAGACAGTGACAAGCAACCAATCACTCCTTCTTCACACCTAGAGGAGTAAAGACATAATTACTAATGATCCCACTTTCCATATTTAGTGACTTTCTATTTTTAGCAGGTTTCCATTTTTAGAAAGTTTCCTTATTTAGTAAGTTTCCAAAATTAGCAGATTTCTATAATTAGTAAGATTTAAGTATTATGATTTAGTTAAGTCATTAATTTAGTATCATTATGGAATTAGGGTTGATTTTAGTAAGATATAAAAGTTTAGGGTTAAATATGCCAAGTTTACATAGTTTAGGGTTTTAATTGTAAATATATCATGTTAAGGGTCTAAAATGAAAATATCATAAGTTACTCATGTAAATACATCCATTATTCAGAAATACCTCTTTAATCCATAAGATTTCATATTTTACACTTTAAACCCTTTATTTATAAAAGTTACAAAATAAACCTTAAAGTTACATAATTTACAATTTAACCCATATAACATCCTTAATTACACCATTAACCCTTATATTTAATTATTTACAGAATCTACCTTCTAATTTCATGTATGGTACGATTTACCCCTTTAGTTTCACATAATTACCCATTTAGTCCCTATAGTTATAAAACTTATATATTAAACAATAAATTCATAACAATTACATATTAGCCCCCATAATCATCCAAAATTACACCGAACCCTCTTAATATTATTATTTACTCAAAATGACTTCAAGTTTCCAGTATTTACATTTTTAGTCCCTTGATTTAATTAAATTTCAATTCGGAAATATAAATATACATATTTACTCTTTAAACCTCATAATTTCCAAAACTAACACACATGGCCCTTATTTTATATTTTTACATGATTAGTCCCTGATTATAACACCTTACAAAAATATCCCATGAGTTTTAAAATTTACAAAACACCCCCTTATATTTTATTCTTACAATCGGTAAATAACAAAATCAAACAAAACCCTAATATCAAATCCAAATCATTACCCCATGATTACCAACAACATTAAACACTCATTAATGATCAGATTTCATGTCATGAACCCTAGCCCTAATCGATTACATTAGGGTTTCATTTTATTTTCTTTCTTTTCTTTAATTTCCATTAAACCCGATTTGTACAATAATTTACCATGACATTTTTAGGCTTCTAAAACTCGAACCAATATTTTTCCCAGATTATATGGATCGTATAGAGCTCAGGAAAAATAAGCCTCACACCCAGAAAATTCGTACACAATTATTTAGAGTTTTAACACGTTTTTAAGATTTAATTCTCAAATAATTCGAAGTGCATGCATGGTTCGATTCTATCATTTTATTTAGACCTTATATGATGCAAGAGATGTGGGAAAAATACCATACAAGATTTAGGACGTGTAGAACAGGTCGCACGAATTTAGTTCTCTCGGTTTGGATAAAAACGACACCAAAATTCTCCACGAGCACAAACGCGATCAATAAACCTTGGAATGATTTTTCACAGAGTATATATGATGTGAGGAACACAAGAAAAATGGAGAATGAATTTTACATGGATCGAATTAATTAAATTGGAATTGTTACCTTTCGAGTGAAATAAAGGAGGAAAATTCGACAACAAGCCAACCCGACCTCTATAATTCGTAAGGCTATTTTTCTAGGCTTCTTGAGATGCTTAAGAACACAGGAAAAATGATGGTGCACTTCCAGAAATTCGTATGAGCAAGGAGGAATTATTTTGGTGTTTTAGGGTTTACTCGGTTTATGATTTTGGAATGAATAATATATCAAATATATAAATTGAGAAGTAACCGAGCCTTAGGGGAGGTAAATGGGCCAAAATCTCGGGATTTAAGTTAGGAAAGTAATTTGATTTGATTTGCTATTTTAATTGCATTTTAATTACCTTTAAAAGTCATAATATTAATAATAACTTCTATTCGGCGCCCAAAGGGCATTTTGGTAATTTTATGGCTTGTAAAAATATTAAATGGAGTTGTCAAAATCATTTGGTATCATATCTTGTCCACTGCCAGAAGTTTGGAATTTATTTGGTGCTTTACATATGTTTTATTTAGATTTTAAATTTCCAGGGGCAATTTGGTCATTTACGTGTTTCAGATTTTTCAGGTATTACAGCCACCTACCAGCGACTGGTAGATAATGCATTTGAAAAGCAAGTGGGCCGCAACCTAGAGGTCTATGTTGACGACCTTGTCATAAAAAGCCATACCGAAGACGAACTGGTCCGCGACATTGAAGAAACATTTAGAACACTACGAAAGATCAACATGAAGTTAAATCCTAAGAAATGCACTTTTGGCGCTACAGAAGGCATGTTCCTGGGATACTTTATAGAACCTGATGGCATTAGACCATGCCCAGAAAAAACAGAGGCTGTCATCCAACTCCCTTCACCACGAACGTTGAAAGAAGTCCAGTCTCTGAATGGAAAACTAGCCGGGTTGAACAGATTCCTGTCCAAATCAGCAGATAAGTCACTCCCCCTCTTTAAAACACTCAAGAAGTGTACAAAAAAGGGAGACTTTCGTTGGACTACAGAAGCGGAAGAAGCTTTTACACAGCTTAAGCAACATATAGCAGCGCTTCCCAAGCTAGTCGCGCCCCGACCAGGGGAGGAGTTAATTGTGTACTTGTCTGCGACTCATGGAGCAGTCAGCGCGGTGCTACTGACAGATAGGAATTCCGTACAAACACTGGTATATTTTGTAAGTAAAGCGCTCAAGAAGACAGAGATTAACTATAGCCCAATGAAAAAGTTGGTCTTGGCATTAGTATTCGCCGCCAAAAGATTGCGCAGGTACTTTCAAGCGCACCCAATAGCGGTGATCACAGACCAACCAATCAAGCAAGTTATCTCCAAACCCGACGCATTGGGGCGGTTACAAAAGTGGAGTGTATTGCTAGGCGAGTATAACATCTCTTATAGACCACGCACTGCGGTTAAGGGGCAAATACTAGCAGACTTCATCATCGAAAAACCAGACACCGATGCTGCACCTCCACAGAGCGAGGTAGAATTACAAGAACCATGGGTCCTGTTAACGGATGGATCTTCATGCGTAAATGGGTCGAGCGCAGGCCTTATCCTCACCAATCCAGAAGGAATGGAATTCACTTACGCACTGCGCTTTGAATTCACAGCTACGAATAACGAGGCAGAGTATGAAGCCCTAATTGCTGGATTACGCATTGCAACTCGAATGGGTGTACGCAACCTAGAAGCAAATGTGGATTCCCGATTAGTAGCCAACCATGTGTTGGGCGAATATGTGGCTAAAGAGGATAACATGGTTCAATACCTCGACAAGACCAAGTCACTAATCCAAGGTTTTGACAGGTTTACCATTAAACAAGTTCCTAGAGGGGAAAACAAAAAAGCGGATGCGCTAAGCAAGATCGCATCTACAAGCTTTGCGCACCTGTCAAAACAAGTGTTGGTGGAGATCCTAAAAAATAAATCCATCTCGGAGATGGAGATATCCACCGTAATAGAGGAGCAGAATCCTACGTGGATGACCCCTATTGTCGAATTTATAAGCAAAGGCATATTGCCCCATGAGCAGAAGGACGCTCGACGGATACGGCGCACAGCGCAGAGGTTCGAACTTCAAGATGGTATCCTATATCGGCGCTCATTCCTACAACCATGGCTTCGGTGCGTTTGACCTCTTCAGGCAGATTACGTACTCCGAGAGATCCACGCCGGTTCATGCAGTATGCATTCAGGACCACGGTCCGTCGTAGCACGAGCCTTGCGGTCAGGATACTACTGGCCCACTATGCATCACGATGCGCGTGATGTGATAAAGAAATGTAGCGACTACCAAGTTCATAGACCCATCCCGCGCAGACCACAACAAGAGCTAATGCCTATCACTTCTCCATGGCCATTCTATAAGTGGGGTATCGACATTGCGGGTCCCTTCCCTGTTGCAGCAGGGGGACTGAAATTTCTTATTGTGGCTGTAGACTACTTCACTAAGTGGATTGAGGCAAAAGCAGTGGCGACAATCACAGGTAATCAAGTAAAATGATTCGTTTGGGAAAATATTGTATGCCGCTTTGGATTACCCGGGGAAAATATTTCGAACAACGGAAAACAATTCCGCGATAACCCGTTCAAAGACTAGTGCGCAGAACTAAATATTACACAACACTTCGCGTCGGTTAAACACCCACAAACCAATGGTTTGGTTGAGCGCGCAAATCGTAGTCTGGGCGAAGGAATTAAAGCGCGCCTGGACAAACACAAAGGAAGATGGGTGGATGAATTGTCGCACGTCTTATGGGCGCACCGCACGACAATCAAGGTTAGCAATGGAGACACTCCCTTTTCTCTTGTCTATGGGACATAAGCTGTCATACCAGCTGAAATTGGGATGCCAACTATTCGTACCGCGGAAGTTAATGTCGCAACCAATGACGACGAACGGCGTATAGACTTGGACCTATTGGAAGAAAGGCGTGAACTCGCAGCTATACGTGAGGCAAAAGCCAAGTCAAAAATGAAGGGATACTACGATGCTAAAGTTCGAAGCACCTCATTCAGACCAGGCGACTTTGTATATCGCGCTAATGATGCGAGCCACGCAGAAGATACAGGTAAACTTGGACCAAAGTGGGAAGGACCCTATGAGGTCGTTGAAGCACTAGGAAAAGGCGCGTACAAGCTGCGTGACATGGATGGCCATGAGCTACAACGCACATGGAATATTTGCAATCTCAAGAGATGCTATCTTTAGGGAAGGTTACGACCCCACCCACGGACACTTCCGCACTTTAGTAAGTGCTCAATAAATATCCGTGTATTTACATTTTTGTTTCATCTAGGCAAATGTCTTTCTTTTTTTCAAAAACTTGCAAGTATTAATTAAATGTCGCGGTTTCTAGCTAACTCCGCGACACACTTTACTTTGTTGTTTACATATTATTTATGTTTCAATATTGTTGTTATATTACCTTTTGCCTACATGGCGTGCATGCACTTATTAAAACCCACGATGGTAAAGGATGAGTAAACCTACTAAATAACTCGTTGAGTAAGAGGGTTGCAAACCCATCAACATCGGATCACGCATCCTTGTTAAACACCTTACTCTCAAGACGTTGGAGTAAGTTTATTGTGTATCCCACGACGGATACACAACAATGCACACTGTGCGCGTTTAACAAATTAGGAGTTAACACTCTTAACCCCTTGATATGGTATTCGCATACACTTGTGAATTTCATATATATTCGCGCTTGACATTAAGCCATGAATTTCATACACGATTATGTTATAAGTGATTATAGATTCCTGTAATCTTTTTTAAGTGCGTTTATATAACGGTTTGATTCTTAGACATAACATAGACGTCTTGTACGCAAAGACAAATAACTAAGTACAAACATCATAACCACAATCACATACAATATGCGTACAATCGCACTTTCAAAATATCATTTTATCATGGACTACGAGTTCATACAAAGTATAGATTTAACATGCACATGTGCAACAAAATGTTAACCTATTACAAAACATCACCAAGTCAACACAATCTAAAAGCTGTGGGAGCGTCTAAGCTCTGAACTGCTAACATGGTACGCCGCACTCCCAGCCTCCTCAAGCTTCTTCAGGAGATCACCATCCTTGGGCGACACTATCGGTACGTTAACAGGTACTCCATCAGATCTTGGAATATGTGCAGCGCCAATGCCACAAAGGATGGCCTTCCCCTTCACACCTTGCTTCTTCGCAAGCCTCATGGCATGGGCCTCTAAGGATTCCTTCAGTGGGATTTCCTTCTCGAGGGCAAAAGGATTTAAGATATTGCGAGGACGAGCAAAGATAGGTACCTGCAGCTGTGACACGTCCGACTTAAGAAAGTAATCAAGTTGTGCCTCTGCGTCCTCCGCCGCATGCCTGGCCAAGGTTAACCCCTCCATAATAACACCTATGGGGTAATCTTGATCGCGCTCTAGTTGAGCAATATGAGGAAGATCTAACAGCTTCATCTTCTCCATAGCAGCGACAAGTTCATCATAGGCATCAGCATTATAACCAGGTACTTGTGCGGCAGGCACTGTCAATAACTTACTCTCTGAAAGCTCCTCTATAGCCTGCACCTTGCCACGTGCCAGCGCACGCTCAACAACATCCCCAAATACCTCCCTCACCTCTTGAGACTCAAGAGTACTCAAAGCAGCAAGATGCAAACCATGGCTGATAAGCCACCTGCGCTCAGCAATTGAAGATACTAGGTGTGGGTACAACTCTTCATCATACTCAATACTGAGCTTGCGCAGCTTAATTTCCTGCTTCTCCAGCGCCCCCTCAACAGCCTTACGAAAGTCATCCAATCTAGAGAAGTGCGCGCTCTTGTTAAGCTCCATGTACTTCAAGACCTAAAGACAACTGGCCTTGTAATCGGTTAACCCAGCACGCTCTTGGCTCACTTGGGCAAGTAATGACATCTTCTCTTCAGCAAGATTCTGGGCATACGCATCTGTTGCCTTTACCTCAGCCCGAGCATCAGCCAATTGCGCCTTCAGAAGCGCAATCTCCTCATCTTTCTGCACATAGCGGCTACCTTCACCAGCATACCTTGATCGTAGCTGTGCAACTAAGGAGGCCTGGTGCGCAGCAGCCAAACCTAGCTCCTCTATCAGTTGGTCCGTTGGCACATCCTCAAACGCCTTCGGCTCAGTCTCTTGGCTCTTCTGCGCAAAATCATCAGTATGAGAGGGACTCGCCTTGGGTGGCGAATTCCCAACACGCGCAGCATCATCATCAGCAGCTTCAACACTGCACGCAAATAACAAAGCTACTTTATAGTATCATCGCGGAATAAAGAATTGAAGATCTAAAGATACAAGTCTCCTTACTTACTTGGTGGGAGGAGTTTTAGGTGGCGACGCATCCTCTTCTGATGATTGCCCGACAGAGATAACATGGCGCCTTCTTTTAGATGTACCCGCGCCATCATCACCAGAAGTTTTCTTGCGCTTCACCCCTTGGCTAGCCTCCTCGGGCCCACTTTCAGACATGGAAATCCCCATACTCTCTGTCGAGTCTGTGCGCGATGGCTCTTCCACAGGGACTTGTACCCCAGGAGTTGGAAAACTGCGAAGCGGAATCGCCTCTAAAATAGCTGGGGGTGTATCCTCTGGTTCCTCCTGTACGATCTCCATAGTGCGCCCCGCTGTAGCCTCCAAAACTGGCTCCTCACCTTCTCTTAAAGGGCGCACTCCTACGGTCACCTGTTTGGGTCTCGCCAAGCGCACCACGCTGAATAGATCCATCTCTGCGCAACAAAAAACAAACAAACAAAGATGGTTACAAAAGCTATAATAGTGAAGAGCGCTTACACTACTGAGCGAAGGAGAAGAAAGGACAAGCACCCACCCCGGTGATTCTCATCCAAAAAGGTTGGCACCTCGTCAGGACTTCCGAAGTAGTTGCGACTAATGCCCATATGCACTAAAAACTCTTCTGGATAAGCGTTGATAGGGAGGCGATTAGCATTAATCGTTTCCGCATCATCTGCGTTATACGTTCCGGGGATGGGGCGCTTATCCTTCGGTAATGACTCTTGGGTATAGAACTCAAAAATCCATGGAAAAAATGCATCATCAACCCAAAAGAATTTCTCCCTCCAATTCCTAAGTGCGTCTAACTTTTCCGTATAGCACTGCAGCTGCCCTGCGCGCTTGGAAAAGGACACCCACCCGTTTGACCACGACGAGTGATAAAACGCGCAGAATAGATGGATCGTGGGGTCAATCGCCAACAAGCGACAATTTACTTCAAAATTTGTTATTTTTGCTGCACCTATACAGTGCAGTTGGGAAATATGGAGACGATAGTGGTTTAAAACATCGCACAAGAATAGAGAAATGGGCACACGTTGGTTAGCGAATTCGAAGAAACGTGTGTATACCCCTACTTTCCCTTCAGGGAAGTTCGCTATGGACGCAGTCGCCACCGGAACCACCGGGTGCAACGCGATCGGGATATAATAATCCGAGGTGAACTGATGAAGTTCGTCCTCGGATATATCGGATGTAAAGTCGGATAATTGAAGAACCATGGTTAGAATTCAATGGATTCTGCAGCGCACGCACTATTACCTTATGAGTTGTTGATTTCTTGTTCGCTGTTTAGAGTTTTTAACAATGGCGGCAATAGACGTTTTTACTGTGATAAGCACAATGAAATGGAGATGACACTTTATATAGGGTTACAAGATCTCATGGATGATTGACATGTGTGACCCACTTGCTCTAATCGTGTGGCTGGGAGATCAAGAGATGAAACACTTTTTCACCCACCCCTCACAATTTACGAGGGATATTCGGATTTACTTGGACTAGATTCATCGTATTGTTTTTTTAGGCGGGAAACACTTGAAACTTCTCCGCTACGCATTCGGGAATTTTTGTTACAGTTGTTAGTCTAGCATCCGCAGTTTCACCTTGCGCATACTAGACTGGGGGGACATGATGACGTATAGTCCGTATTCGGGTCACGAACCCGACCAATACTCAAGCCCATCACGCATGGGCTATCACGATAAAGATTTGGGCTTACAACGGCCCAAATCCGAAATCTATTATTGGCCTTGATATAGGATCTCTTATTTATGGGATAAGGATCAATGGGCCGATTAAGGCGGGATACGCCGAAGGGTAAGGAACACGAAACCAACAAGGATTTCGTGTGTATATATAGGGCATCTCGGCTCTCATTAAAAGGTATGATATCATAACCCTAACTCTTCACTAAAACCCTAAAACCGATTACTTACTCTCACGCCGGAGGATAATCGTGGGAGACATTCCCACGATAAGCCTAACGGTGTTTTTTGTTCTCTTAGTGCGCAGGTCTCAAGCATTAAGATCCAATTGATACGGGAACCGGAATCCAAACAAGGAACGCCCAACTTTTGTATCAACATAACTAGAATAGTATGTAATTTCCATTAACAGAATATACTTTGTAACTAGAATAGTATGTAATTTCCATTAACATGGCCTGGCCGACTTTAATAAGTTGTTCAGTGTAACTGGTTCCATTAAACTGCGCTTATTATATTGTTTGGCTTGAAAAATTAACATTTGCTTGAAGTTAACAGATAAAGAAAAATAAAACAATCGTTGGGCCAACTTGACCCAAGCCCAAGTACAACGGTTAACCGAAGAAACCAAGAAACCGAACCGAAAACCTATTAAAACCCGAAAAACCGAACCGAGAAAAACCGAACGGTAACCTGTAATACATAACGTAAAATATACAAGTCTCGTTTGTTTTGCTGATGACAAACCATGTAATCTGTAATACATAACGTAAAATATACAAATTACTCGTAATAATATTTTGTCTTAACACTCATTCAACACCTTTCGACGTCTCGAGTCTTCGTATGCTACAACACAAGTTCGTACACGTTTGTTATGTTGTGTTATGATCAAACCCTTAATAAACCATTAAACACATCTAGTAAAATAGTTTATATAAAACCAAAACCACTTTCATAAAAGACTTTTAAGTAACTTTTGTTACTTACATTTTATTTCAACTAGATAATTTTTTTTTTGAAGGCGACTTTCATTTTTTGGATTGGAGTCGCACCCGCCACATCGGCAGACCCTCATCCACCACGTACCCAGACTATGTTGTCTGAACCGGGCCCACGCTAGCGTAGTGGGGACTTTTAACGGCTACCTATGGTCTGACCAGGTTTTAAATTTGTATTATGTCTCGTCTACCTATGGTCTACCTTATGCACTAACGGGCAGAGAACCCGATCGTGTGTAGTGTAGTAATTGGTAAAACCGAGGTCGTCCCAAGAGCTATGTGTGTGTGGATTCTAACTTAAGTCTATGTCACGTTTTAAAAGGGGTTTTGAGTTGTTTGATTAATTAAACTAAATAACAGAAATAAAATGCGGAAATTAAATTGAGTTAAATGCAGTAGGGAGAAAGTGCACTAGCATAGTTATTCATCCTATCGTGCAATGACTATGTTCTCAAATTATGCTTCCTATCGCTTCAAGTGGGGTTTAGATTCACTAGACTCCTATGGTCAATTCGTCTAGCCTATATCCCCTAGAATCCTACTCCGATATCAAAGGTTTGATCCTTTGTGATTAACAGAGGTCGCCGGTAGACTAGGTTAAGTCATTAAGTACCGCTACATGCTAGATTCATTCTAATGTGTGATCCAGCCTCTCGGATCTTAGACCACACATCCCTAACTTCTTAAGTTTATCCAACATCGGAAGGTGATCATTTGGTCCATTCGCGCACAAGGGATTGGTAGTCCTATGGTCAATTCTTACCAACCCTCACAACCTACTACCCTAGGGTCCTTTGATCCATTCTCCTAGTGTAAGAAGTACAACCGCCCTTCAAAACTACCAAATCTAGAGGATCTACGAATAAACTAAGCATGCATACACTAGAAGCAATAATAAAAGCGCGAAAACATAATCATAACATTAAAGGAATCATAACTAGGCTAGCACCAAAGGTGCTTAGCCGATCATTTCGAAAAGTACAAAAGATTCAATGTTTTGCATGGTAATGAAAGACATGAAATCAAAAGTATAAATCAAAAGTAATTCGCTAAAACTTATTGATGTTATGGCGTGATTTCTCCCTTGGAAAATGCTCTGTATGTTGCTGGTGATCGTCCTTGTGGAACCCTACTTCGTTCTCTGACTTTTTGTGGTGAGAAAGTTATGTAAAATGCAGGAAATAGGGTTTGTATTTATAGGCCCGAAAAAGTTACGGCGTAACCGCTAGGTATGGTTACGCCGTAACTAGTGTATCTTCTTTTGATCCTTATCCGATTAATAATATTTACGGCGTAACTTGATGGATAGTTACGCCGTAATCTTCATACGGCAACAATTACGTCGTAATCTTCTTGATGGTTACGCCGTAATAACTCCAATCCCATTCTGTGTAATTTTTACGCCGTAACCTCTTGCATTGGTTACGGCGTAACCTTCATGGTCACGAATATCTTCTAAGTGTCCAAAATGTTACGGCGTAATCTCTATGGTGATTACGCCGTAATCCTCGATTTGCGTTAACTTGGTCTTCGTGTATAAATCCTTAGCTACGGCGTAAGTGGAGAGTGTAACTACGCCGTAACTTCTTCTAAGCCAGCATACTAAAGTGTGTATCATTGTAAGTACTTTTCCAATTCCGCGTCTCTTTTGCTCCTATGCTCATTTATAATATGAAAACGAAATATAAAGAAATCAAAGCATATATCCATATAAAATAATACAAATAATGAGCATATTAGGGGAAAATTGACACTAAAATATCAGGATTATTTGATGTCATCAAATATCCCCCCACTTAAAATCTACTTGCCCTAAAGTAGACCTTATTAGAATCATTTCTAAAAAGATATCCCCCAAGGTACTTGGGAAATATGAGATTAACAATTTCCTATGCTAGAATTTTTCAAAGCCGAACACCTCACGAAATGGGAAACAAACACTTATACTCTCCCTAATCTAAGTGTCAATTTCGGGGTGATCACTCAACGCACAGTCATAGCATGTATTCTATCATAGGTTTGGCGGTTACACAAATCTCCACCACTAGAGCTAAGGTCAAAACAATCTTCGAAGGCAATATTGGGTGAACAAATTATAAGGCTAGGGGTGAGTTGTCATTACTAGCGTACTACGGCAAAGGCGACAAAGACTATCGATACATGACCAAATCCATGGCCAAGACACCAATGACTGCTCACTCCTTCACCTAAGTACGGTTCACGACCTAAGGGTAGGATAAGACATGGGATACACAAAAATGGTGAAAAATAAAAAAATAGAAGCAAATAGTCTTAGCCTATAACCAAGTTGTCACCGCCCACCGTCCATCCAAAGTTCAAGCTTCAAAACGCGAAAACCGGATGATGATGTAGTAAGTTAGTGTGCCAATGTAGATGTCATATGGCGAGGTGCACACTAACTTAGTCTTCAACCACAAACATCAATCTTCAAATGTGATTGAGGTAAGATCCTCAATTCTAGTCCAATAAGCTCCAATACTAGTGCTAATGATTCTTGCACTAACCAATATACAACAATTGAATAAAACTACTACCCTTTTTTTTTCTTCTTTTTTCTCTATTTTTTTTTTACTAATATATACAAATAACTCATCCCCCCACTTGAGATGAATCATATATGAGGAATATGGGGGTCTTCAATGATCTTCATATTTATGTCTTCAATGTAAGCGTAATTCCCGAGTTTCTCTACCCACACCTTAAACTTGAGCAAACAGTGACTTCCCAATCATAAACTAAGACTAAACGGTAGGCTAAGGCGAATAGGTGTAACGAAACAATATTGATAATGGTATGAAATGAAAAGAATGGCTCGGAAGGGTGTATATAGGGGTATCTTGCACTAAAGGTGAGTGCAACAAAAGGGTTTTAACACGGTGGCGAAGAGTCGAGGTGACTAATTGATAAACACACACAATTATATACACATATGGCTATTTGGGTGTTAATCCTAAAATATTGCCTTCTCGAATTGTCTCTTCCAAATGTATCAAGCTAACTCGACACACTACTCGTCTATGGTCTCGAAATGATGTAAAGGCCAAGTTCTAAACTTTACATACTACCGGCACACTCAATAATTGGTGGATTTGGGTAAATAAGTGGAAACGAAAAGGCTAAATCTCACCATGAAAATCAAGGGTTATAGTGTGCTCGGCTAAGGTCTATTCTAGTTAGGTTAAGAAAAACATGTCAAAATTTAAAAAATGGCATAATTTTTCAAAATAAACTACAAAAATGAGGGCAAACAAAGTTCAAGTAATAATTCTTCTCCCGTCCCCCCACTTGAAATGTACAAAGTCCCTTTTGTACTAAACATGAAATAAAGATGAGGTAAAAGTAGAATTGGAACGAGAACTTCCTTGAAATTTGCTCCAAAATTAAAGAAGGATCACGTTGAACATGTGTGCCTTCGTCTTTCCTCCCTGAGCAAACTTCAATTCCCTGAAATCACGACACTACCAACAAGCATAAATCTAAAATAAAAAGGAAAAATATAAACAAACAAAAACCTAACTCACTTTCGTAGGAATCACGGTTGCATTTCGCGTATGCAACAAGCCTTATAAACCACTCGGTGTCCCGAGTGGACGACTGAAGTCTCATGAGGGTTTATAGGGAACACACCCACAAAGTGCATTTAAAACTAATAAAAGGTTATGGTGTGTAATATAAGAAATTAAATTTGGTTACTGGATAGGTTACGGCGTAAACCATTCCTGAGTTACGCCATAATTGTTTAAACCTGGGAGTCATTCGATATCGGAGGATGGTTACGGCGTAACCAAAGAATTTGGTTACGCCGTAAAGTCTGCACAGAATGGATTCTTCCGACTGGTTCCATCTATAGTGAGCTTTACGCTATCCTCCTTGCTCCAACTCCTGCAAAATATGAAAATAAACACACCAAACCCAAGATTACCCCCCCAGACTAGAACGAGACATTGTCCTCAATGTCTTAAAGGTAAGGGTTCTCCTACAAAAATCTAAGGCCGTTTATTAATTATGCCAAAAGATAGATGTAAACGATAAGATTAAGGATATCGATAAGCTGCGAATGATGAAACTCGAGTAGCGTGAAGGAAACTACGAGCACGAGAGTCTTCATCATCAGCATTCCTGGACACATCACAGAAAACACGAAACACAAGATATGGAAGAGGGAGCCCTCCTCACTCACTTTATTAGAAAATAGAAAGAAGATAGAAGGATATGCATGGGGTGCCTCCCATGAAGCGCTTGTTTATTTATCGAGTCGTATAGCTTAGACTCGCCCCGAATTTACTTAATCTTGGGGAGCAAGAGGAACGGACACCCAGCACGAAGAACGGAGATGCCGGGGTCGAAGACGGTATCCTCACTCCCGGAGGAGTGAAAAGATGGAGAAAGGATGGGATAAGTGAAGAATGGGTGAAACACACGGATGGTGAAAGCATAAACATCATTGGAATCACGGGTGGGTTGGGTGGACAAAATAGTAAGCACGGGATCATCAATATCATAAGTCTCGTCCACCACTCCATCAATTACTTTATTCACACCGGATCCAAGATCTTCATCCGGTGGTTTCGCGGGTGGACGAGAAGACGGTAAATCAAAGATAAATGAATCAGCCTCAGAAAGTAAATCATCATCATTAATTTCTTCAATAAAACCATTCTCGTCATTCTCAATACCCAGTGGTATCGAGTCATCCGAAGCAAGAAATCGATCGACATCCTCTAAAAGAGAATCACGTAACGGATTATTTGAAATATTGCTCAAAATAAGTTCAGAGTCGATCTCAAAGTCAAAACGCTCATAATCCGGAAGAGAAATATCAGCATGAATAGTGGGACTGCCACTACTCTTCTCTTCAAATCGAAAAATTTCAAGCTCGGGTAAGAAATCACTATCCATATCGGGGATAGGAAATGAAGAGGTCGGAGGATCATGTAATGCCTCGATCTTAGAAATGAGAAGATAAATTGTAGATAATTTCTCACGAAGAACATCATCTTGGATTTCGGTGTCAATATCTTCTTCATTCTCTTCTTCTAAGCTGACGAACTCAGAAGGTAACTCCTCCAAATAGTCGATGTCTCCACAAGATAAAGAATCATCATTGTCGGAATCGGAGAACATCTCATCTTCGTTCTTTTCAACGTACATATCATCAAACGGCTTATCATTCGTATCAACGTGATTATCAAGACGATCATCTTTAACAATTTCACAATCTCTCGAAGAATCTGGAGGTTGGACAAGTGGTGTGCTCTGAGAGCTAGGAATTTCCACCACTTCCGTTATGGACTCCGGTTCTTGTTCGTGAAGATAAGGTAAGTCGTTTTTTCTAAACACCATTTTAAGCTCAACACGTTTGCTCGACACACTCTTAACCGTAAATCGTGAAAGGTTCGGATCAAATCTCGACGGTTTAGGAGGAACCATTGATTCTTGGACAACCGTAGGTTGGACGTATTTAGCACTTCCATTGTTAGTGGAAAGTACCGGGTCCTTTGTCACCTCGGTTTCTCGATCCATTTCCCTTTCCGGAGAGGGAATAGGGATCGATGGTCCATTATCAATACGACATTTCGACATTTTTGACAAAGCTTGAAGTTGTTCAATGTGGATCTTAAGAGCCTTAAGTTCAAAGAAATCATCCTCGTAACCCTCGTTGGGTGCTTGGAGTGACTCCGAAATGGTGGGTTTGTCATTATCACACAAATTTGGCTCATACTGAGAATTTTCAAATGACTCCCCACAAGGCTCAAAACTAGGCGTATACGGTTCTTGCTCATAAGAGTTTGGAGAAGGAAGATTGAAATCATTTTGAGGATATTCGGAAATGTTCGGATTAAAATCATAAGAGTATGAATTTTCAGCTTCCGAAGCACAAAATGAACAAAATCCATCGATAATATTTCTTCTACACCTCTCGCAAGTACACCGTTGACAATAAGTCGATGACGGATCTAACAAATCTCCACATATATCACAATAACATTGATCGAACGAAGGATAATCGGGTTGTGGTGGGTAATTGGAAAAATTCGAAGGATAGTCGAATGAATCCGGGTTTTGATTATAAGCAAATGAATTACTCGAACCACAAAACAAACAACTTCCGTTTTGAATATCATTTCCACAATTAAAACAAGTGCACGGAGGCGGCGGTGGAGGGTAATCGGGAACGTTTGAAGAATTGTTGAACGAATTTTGATCATACGTGTGAGAATTACAATTCCAACAAATTCCATCATGAATATTACTACCACATTGCTCGCACGTACACCAAACACACACCCCTCCGAAGAACGGTTCTCCACACTTAAAACAAATAGGATCCATAAGAATTAAACACAAGAGGGTGTGAGAAGAAGAATCAAACTTTTAGAGGATAAGAAGATCAAGAATCAAACGGTATAGAGGGTAAAAGAAGAGAATCAAACATGAAGAGGATAACGGAGATTCTTTTTGGTTTTTCAAACATAAAAACAAAAAAATCAAATTGAAAAAGAAAATATTTTTGGGTTTTTATATTTTTATAAGAAAAATTATATTTATTTTCTTTTTGGTGATCGTTAATCAACCGTACTTGTTTCTTTCAAAACTACGCGCAGCGTGGCGGGAAAGCAAAGGTAGCTCAGAAGATGCTTAAAAACCCGCCTTCTTCAGCTCGACAATTTAATGTCAAGCTTCCTTAAACCCCGTGATTAGGTTGTAGCAAAGAAATAATCCAAGAAACGTTTAACTTCACGATCTCTTTTGTTGTTATTACGGAATGGTTTACAACCGCCCTCCTTCAACGGAAGACCGAGGATTTATTATTAATGGTGAAAACACTTTAGGAAAAGTGTTTTTTTTTTTTTTTTTTTTTTTTTTTTTTTTTTTTTTTTTTTTTTTTTTAATTTATTGTGAATACTTGGTGACAAGTATTCAAATGGTTTTTTTTTATTTTTTTTTTATTATTTTTTATATTTTTCAAAAACAATTTATTTACAAAACAAGATGATAACTTCCACGGGGAAGGTTCTTCAATACACAAAATACGATACGAATCAACGACAACGTTTCAAGCCTTCCCCGGCAGCGGCGCCATTTTATTGGTTTAATTTTTTATTTATATTTTTTTAATTTTCGAATCCAAAGAAATCGTAACGAAAACAATTCCCCCGGGTCGTTCTCCCAACGAAGGTTTGACGGCGTTTAAATCGATTCGATGTCGTGAAAATGTGAAGTGAATAAGTGAACGTGATTATTTTGGTATTGATTAAACTAAAATATGAAAAATTAAAAGCATTCTACGTTATCAAAATAAATGCAAACAAAAAGAAATCAAATAACGCAAATCTCGGGCTATTCCCGAGATTTATAAAACTATAGTGAAAGGCAAGGACTAAAAATGAAAAGATGCAAAGCTAAAGGACTAAATATGCAATTTTATTAAACTATAGTGAAAACAAAAGACTTAAAAGGAATTTTGAAAAGTAAAAGGACTAACTATGCTATTTTCGAAACTTATAAAAGACTAAAACATTTAATTGAAAAGTTTTAAGCCAAAAGTACTAAAATAGAAATTAGAGGGACTGAAATGCGATTTCCCAAAAACTATTTAAACAAACAATCGTGCAGCAGACATTGTAACAGAAAAAAAAAACTAATCTAAGCACCCTACTTGCGGATCGAATAAAACACTCAAATAAGCTCCAAATTCGAATCTAAAAGCTGTTCTAGAAAGCTAGTACTGCTGGGAACCTAAAAATAGCAAAATCCCTAATTCTAAATGCCAATTGAACCCTTTAATTAGGCCTAGAACAGTAGTGTTCCAACAGGTTACCTGAAGAAATTTGACTTATGAATTGCACCTTAACTTTGACTTAATTCAATTTAAGCAGCTTGATTTTATCCCTAGGTGTCTAATGAACATATTTAAGCACTAAAAACACAATCACGAACACAGAATACCACACATAATCAAAGGACAGATTCATATTACACCTAAATGCAGGCAGAAGTGAACTTGTTTTGACTTTTGCTATATAAAGTACCAATAATATGCTTCTACTGACTTATAATATCCTAGTGCAAACTACTAGTGCCAATAGATCAGCAAGACAACAGCAATAGCATAGCAATAACTCCTAATCCAAACACCCCTATAAAGATCAAATTACACTACAACTAGCAGATTACAACCACATATCATCAATCCATCAATTGAACTAAGTCACATAGCATTAATAGAGTCCACATGGACAGTAAACATCATCAATAAACAACTAAAACTCTCAATCACAGATTCATCAAAACAAGTCAGCATAGAAACAGTAAAGTGGCATATAAACTTTGATTGAAATCAACACAATGAAACTCTAAGTAATCTACTAGAACAAGATCAGATAGCAGCAATGTAACAGTAAACTCACAAACAAATAGATCTTAAACTACTACTTATGAAAATCATATTAAACTAGAAAATGTAAAATTAGACTTACTAGTTCTATTCCCTAACTGAAATAGGGAGAACAACCAAACCAAAGCGTATCTTTAATAGGCTTAAATCAATCTTCTGCAACCATTAACCAGATCTGAATCACCATTTCTCACAAAAACCCCACACCATTGACTTTCGTTGACCAATGGTGAATTTGAGAGGTAAAACAATATTTGAACACAAGTAAGCTCACAAAGAGCTTATTGAACAGAAATGTAAGCTTTAAAACAGTGAGTAAAAGTAAATCAAGTGTTTAAAGTAAATTGAGACAAGGAATTTAAAAAGTAAACTGAAATTGCATTTGTAATAAAAATTTGAGTTACAATACTATGAGAATTTTAAAAGCTGATTACCAGCTACCATAAGCTACTAAAACTACTACTACAATCCTACTACTAACCTAATGACTAACTAGCTAACCCCCGAATTGTGAGTGAGTGAGGGCTTTTATAGCCTGAGCTCAGGGTCTTCAGAATCATCTCAACCCTCCTTTTCATCTTGATCATCAATCTTCTATTATTAGCCCTTGGATGAAAGCAATGAGGTGTCATACCCAATCAAATTGCTTCGTTAGTCCATGCTGGCAATCCCTAGCGTCTGACACTCTCTGACACGTGCGTCAGTCTTCTAGAAGCAATTTAAGTAAGGGTTAATTTGATGGATTGAGGTAATTGAAGTGTACGGTAAGTCTAGGGTTCTTGCCACAGTGAAATCTGGGTAGAGGGTGAATATTTGGGCGCGTTTAAGTGTGTGGGTTTATTTTTTATTTAGTTGACCGGTTATATATAGCTTTTGACCCCGGGTATTTTAGGTTGGGTCGGGTAATGGTTTTTGTGGTGGGCTGGTTGTGATTAATTGGGAGATGGGCTTGTGGAATTTAAGTGGGCTAGATGGGTTATTGGGTTAGGAAAAATCCGGATAGTTAATATAGGGTTTAGGATTTAGATAACAATCTCAAGGACCAAATTTGTATTTTCTGAAACCATGAGGACTAATTCTGCCATCTTCCAATAATATTTCCCAAGGGATACTTTTGACAATCTAAACTCAAATATAATCCAAACTCTTCCCCTGCTCGGCTTTGACACTCTCCCAAATCTCGTGCTCGTTTCCCGGCTATTTCTTTATTTTTGTCCTTTTCTTCGATATCAGTGCCTGCATATGTAAAAACACAAAAACACAATATATTTGGCATTTTGGTCGGGTTTTTGGTCTATTTGGGTCCGGTTTTGGTCAAGAAAAGGTATGTGTTTTAGCACATACCAAAATCCCCCAGACTAAGTATTGCAATGTCCTCATGCAATGTTATAAAAACTCCCCGATTTTCCTTTTTATTCTATTTTTGTATTTTCTCATATTATTCACGTGACGGCTTTGTCGACAATCATTATCTTTCGATAACTTTTAGGGTCTTCGAGTAGGAAACACGACTCATAAAGAAGTGACCATACGGATAAAATTCGTCGTTCCTGATTTTTCACGAGTCCCCAAACTAAGCTTAAAAACGAGATCATTGTCATTTACAAGATAGATTGCCAACACTACCCATAAAAGCTAATTGTGGACTTCTCGTTCCCAAATTCCTATTTTCCTCTAATTATTTTATTTTTGGTGAGAAATGAATTTCTTCAAATTCTCGTTTCGATAATTTTTATACCGATAAAGATACCTAGTTTAGACGCTAAGTAGTTTCCAAACCTTCCCTCGAAAACCGTTGCATACAAAAATGAGGTCCACATCAAGGTCTCTGATTTAACACGATTTTGAGAATATCCCTTTTATTTGCGACCGAAACAACTCATCTACGAGTCCAGAGACGGAAGCCTTTATTAGGATACCTCGGAGTCGAAATTTGGCATTATTAACATTTTTAAGCACATATTATTAATCCTTGGCCCTTTATAACAATCACAACATCGGCTGCGAACCGGCAAGATGTGATAGTCTATTATGACCTTGGAATTTTTCCTCTGCCTTTATTAGAAGTCTACAACATCGGCTGCGAACCGGCAAGATGCAGAAAACTTTTTATGGCTTTGGATTATTATTATTATTTATTATTCATTATATTTTTTTGCCAAATCCCGAGTCCTACGGCTTTTATAACAATCCCAACATCGGTTGTGAGCCGGCAAGATGGAATAGTCTATTACACCGTAACACTGGCAGTACCTTGATGTGTACCCAACTTCCATAAGCAAGGATTTTCTAAGGAAGAAATAGAAACTAAATTTCGCCAAAACCAAAATAGCTTTAATTATTCCTATTTATCTATTTTTGAGTGAAACAAGCTTATGGGAACAAAAAGCCACAAGTAACTTCGATGAGCTCTAAAGAGATCCAACTACTCCACGTTTAGCAATCTAACTTATAAACAACTCTATCATTTCTCGTTCTTCGCAAATTTAAAATCTTAACTAATAAGATCCGCGAATGCTTAGCCTTATAATCAAGCCATGCATATATAAAGTCAAATACGGGAACTTGCAAACTCTTAAAAAGAATTCGCGTTTTCTAGCTCCTTGTGTAAAAGACTAGCACGAGCTTATAGATTATAAACGGTTAAGGAAACAAGCTAGGGCTCAACACGCCCGGTCAAGTCAGAATTTTATTCCTACTCTCTCCAGCGGAAAATCAACAAAAATGTCAAAATTTATTATATTTTTGCAAAAATTTTTAAATTTTTTTCTCATTTTTTTGAATTTTTTCAATTTTGGAGGAAAAACGGGATTGCACGAGACAATAGCAAAAATGCAAGGCAAAAATCAAATCGCAAGATTACCCCCCCAGACTAGAACGAGACATTGTCCTCAATGTCTTAAAGGTAAGGGTTCTCCTACAAAAATCTAAGGCCGTTTATTAATTATGCCAAAAGATAGATGTAAACGATAAGATTAAGGATATCGATAAGCTGCGAATGATGAAACTCGAGTAGCGTGAAGGAAACTACGAGCACGAGAGTCTTCATCATCAGCATTCCTGGACACATCACAGAAAACACGAAACACAAGATATGGAAGAGGGAGCCCTCCTCACTCACTTTATTAGAAAATAGAAAGAAGATAGAAGGATATGCATGGGGTGCCTCCCACGAAGCGCTTGTTTATTTATCGAGTCGTATAGCTTAGACTCGCCCCGAATTTACTTAATCTTGGGGGAGCAAGAGGAACGGACACCCAGCACGAAGAACGGAGATGCCGGGGTCGAAGACGGTATCCTCACTCCCGGAGGAGTGAAAAGATGGAGAAAGGATGGGATAAGTGAAGAATGGGTGAAACACACGGATGGTGAAAGCATAAACATCATTGGAATCACGGGTGGGTTGGGTGGACAAAATAGTAAGCACGGGATCATCAATATCATAAGTCTCGTCCACCACTCCATCAATTACTTTATTCACACCGGATCCAAGATCTTCATCCGGTGGTTTCGCGGGTGGACGAGAAGACGGTAAATCAAAGATAAATGAATCAGCCTCAGAAAGTAAATCATCATCATTAATTTCTTCAATAAAACCATTCTCGTCATTCTCAATACCCGATGGTATCGAGTCATCCGAAGCAAGAAATCGATCGACATCCTCTAAAAGAGAATCACGTAACGGATTATTTGAAATATTGCTCAAAATAAGTTCAGAGTCGATCTCAAAGTCAAAACGCTCATAATCCGGAAGAGAAATATCAGCATGAATAGTGGGACTGCCACTACTCTTCTCTTCAAATCGAAAAATTTCAAGCTCGGGTAAGAAATCACTATCCATATCGGGGATAGGAAATGAAGAGGTCGGAGGATCATGTAATGCCTCGATCTTAGAAATGAGAAGATAAATTGTAGATAATTTCTCACGAAGAACATCATCTTGGATTTCGGTGTCAATATCTTCTTCATTCTCTTCTTCTAAGCTGACGAACTCAGAAGGTAACTCCTCCAAATAGTCGATGTCTCCACAAGATAAAGAATCATCATTGTCGGAATCGGAGAACATCTCATCTTCGTTCTTTTCAACGTACATATCATCAAACGGCTTATCATTCGTATCAACGTGATTATCAAGACGATCATCTTTAACAATTTCACAATCTCTCGAAGAATCTGGAGGTTGGACAAGTGGTGTGCTCTGAGAGCTAGGAATTTCCACCACTTCCGTTATGGACTCCGGTTCTTGTTCGTGAAGATAAGGTAAGTCGTTTTTTCTAAACACCATTTTAAGCTCAACACGTTTGCTCGACACACTCTTAACCGTAAATCGTGAAAGGTTCGGATCAAATCTCGACGGTTTAGGAGG
Source organism: Artemisia tridentata subsp. tridentata (assembly GCA_021014915.2). NCBI lineage: Eukaryota > Viridiplantae > Streptophyta > Magnoliopsida > Asterales > Asteraceae > Artemisia > Artemisia tridentata. The sequence goes on from CP139508.1 coordinate 126,729,678, forward strand.
AACCATTGATTCTTGGACAACCGTAGGTTGGACGTATTTAGCACTTCCATTGTTAGTGGAAAGTACCGGGTCCTTTGTCACCTCGGTTTCTCGTTCCATTTCCCTTTCCGGAGAGGGAATAGGGATCGATGGTCCATTATCAATACGACATTTCGACATTTTTGACAAAGCTTGAAGTTGTTCAATGTGGATCTTAAGAGCCTTAAGTTCAAAGAAATCATCCTCGTAACCCTCGTTGGGTGCTTGGAGTGACTCCGAAATGGTGGGTTTGTCATTATCACACAAATTTGGCTCATACTGAGAATTTTCAAATGACTCCCCACAAGGCTCAAAACTAGGCGTATACGGTTCTTGCTCATAAGAGTTTGGAGAAGGAAGATTGAAATCATTTTGAGGATATTCGGAAATGTTCGGATTAAAATCATAAGAGTATGAATTTTCAGCTTCCGAAGCACAAAATGAACAAAATCCATCGATAATATTTCTTCTACACCTCTCGCAAGTACACCGTTGACAATAAGTCGATGACGGATCTAACAAATCTCCACATATATCACAATAACATTGATCGAACGAAGGATAATCGGGTTGTGGTGGGTAATTGGAAAAATTCGAAGGATAGTCGAATGAATCCGGGTTTTGATTATAAGCAAATGAATTACTCGAACCACAAAACAAACAACTTCCGTTTTGAATATCATTTCCACAATTAAAACAAGTGCACGGAGGCGGCGGTGGAGGGTAATCGGGAACGTTTGAAGAATTGTTGAACGAATTTTGATCATACGTGTGAGAATTACAATTCCAACAAATTCCATCATGAATATTACTACCACATTGCTCGCACGTACACCAAACACACACCCCTCCGAAGAACGGTTCTCCACACTTAAAACAAATAGGATCCATAAGAATTAAACACAAGAGGGTGTGAGAAGAAGAATCAAACTTTTAGAGGATAAGAAGATCAAGAATCAAACGGTATAGAGGGTAAAAGAAGAGAATCAAACATGAAGAGGATAACGGAGATTCTTTTTGGTTTTTCAAACATAAAAACAAAAAAATCAAATTGAAAAAGAAAATATTTTTGGGTTTTTATATTTTTATAAGAAAAATTATATTTATTTTCTTTTTGGTGATCGTTAATCAACCGTACTTGTTTCTTTCAAAACTACGCGCAGCGTGGCGGGAAAGCAAAGGTAGCTCAGAAGATGCTTAAAAACCCGCCTTCTTCAGCTCGACAATTTAATGTCAAGCTTCCTTAAACCCCGTGATTAGGTTGTAGCAAAGAAATAATCCAAGAAACGTTTAACTTCACGATCTCTTTTGTTGTTATTACGGAATGGTTTACAACCGCCCTCCTTCAACGGAAGACCGAGGATTTATTATTAATGGTGAAAACACTTTAGGAAAAGTGTTTTTTTTTTTTTTTTTTTTTTTTTTTTTTTTTTTTTTTTTTTTTTTTTAATTTATTGTGAATACTTGGTGACAAGTATTCAAATGGTTTTTTTTTATTTTTTTTTTATTATTTTTTATATTTTTCAAAAACAATTTATTTACAAAACAAGATGATAACTTCCACGGGGAAGGTTCTTCAATACACAAAATACGATACGAATCAACGACAACGTTTCAAGCCTTCCCCGGCAGCGGCGCCATTTTATTGGTTTAATTTTTTATTTATATTTTTTTAATTTTCGAATCCAAAGAAATCGTAACGAAAACAATTCCCCCGGGTCGTTCTCCCAACGAAGGTTTGACGGCGTTTAAATCGATTCGATGTCGTGAAAATGTGAAGTGAATAAGTGAACGTGATTATTTTGGTATTGATTAAACTAAAATATGAAAAATTAAAAGCATTCTACGTTATCAAAATAAATGCAAACAAAAAGAAATCAAATAACGCAAATCTCGGGCTATTCCCGAGATTTATAAAACTATAGTGAAAGGCAAGGACTAAAAATGAAAAGATGCAAAGCTAAAGGACTAAATATGCAATTTTATTAAACTATAGTGAAAACAAAAGACTTAAAAGGAATTTTGAAAAGTAAAAGGACTAACTATGCTATTTTCGAAACTTATAAAAGACTAAAACATTTAATTGAAAAGTTTTAAGCCAAAAGTACTAAAATAGAAATTAGAGGGACTGAAATGCGATTTCCCAAAAACTATTTAAACAAACAATCGTGCAGCAGACATTGTAACAGAAAAAAAAAACTAATCTAAGCACCCTACTTGCGGATCGAATAAAACACTCAAATAAGCTCCAAATTCGAATCTAAAAGCTGTTCTAGAAAGCTAGTACTGCTGGGAACCTAAAAATAGCAAAATCCCTAATTCTAAATGCCAATTGAACCCTTTAATTAGGCCTAGAACAGTAGTGTTCCAACAGGTTACCTGAAGAAATTTGACTTATGAATTGCACCTTAACTTTGACTTAATTCAATTTAAGCAGCTTGATTTTATCCCTAGGTGTCTAATGAACATATTTAAGCACTAAAAACACAATCACGAACACAGAATACCACACATAATCAAAGGACAGATTCATATTACACCTAAATGCAGGCAGAAGTGAACTTGTTTTGACTTTTGCTATATAAAGTACCAATAATATGCTTCTACTGACTTATAATATCCTAGTGCAAACTACTAGTGCCAATAGATCAGCAAGACAACAGCAATAGCATAGCAATAACTCCTAATCCAAACACCCCTATAAAGATCAAATTACACTACAACTAGCAGATTACAACCACATATCATCAATCCATCAATTGAACTAAGTCACATAGCATTAATAGAGTCCACATGGACAGTAAACATCATCAATAAACAACTAAAACTCTCAATCACAGATTCATCAAAACAAGTCAGCATAGAAACAGTAAAGTGGCATATAAACTTTGATTGAAATCAACACAATGAAACTCTAAGTAATCTACTAGAACAAGATCAGATAGCAGCAATGTAACAGTAAACTCACAAACAAATAGATCTTAAACTACTACTTATGAAAATCATATTAAACTAGAAAATGTAAAATTAGACTTACTAGTTCTATTCCCTAACTGAAATAGGGAGAACAACCAAACCAAAGCGTATCTTTAATAGGCTTAAATCAATCTTCTGCAACCATTAACCAGATCTGAATCACCATTTCTCACAAAAACCCCACACCATTGACTTTCGTTGACCAATGGTGAATTTGAGAGGTAAAACAATATTTGAACACAAGTAAGCTCACAAAGAGCTTATTGAACAGAAATGTAAGCTTTAAAACAGTGAGTAAAAGTAAATCAAGTGTTTAAAGTAAATTGAGACAAGGAATTTAAAAAGTAAACTGAAATTGCATTTGTAATAAAAATTTGAGTTACAATACTATGAGAATTTTAAAAGCTGATTACCAGCTACCATAAGCTACTAAAACTACTACTACAATCCTACTACTAACCTAATGACTAACTAGCTAACCCCCGAATTGTGAGTGAGTGAGGGCTTTTATAGCCTGAGCTCAGGGTCTTCAGAATCATCTCAACCCTCCTTTTCATCTTGATCATCAATCTTCTATTATTAGCCCTTGGATGAAAGCAATGAGGTGTCATACCCAATCAAATTGCTTCGTTAGTCCATGCTGGCAATCCCTAGCGTCTGACACTCTCTGACACGTGCGTCAGTCTTCTAGAAGCAATTTAAGTAAGGGTTAATTTGATGGATTGAGGTAATTGAAGTGTACGGTAAGTCTAGGGTTCTTGCCACAGTGAAATCTGGGTAGAGGGTGAATATTTGGGCGCGTTTAAGTGTGTGGGTTTATTTTTTATTTAGTTGACCGGTTATATATAGCTTTTGACCCCGGGTATTTTAGGTTGGGTCGGGTAATGGTTTTTGTGGTGGGCTGGTTGTGATTAATTGGGAGATGGGCTTGTGGAATTTAAGTGGGCTAGATGGGTTATTGGGTTAGGAAAAATCCGGATAGTTAATATAGGGTTTAGGATTTAGATAACAATCTCAAGGACCAAATTTGTATTTTCTGAAACCATGAGGACTAATTCTGCCATCTTCCAATAATATTTCCCAAGGGATACTTTTGACAATCTAAACTCAAATATAATCCAAACTCTTCCCCGGCTCGGCTTTGACACTCTCCCAAATCTCGTGCTCGTTTCCCGGCTATTTCTTTATTTTTGTCCTTTTCTTCGATATCAGTGCCTGCATATGTAAAAACACAAAAACACAATATATTTGGCATTTTGGTCGGGTTTTTGGTCTATTTGGGTCCGGTTTTGAGCAAGAAAAGGTATGTGTTTTAGCACATACCACTATAATGTCTGAATCTGATTGAAAAAGTGTTGTTTATTTTTTTTATAATTGTCTGAATGGTTTTAATTTTCCCTTTTTTAAGTATATATTAAACTATTGCAAATACGATTAATAAGTAGATGGTGTAAACTTAAAACAAAAGATTTTTATCATAAATTTAACACAATTATAAATCATTAAATAAATTATCTTAATACATATCCAAAATTTAACATAATAAAAACTATTACATAAATCGGCTTAAAATAAAACATAAGCTTAACGCAATGAAACAACAATTAAGTAACTTAACCAATACCAAATAATTTAAAATCTAGCCTTGCATAATTTGTGCCGCGATTTGATCTCGTAAGTTAATCATGTATTGTTGATCCGCTTCACTCCCAATTGGTTGAACAACTTCAACATCACCGTCATTATCATCATGTACATTTTCATTGTCATGTACGTCACTTTCATCGTATTCATTAAACAAATCATCGCTTAGACCCTCTTTTCGAATAAAATTATGAATAGCAAAACATGAAATAGTAATATCTCTTTGTGTTACCAAAGAAAATTTGGGCATACTCTTCAAGATTGGAAAACGCGCTTTTAAGACTCCAAATGCCCGCTCAATTACGTTTCGAAGTTTTGCATGAGCGTGATTGAATTTTTCTTTACTGCTCATTGCACGTTTCCGACGAAAGTCTCCTAACCAATACCTGACATTGCGGTATGGAGCCATGAATCCACGCGTATGCTTATAGGCAGCATCACATAGATAATATTTATCTGAAAAAACAAACATATTAATTTTTGGATATTTTGATATCTAAGTTTTCATATATATTACAATTCAAAACTTAAATACCTGCAGGGGGAATCGGAAACTCAAATATTGGATCTACTAAAGCTTCATTTAGTATTCTCGCATCGTGTGCCATACCTTCCCATCCAGCAACAATGTAGGTAAAGATCATGTTGAAATCGCAAATTGCCTATGATGAGTGTCTAAATACTCATCATTTTTGTCCCATCTGAACTGCCAAAACGTTTAAAAACATGCAAATATGCTTCAAAATACCGAAAATATCATTTGATTGTGTTTTTATGTGTTACAAGTGCAAAATGATTAAAAACAGTCAAAAACGAGCTAAGTTTGCATAATTGGCAGTTTTAGTCCCCGAAGTTTCAAAAGTTGTCAAAATAGGTCCCCGGATGTTTTAAAATGAAATATTATCTATTATGGTCCTTGAACTATTGACACTTGACACTAATGGTCCCTGGAATATAGTTTTCATGTTTGGCAGATTTGGTCCCTGAAGTTTCAGCATGTTACACAAATGGTCCCCAAAGTTTAAACCTTAAACTTCATAAACCCTTTAATAACCCAACTGCCAAAATCCAAATCCTTATCCAACCCTTATTAAATAAAACCCAATTCCATATTAATCCCTAACCCATTTAACCCTAGCCCAATAACTAACCAAGCCCAATCACCAATCCATTTGACCCAACCGACCCACCCTTAGCTAATATCCCACAGTCAACCCATTCGGTCAAACCTTATCCCTTCTTCTTCCAAAACCGCCAAAAACCAAACCATGTCCTCTCCTCTGCTACTCCTCTGCTACACGCCTTCCCCCTCCTCCACAGCTGGCTACCTTATCCCTCCACCTCACACTAAAACGCAAACCCAATTAATGCTCCACACTCCCTTTCAAGTTATCAGACCCCAATTGGCTCTAACAATTTTTCCCGCCAAAATGAACCAAAGGCCAAGATCGACTTCCAGCCATCCAAGGGCTCAGAACAAAGTGGGAAAGACTCAGAGACACTCCTTGGTCCATATAAGTCAAGAAAAATGAAGAGAGAAGGCATTAGTTAGCTAGAGTAGTTCTTAGTGTAGAATTTAATGTCGAATTAAATGTACTTTCCATTTTAAGTGTTACTTTTAGATTTCAAGTTGTATTCTGAGTACTAGTAGTGTATTACAAAGGTTTATTTCAGTAAACTTCCAGTTTTCTTTACTTAATCCTTATTTTTGCTTAAAAATGCTAAATTCCTCATGTTCACTTAAATGTTGTTAATCACTGTTTTATAAGCTCAGTTTTAGTTCCCTACTAAGTTTCTCTAAGCTTAGTATCATTAAAACAAGTCTTGTTCACTAATATCAAAAATATTCAAAAATCACAAAAATAGCTCAATAAAAAAAATAAAAAATCAGAAGAAAGGAAGAAAAGCTTGGAGCAGGGTGAATGGTGGATGGCCTTGGGATTAGAGATCTATGGGAGCAATAGGATTGTAGTTCTGGATCTGGTTCACTTTGTCACTTAACTGGGATCAATATGTAAGCCCACTTGCAATCTTTCTTGTTTGATTTACAAATTTTGAGTTATGGGTGTTAATGGTTGATCTCTGTGTTTATTTATGTTCTTAGTTGATTAATATTAGTTTAATTCTCATTAATTTAGTTGTTTGATTTGAAATTTCTCAAAAACAGTTTGTAAAGGGATGTTTGGATCAAGCCTGTATTATGTGATCATGTTGTTGTTTTGCTGTTAACTTGTCATGAATAGATTACATTAGGTCCATTTAGGTTAAATAAGTCATAAAATTCAGTTCTAATATGATAAATAGTCAAAGTTGGTCACCAATCACTTCAACAGTTTCACTGTTGGAGTTTTGGGTTGCCAAATCCCCATTTTAGATATAGAAAGTGTTAAGAATGGTAGAAATAGTTTCATTTTATCATAAAACATCATCATCATTAGCCTAGATCCATTAGAAATCCACCAAAGTCAACCCTTTTGTTTTTCTTCAAAAGTCAAAAATCAGCATACCCTTAGCTGATGCTGCTGATCTAGGGTCCAATTGGACATCAATTGGGCATTTTCTGATAGGGCTTTTGGTGTTTTTGGGAACCCAGTAATATAGGCTCACTTTTGCCCCCATAATATCTAGTCTTTATTGCTTATTTTTCAGCTTTAAGCTGTCTGCAAGTCTGCATTATTTTTGAGTTTCTGTTTCAATTCCACAACAGCCAATGTGCTCATTTGCTTAATCTGTGGGATTGGTTGTTTGGAATCAGTTGTTTTAAGCTTATTATAGTTGTTTAAACTTGTCCTGATCATTTGGTTGATTTTCCTAGCTTATTAGCTTATTTTGGGCTTATTCACAACTGCTTATTAGCCCAAATCTGCTTTTTAGGCTTAGCCAACTTCCACTTTTAATTTTCCTAGCTTTCTAATAATATTTTAGAATTATCTGTAATTTTTCATAATTTTCCTAAGTCATTTAATATTTTTAATCATTTTAATTAGTTTCTAATAGTATTTAAATCATAATAAATAGAAAAATAATCAGAAAAATATAATTCCAATTTTCATAATTTTCTTTTGTCATTTTTAATCTAGGAAAAATATAAAAATATTTTTAGACCTTAAGAAAAATCAAAAATAGAAATATAGTGATAGCTTCTATTTAATAGAATTTATCTTTTTAAATTTTAATTAAGTAATTTTCATTTTTATAATTTTCTTAGCTTTTTCTCATCTTATAATATTTTTAGAAAAAGTTTTAGATTTTTCTTTGTCCATTTAGTATTTTTTATAATTTAAATTAGTTTAATAAGTTATTAAATAATAAATAATTAATAATAATTAAATAAAAAGTATAAAAAAATATAATTTAAGTTTTTAAATAAGTTTTAAGTTATTTTACATTTTTAGGTTTTAAATTTTATAAATTTTAGTTTTTGTCCCGTTTTAGCTTTTCCGTTACGCGTTTCAGTTTATTAATTCGCGTTTAATATTATTGTGCATATCTGTTTTTGTTTATTATTTAGAATTGTTAAAAAGAAAAAAAAATCAAAAGCAATCTTAATCATCTGTCACTCTAATCCTAGCTTTTCACAGTTTTTCATTCACATCTCGTTGGAAAACGACCCAGGTGATCACTTGCCTGGTTCACACTACACACGAGCATTCGTCCTGAGACTGTTTGCCTTTTATCATTTATTACGGTTGACCATTCACAAGTGGTTGACTTGTGTGATAGAGAAATAAAAGATAGCCGGTTTGGAACGGATCAGCCTACATGCAAACGGTGTGTAAATTAGCTGCACTTAAACTGGATTAGGCAGGAAAAAAAAAACTATATGCATGCATAAACATCTAATTTTCTCGGCAATCCAGCTAAATAGGCTATATTAAGCAGCAAGAATACCAGAACCGCCACGTCATATGTAATTATGAGGTATGACCAGCTTATCATTTGAAATATGACTAACCAAAGCAAATATAATACAAAATGAAGTTCTGAAGTGAACTTTTTCAACTTATAGTAGCATGTAAATCAAATGGACTTTTCATGAAAGTCCATAAGCACGCTTCATCAGGTTATTAGTTTAACTTTCGAACCACTAAACGCATGAACCAAAACCTGTGGAAAACTAGAAGGGGGGGTTGAATAGTTTTACGTCTTTTTAATTTATTATAAAACCTTTGTTTACTTTTAAAAACTTAGATTCAAGTTTGTTATGAAAAATAAAACTTGAACCTTATTATTAGTTATATAAGTATTCTTTTAAATTGATTGTAAAAGTTTTGGTTTCTTGAATGGATTTTCAAATTGATCTTTATGTGAAGTCGACCTCTAATTAATACTAGCAATTATATAAACCTATGTGTATGAAAGTAATGATGATGCAAGTAAAGAAATAAATAAGGTATGGAAAGATCTAACCGAGACACGAGAGATTTATAGTGGTTCGGCTACAAGGACACCTTCCTTGCCCTACTCCACTCCCCGAGCACACCTTGCTCGAGAGTTTTCTTCACAACTTCAATAAGCTCCCTTATGGCGGAGAAAACCGTACACAACTTTGGCTTACACGGGTTTAACGACACAAAGCTAAATGTCGAGTTCTAATAGTAGCTAGAACCAATCTCACAACTTCACAACACAACTTATTCACGACTACTTCACAACGGCTTCACGACTGCTTCACGACTTCAACACGACCGCTACACAACCTCTATGATGCGGCTTCACGACTTCAACACCATGTCTTCATGACTAAGACTTCACGACTTCAACAAGACCGCTACACAACCTCTATGCTACGGCTTCACGACTTCACGACTAGGACTTCACGGCTTCAACACGACCGCTACACAACTTCTATGCTACGGCTTCACGACTTCAACACTAGGACTTCACGACTAGGACTTCATTGCTTCAACACGACCGCTACACAGCTTCTATGCTATGGCTTCACGACTTCAACACAAGAACTTCACGACTAGGACTTCACAACTTTAACACGACCGCTTCACAGCTTCTATGCTACGGCTTCACGACTTCAACACCACAGGTTCACAACTTCTACACAATGGCTTCACGACTTCTACACTTTGACCTCACAACTTCTATACCACAACTACTTATACAACATCTTCACTACTTACACACAACACTAATCTACAACACACACCTTACATACAAATGAATGAATGATTTACAAACTTTGTTAAACACACAACTTAAGTAACAAGATGAAACTAAGTTGTAATACTTCTAATCTTGATTGATAGAAGTATTCTTCTTTTGCACTTGGATGGTGGAAGCTTGGATCACTTGGAAACCAATGCTTAAGATTACATGATCAAAGGTTTTTGTTTAGATATGAAATGAGATCTACAACAGAAAGTTTTAGTGCAAAAGGGTGAGTAAAAATCCAGGGGAAGGCTGGTATTTATAGGAGAAAAATCTGGACAGCTGGACCCTACTGGAGCGTGGCCGGCCCCCTTAAATAGGGGGGCAGTCCCCTTAATTTTAAGGGGGCCGCCTAGTAAAATTAAGGGGGCCGCCCCTGCTGAACGTTGGCCAGTTTTGTCCTTTTGTGGGGAAGGTTTTTCTGGAACATTTTAACTGATTTTGGTTAAAAATTTGAATTCATATTTTTATAAAAGATTAAACATTTTTTATTTAATACCAAAAATGTTTTTCAAAAATATATAAAATGTTTTTGATGTTTTATAAAAAATCTAGTTATTAAGAAAATGTTCCTTTGATCATATATTGCATTAAGCATTAGTTCATTCATACCTTAAGTGATTTTAGTTGTAGAAGTGAAAGTTTACAACTAAGTACTTGTTTAATTTATAAGTTTATGTTTTAATGAGTTTACATTTTGTGATCATCAAAACATAGAGATATGAATAAATATTGATAATGTTTTTAGGCATTTATTTATGTCAACAATCTCCCCCTTTTTGATGATTACAAAACCTAAACTCATTAAACCAAAAAGCTTATTTTTGGACAAGTATTTAGTGAGTTTACATTCACTTCTCCCCCTTTTTGTAGAATCAAAAAGGTTTAGCCGACAAAATTCAAACGTGAAATTTGTCGGGACGAAAACTCCCCCTTGATGTGTACTCCCCCTCGTTTGGGGGCACCAAGGAATCGATATATGGAATACTTGCAAGAAAAATATTAGAAGCACAAGCATATATATAGCAAAAATAAGCATGCATATAAAGACATTCATTAAAAATGTTGTGTATCAATACACAACCATCCAAGATTATATTCAATCCTACATTAGCTAGTAAGTAATGCAATCTACATAATCATTCTAGGAGTACATGATCTTCCATGGGGCTTGCACACAAAATGGTTTGAAAAATTATTTTTGATTAAGCATTGCATATGCTTAATTTGGTGAGAATGAAGGTGGTGGTAGTGTAGTGGGTGAAAATGATGGAGGTTGTGGTGGAGGTTGGTTGTTAAGCATGTGTTTAAGGGTGTGGTGGTATTGGTGATGATGAGAAATGAGCATCAAGAGGTGTTATTGGTGATATGGAAATGACAAGTTGGGTGAATGGAGGTTCTTGAGTAGGAGGTGGAGTTGATGCTCTTGATGGTGGTGATGAAAGGTGTGAGTTGATGTAGTTATTGATGGATGAAGTGGAAGGTATGGATGAAGATGTTGTGCCATGAGTGAAGGGTGTTTTTGATGGTGCATTTGGTGCACTTGGGGATTAACATTGAGGTGGTGGTGATGGAGTTTTGGTGTATTAGAGATGATTTTGGTGATAGCATGGTGAATGAAAATGGGTGTTTGATGGAGGTGATGGTTGATTTAGGTAAGGTTTGAGCTAGATAAAAAGGGTCGCAAGATGCAAAAGAAAACAGTAAATTTTACTGCCCAGATGGCCGGTCCCCTTAATTGTAGGCCGGCCCCTTTAAAATTAAGGGGACCGCCTAGGGAATTTAAGGGGGCCGCCCATCTGGTGTTTTCCCAGGCGACCAAATTTGAAAAATTTCCAGCAAAGGGTCATTTTTAGGGTGTTTTTGCAGCAAGCTCCATTTGAATCATGTACATCAAGAATGATTAAATAGTGGCATAAACATGTTAAATACGCATGCATACATTTAAAACATATTATGGAATAAGCATGTTATTAATCATCAAGCATGTATATATATCATGATATCAAGTATACAAGCAATAAGCATAACAATCATATATTAAAGACAAGAAATAAAGCATTCATTTGTTGAAAATAATTATGTTAAAAACATAATTATTGATACAACACATATTTTGCTTATAGCATACAATAAGTAGAAAATTTTAAATTGCCTAAGAGACCCATTGGACTTGCTTGAGACATGAAAACTTGGATTATTTTGGATGGATGATGGTAAAGAGGGGGTAAAAAATGTTGGATTAATGGGGTTGTAAGTTTGGGTGTATGGATGTTGGAGAGAGTGTTGATAGAGGAATTGGAGGTGGAGAGCTTGGACTTGACCATGTTGAATGAGGGTTTTGATGTTGTTCAAGTGGTGGTGTTGGATTAGATCTAGTGAGAAGATACTCAATCCAAGTGAGACGCTCATTTAAGGTGATGGTTTGATTTTGGAGAAAGATGCAACAAGGACTATTGTTGACATGTTTCTCAATTTGACTCAAGTGATGTGGTGATGATGGTAATGATGGTTTGATTTTGGAGAAAGATGCAACAAGGACAATTGTTGACATGTTTCTCAATTTGACTCAAGTGATGTGGTGATGATGGTAATGATGGTGATATGGATGGTGATGGGTTTAAGTTGCTTTGAGCAAGGTGCAAAGCAAGGAGAGCATTAAGCTCATGGGCTTCCTTGAGTTCTTCAATGAACTTCAAGTGTTGAGTGGAAGGTGATGATGATGGAGAGTGGTTGTTATTTGGTGGAAGTGGTGGTGACACTTTTGGTGGTGGAGACATTTGTGAACTTGGGTAGTTATGAGTGAATGAAGGTGGACATATGGATGATTGGTTATGTGTGTGAAAGGGTTCATTAGGATGAGGTTTAGGTGTTGGTTGAGTTTGAACAACATCATTTGTTGGGTTATGGCAAATGTCAAGCTTCCTCCTCCAAATGGGTATTTATGGTGTAGTGATGATGTGATTGTGGAAGGTAAATTTTGGAGGGTGGTTTGTGACAAAATGTGTTTGTGAATTTTGGGAAGTATAGGATAAAATGGGTTGGAAAAAAAAATCAGTAATCCGTTACTCCAGATGGCCGGTCCCCTTAATTTTAAGGGGGCCGCCTGGGTATTTAAGGGGGCCGCCCATCTGCTGACTTCCAGATTACTGGAAATGGGTTTTTGGCATAAATTTGTAGAAAAGGTTGTGTTTTTGGGTTTAGTTTCAAGCAAGTCCAACTTCTTTCAAGGCAATTTAGGATTTAATAACTCATATATGCTAAGCATATTTATTTAAGCAACTTTATCTAACATGCAAACTACTCATTAAGCATATAACATGTATATACATATATTAGACAAGAAGATAATACATAGCACCAAGTAATTCATAGTATCATACTTAGGAAGATTAAAAAGCTAGTTAATTAATCCTATTGATTATCTATGTACAAGGGAATGTGGAGTTGTGATAGCATGGACTTCTAGACTTGTACCAAGTGAGATCTTTAATAAGTAAACCATGATTTTTCATTTTTGATTTAGTTCACTTATAAGTGTCATATACACAAGTATATATGACATATATGAGATCACCAAGCATGATTTAAAGAAATGTTTTTGGCATTATTCAACAATGCTTGAAAGTAGGTTTTATGTGGATGTGAAAAATACATTAATGAAATAGTTTTGGCTTTATTTCAAAATGTTTTTATGAGGAAAGAAAACATATTTTTCCAATCTTTGGTTTTTGATAAACACGTAATTATAGACACAAGTTTGGAAGAAAGGTAGGAAGGTGAAACATGTTTAATAGAAATGTGTCATAATCTTTTGAAAAATCATTTTTCCAAAATGTGAAGTTTTTCCTAATTTAAAAATAAGTCCCATTAATTATAGGTTTAAAAATAGTGGTTTATAAAAGATCTCATGCTCAAGGGCATTGGTTAAGTCTTTTGTCACATGCTACCTCTTTCTACATATCCAATGGCATTTAAGCATGTATTATGACTAAATACAAAAATATATCATGTCAAAGTAGTTAGAGAAAAACAAAAGCTATTATAATGACAATGCATTCAACAACTAAACAAATAATTACGAAGGCATGCAGTCAAATCACATAGGAGCAAGTAAACATCTAGAAATTTTATATACGCAAGATGACATAAATCTAGAAATGAAAAGCTTTAGTGGAAAGCAAAGTTCATAATAGTAAACTATCGTTAGGTATATTTAGGAAGAATAATGTATTCAAGTTGGAGAATGAGTATGAGACTATTACTAGTGGTGCTCAATTCAGGCTAAACACGACCGTTTTTACGGGTTACACACACCCAACTTCTCACATAGAAGCAATTCAACCGTTAGGTCAAATTGAGTTTCTAGTCAATAGATTCTCTAGTAGTCATTCTCTTTTTAGAAGAAATTAAGTTCCTAAATTTACCTATCGAAGAGTACCAAATATGAAGATTGCTTGGTTTACTAACACTTAGGGGGGCTAACTAAAGGGTTTCTAGTTCATTAAGCCACAGAACGAATATAACTAAAGTGTAAAGGCAAAGCAACCTATCAGACTAAGCATATCCTAAGGCATTAATAAGATTATATGCATGAAGTAATTACTTATGAAATTTTAAATAGAGAATTTACCTCACGTCCTAACTTTTCTTCGTAATGTCTCAGATGATGATCGACGTGTGAATGATAGGTGAGTCTTCAAGATACACAAGGTGTGAAAGTATATTAAGGCAAGCTTCTAACACCTTATTTAAACCGAAGTGGCTTGACCCGAACATGTCTTGTACGGATCATGATCTTCTCCTTCGTCTGTGTCACTCCAAGATTTTGGATTGAGTTCACTTTGGAGTTGATTCATGTAGTCTTCGTCGTTAATACCTACATTAACAACATTTGAACTAGTAGCACATGTATCTATTTTATCTAAATGTTTATCTATTAAATTTTCTAAGATAACTAATTCATGTACAAGATCAAAATCCTCATCTTTGGCTTGACATTTTTCTTGATGAAAGTTTAAGAAATTTTTCCAAATATCATTTGCCGTTTTACAGAAGAATATTCTTTCATATTCAACTTTCGGCAAGGTTTTATAAATAATTATTTTAGATTTATTATTTATTTCATTCTTTGTTTTCAAATAATCAATTTGACTTTCAAAATCCGTTTTTGTTTGTCTTTCAAAATCCGTTTTTGTTTAACTTTCAAAATATGTTTTTGTTTGACTTTCAAAATCACCAATCGAAATGACATGCCAAAGATCTAGATCAATTGATTTCACATAAGTTTCAAATTTATTTTTCCATTCAAGAAAAGTATAGTTTTCAAATAGTGGTGGTTTTAGCAAAGATTCCCCTTCTAGATATTTTTCGAATTCCATAGATCGATTCAAGTTTTAAAATACAGTATATTTTAAAAATCTTGATTGACGTGGCTCTTGATACCAATTGTGGAAAACTAGAAGGGGGGGTTGAATAGTTTTACGTCTTTTTAATTTATTATAAAACCTTTGTTTACTTTTAAAAACTTAGATTCAAGTTTGTTATGAAAAATAAAACTTGAACCTTATTATTAGTTATATAAGTATTCTTTTAAATTGATTGTAAAAGTTTTGGTTTCTTGAATGGATTTTCAAATTGATCTTTATGTGAAGTCGACCTCTAATTAATACTAGCAATTATATAAACCTATGTGTATGAAAGTAATGACGATGCAAGTAAAGAAATAAATAAGGTATGGAAAGATCTAACCGAGACACGAGAGATTTATAGTGGTTCGGCTACAAGGACACCTTCCTTGCCCTACTCCACTCCCCGAGCACACCTTGCTCGAGAGTTTTCTTCACAACTTCAATAAGCTCCCTTATGGCGGAGAAAACCGTACACAACTTTGGCTTACACGGGTTTAACGACACAAAGCTAAATGTCGAGTTCTAATAGTAGCTAGAACCAATCTCACAACTTCACAACACAACTTATTCACGACTACTTCACAACGGCTTCACGACTTCTTCACGACTTCAACACGACCGCTACACAACCTCTATGATGCGGCTTCACGACTTCAACACCATGTCTTCATGACTAAGACTTCACGACTTCAACATGACCGCTACACAACCTCTATGCTACGGCTTCACGACTTCACGACTAGGACTTCACGGCTTCAACACGACCGCTACACAACTTCTATGCTACGGCTTCACGACTTCAACACTAGGACTTCAAGACTAGGACTTCATTGCTTCAACACGACCGCTACACAGCTTCTATGCTATGGCTTCACAACTTCAACACAAGAACTTCACGACTAGGACTTCACAACTTTAACACGACCGCTTCACAGCTTCTATGCTACGGCTTCACGACTTCAACACCACGGGTTCACGACTTCTACACAATGGCTTCACGACTTCTACACTTTGACCTCACAACTTCTATACCACAACTACTTATACAACATCTTCACTACTTACACACAACACTAATCTACAACACACACCTTACATACAAATGAATGAATGATTTACAAACTTTGTTAAACACACAACTTAAGTAACAAGATGAAACTAAGTTGTAATACTTCTAATCTTGATTGATAGAAGTATTCTTCTTTTGCACTTGGATGGTGGAAGCTTGGATCACTTGGAAACCATTGCTTAAGATTACATGATCAAAGGTTTTTGTTTAGATATGAAATGAGATCTACAACAGAAAGTTTTAGTGCAAAAGGGTGAGTAAAAATCCAGGGGAAGGCTGGTATTTATAGGAGAAAAATCTGGACAGCTGGACCCTACTGGAGCGTGGCCGGCCCCCTTAAATAGGGGGGCGGTCCCCTTAATTTTAAGGGGGCCGCCTAGTAAAATTAAGGGGGCCGCCCCTGCTGAACGTTGGCCAGTTTTGTCCTTTTGTGGGGAAGGTTTTTCTGGAACATTTTAACTGATTTTGGTTAAAAATTTGAATTCATATTTTTATAAAAGATTAAACATTTTTATTTAATACCAAAAATGTTTTTCAAAAATATATAAAATGTTTTTGATGTTTTATAAAAAATCTAGTTATTAAGAAAATGTTCCTTTGATCATATAATGCATTAAGCATTAGTTCATTCATACCTTAAGTGATTTTAGTTGTAGAAGTGAAAGTTTACAACTAAGTACTTGTTTAATTTATAAGTTTATGTTTTAATGAGTTTACATTTTGTGATCATCAAAACATAGAGATATGAATAAATATTGATAATGTTTTTAGGCATTTATTTATGTCAACAAAACCTATATCAAGATTCAAAGATTGGAGATGAAGATAGAGGACTATTTGAGGATGTTTTGACCGGTAGAGTTGGTGAATGGCCAAACGATATCATCACTAGATGCACACTGTAATATATTGTTTCGGGAACTATTTTGCAAAAGTTATTGAAGCAACGCTAGTTACTATTTGATGTAGTTAACCCTTTTATACAACTTTTTGATGTGTTTCTGCTTTATATAACTTCAGCATCAACAAAGAACTACAGCTTATTTTTAATTTTTAAAGTATTCTACAGCTTAATGAAAAAGATCAAGTCTAATGCCTGAAATTCTTCAACTTTAAGTCCAGTCAACAATCAAATCCTAAAAACTAACAACAAGATCATTCAAGAAAAAGCATTTTCTGCTTCCAAAAGATAAGGTAAATATGGGACGTACTAGCAAACTCGAACTGGCAGCTACTCCATAGGCGAACCGGAACAACGCTCGGTCTTGTTTCTGGGTTGAGTGGAAAAGGGATATATGGAGTTCGTTCTGTTCCTCTATGCATCTCTGTGATGGGTAAATCTCCATGAAAAAGGGGAACACAACCCATATCACAAAAACCTTAAAAACAACAATAATTAACACAAAAACATACCCAAGTCAACCACATATCATAAACAAAGGAACCCATATCAGATTATCAAAACCCAACATTTCTTTTAAGCAATTCGTCACATACTCATTTAAAATAAAACCCATATCAGTTTATAACCAACCAAACAATAAAATCACTTAAAACCAACAAAAAATAACGAGTAAAGCAGGTAAAGAGAAAAAAGTAGAGCATACCTAGAGGTGGTGAAGATGGCGGCTATAGGTGGAGTGACGGCGGCGTAGAGGTGGAGAAGAAGGCGGCGTAGAGGTGGAGAAGAAGGCGGTGGTGAGAGGTGGCCGACGGCGGGGTGAAGTGGAGAAGATGACTAGGGTTTTGATTGAAATAGAGATAGTCAGACTTTTTTCCTACCACTTACTGAAGTCAGATTTATAATCTCTGAGCACCTCTGACTCTTGGTGAAAAAACAAACAACAAAAATGTCTGACCGCATCTGACTGGTAAGAGGTCAGAGGCAGTCAGACATTTTAAAAAAAAAAACAAACATGCCCTAAATCTCACAATGGAAATCAAGGGTTATAGTGTGCTTGGCTAAGGTCTATTCTAGTTAGGTTAAGAAAAACATGTCAAAATTTTAAAAATGGCATAATTTTTCAAAATAAACTACAAAAATGAGGTTAAACAAAGTTCAAGTAATAATTCTTCTCCCGTCCCCCCACTTGAAATGTACAAAGTTCCTTTTGTACTAAACATGAAATAAAGATGAGGTTGTAACACCCCCAAAATCTGGTTTAGCGGAAGCATACATGTTTGGGTGCTACTAAATTGATATCACAACACAAAGTACAAAGAACAGTTTTACCTCAACCGTTTAAAAGAAACTTCATATTCAAAAATATTTTGTTTACAGCATTTCCAAAAACAGTGCGGAAATATAAGCCCATAAAAGAAGTAAAGCGGTCCCAAATATATCAGAGTCTTCTATGACCATGTCATGCCATGCCAAAAGCCTCCACAACTAAGTGATCGCCTTAAACCTGAAAATACATGCTAAAAGTGTCAACACGAGGTTGGTGAGTTCATAGGTTTATGATAAAGCAGTAAAAAAAAAATACTTTGAGTTCCATAAAAGTTTTGTGACCATTGTGTCGCTTACAATGTCTTGAAAATAAAGTTTACCTTAAAGTAAAATTAGAGATGTGGGCCATGAGTAGGGTAGGTGACCATTACAACGTATATAATGACACACAAAATAAAATAGTCTATTACGCTAGCTCTAAGTTCATGCAATCGAAGCTCGACAGTTCAGTGCGCTACAATATAGCACATAAATAATAATAATAGGGGCCCATAGCGAGTGTTTAACCCAATACACTCGTAATCCGACTTGGTATACGCCCGCATTGACCCGTCTGGCCAACCGAACGGGGGAGTCACCCCAATAGATCTATTTATATCAATCGCACTTTCCAGAATGAATTAACGGTTCATGAGGTAGGCATAACAGTGGGTTCAGGGGCTTAGGCTAACTACGCAATAGTTTTGAGAAAATAAAGTATTGGTTGTGGTCCATAAAATGTTTTGCATGTTTCTCACCCCAAGGTTTGTAAAACAAGTATAGGTAAAGTGGGGCTATAAACTCACATATATTATTTAAACACTTGTGTTCATAATAAGGTAAACCAGTGTGCAATAAGCAAATAAATCATGTTTTCAAATAAGAACAAGTAATGAGTTTAAGTATAAACAAACATTGAGTTTTATTTAAAAACGAGAATGTAGTCTCCCCCAAACATTTATAAAACAAGTAAAGGTAGGGGCCATGAACTCACCTTAGCATGCAGCAATGCAAAATATCACAATGGTCACAACTGGCATCAAGAGCAAAATACAACGATATCGAGGGTACAGGCACAACGGTGCCGGATCGGCACAACCTAATATATATATAGTTATCTAAGCATACGTCTCGTAAGGTAAAAGAGTTTTCAAAAGACAAGCGTCTTAGTTTTCGTGGATTACTCGTATCAAAGTTTGTAAAAAGTTTAGTGTCAACGTTTCGTGTGGTGGTAAGACAGCATAGACTCAAGAATACTCACGCCAAATAGGAATAGAAAATCGACACAGTCGAGAAAAGTACGGACGAGAACTTGAGTCGAGAAAGGAATGACAAACGAAGTCAAGGAAAACAGTGACAAAAGAAAATGTCAACAAAATAAGTTAATTAATACGTTTCGGTGTTTACCCAATAATCCCAAATAGTTTGGAAATAATCAATATAGTTTTGGAACGGTAATTTAAGTTTTAAAAGAAAACTCAAATTAGTATCTCACTTGGTAAAAGTTTTCATGTTAATAAAACTACAAGTTTCGATTATTGTCGGGTTTTATAAGATAAAAGGTTTTCGAAATCAAAGTATAAATCTAGAGAGTTTTATAAATTTTGCATGATGCGGCCGTTTATACAACTTTCCCAAATTGTTTTGACTTAAATAAAACTCAATTTCTCAAAATAATGTTCCCGACAAGTTTATAAATAACTACTCGTTATTAGTTTAATATGTGTTGATTGGATATTTAGGTCCGTTACGAGTTTAATATATTAAATTCGTCTCTAGTCCAAAATGTCCAATTGTCCGATATGATCCAATTGTCAAATGTTTTAATCTGATATACGTCCAATATGCGTCATGTCATAACCTAATATTCAATCCGTTAAGTATAATCCAATGTCAAATGTCAATCCCAGGTTACCGAAACGTACCAATGATCCAAGTAACGAACAATTAAATTACGCTAGCCCAAATATTTATCAACCGAATGTATATGACTCAAGTTAATTATTTTGACGAACCAAATAATACTCATCAATTAAAATTTTACCAAACAAACACCCTATATAGAGCTATATTTGCATAAATATGAAGGGCAAGGATCATTTTAGACAGATATACAAATAACCAAGTTTTTGTAACGAACCAACAAAATATAACTAACCAAATTGGCCAGATGACAATAGTATGACAAAAATGTAATTGTGAAGACATATATGAAGTGTATTTAAAGAACAGTATGAAGACCTCTTTTGTGTTTTCGATAAACCGAGACAAGGAAACTCACACGACTACCCTTGTGGTCTTGTGTTAACTGTAGCCAAGCAAACACCCTTCGTGGGTGATGATGAGCCAAGATACACAAACGAGCACACACGGCCTTTCGGTTGTGTTTGCTAAACCGAGCCGAGGCAAACACCCTCGTGGGTATTCCCCTCACGAAACGAACCAAAACAATCAAACACACCATATACGGGTTTATTAATCGAACGTAACACAAACAAACAAACACAATCATAATACCCCTTTTGTTATTGTTTGTCAAACTGAAATGAACAAACACCCTTGTGGTGTTTTTTGTTAACCGAGACCAAGACACAAACGCATCTCAACCATTTAGTCCATTTGACAAACCAAACGCAACACCCCTTGGGTGTTACTACACGTCTAGAGACACAAGCTAGGCGAACAAACTAAGACGGCACTTACTCGACACCCTTGTCGAGACCCAACCAAACGAGTACTCCCTCTTGGGGCCTCGTTAACTGAACTGAACAAACGCACCCCTAATAAGCTAAAATCAAACAGACTCCTCAAAAGTTGGAAATAAGCTGGTAAATAAGTTTTAACAAACGCACCCTAGATAAGCTGGAAGAATTAACACCCTTTGTGTGTTTATTGTTGTTGAACCAAGCGAACCAACACTCTCTTTCAGGTTTACAAACTAACCGAGAATCAAACAAACACCTTCTTGAGTGTACTCGTTAACCACAAACCAAAGACAAACGCTCCCTAATCGTGACCCAAACGAAAAAACGAAAAGAAGACAATAAAATAAGCACTAAAATGCTTATGAATAAGCACTAAAGTGCTTATGAATAAGCACTTTTAACCAGAAATGATTTTTGGTTCGAAATTTACCACAAACAATTAATGAGCAGAAATAAATAACTATCAAATCCCAAACCCGACCTGTTAACAAACCCAAAAAATCCACAATCACCGATTTACCACACGAATATCAAGTCAAAAATGTTTTAACCCGTTTTTAAATCCCACGAGAACTTATACACATACTTTGTATTCAGTTTTAAATCAAAGAAAGTGAATAAAATTAGATGCTTGTGTCGACATACCCACAAGAAGAGATTGAGTGATGAAATAATCAGGATTATTTGATGGCATCAAATATGCCCCCCACTTAAACTCTACTTGCCCT
The DNA here is from genome assembly GCA_021014915.2 of Artemisia tridentata subsp. tridentata. Lineage (NCBI taxonomy): Eukaryota > Viridiplantae > Streptophyta > Magnoliopsida > Asterales > Asteraceae > Artemisia > Artemisia tridentata. The sequence goes on from CP139508.1 coordinate 126,751,601, forward strand.
CTAGTAGACCTTATTAGAATCATTTCTAAAAAGATATCCCCCAAGGTACTTGGGAAATATGAGATTAAAAATTTTCTATGCTAGAATTTTCAAAGCCGAACACCTCACGAAATGGGAAACAAACACTTATACTCTCCCTAATCTAAGTGTCAATTTCGGGGTGATCACTCAACGCACAGTCATAGCATGTATTCTATCATAGGTTTGGCGGTTACACAAATCTCCACCGCTAGAGCTAAGGTCAAAACAATCTTAGAAGGCAATATTGGGTGAACAAATTATAAGGCTAGGGGTGAGTTGTCATTACTAGCATACTACGGCAAAGGCGACAAAGACCATCGGTACATGACCAAATCCATGGCCAAGACACCAATGACTGCTCACTCCCTCACCTAAGTACGGTTCATGACCTAAGGGTAGGATAAGACATGGGATACACAAAAATGGTAAAAAATGAAAAATAAGAAGCAAATAGTCTTAGCCTATAACCAAGTTGTCACCATTCACCGTCCATCCAAAGTCCAAGCTTCAAAACGCGAAAACCAGATCATGATGTAGTAAGTTAGTGTGCCAATGTAGATGTCATATGGCGAGGTGCACACTAACTTAGTCTTCAACCACTAACATTAATCTTCAAATGTGATTGAGGTAAGATCCTCAATTTTAGTCCAATAAGCTCCAATACTAGTGTTAATGATTCTTGCACTAACCAATATACAACAATTGAATAAACCAACTACATTTTTTTTCTCTATTTTTTTAACTAATATATACAAATAACTCATCCCCCCACTTGAGATGAATCATATATGAGGAATATGGGGGTCTTCAATGATCTTCATATTTATGTCTTCAATGTAAGCGTAATTCCCGAGTTTCTCTACCCACACCTTAAACTTGAGCAAACAGTGACTTCCCAATCATAAACTAAGACTAAACGGTAGGCTAAGGCGAATAGGTGTAACGAAACAATATTGATAATGGTATGAAATGAAAAGAATGGCTCGGAAGGGTGTATATAGGGGTATCTTGCACTAAAGGTGAGTGCAACAAAAGCATTTTAACACGGTGGTCGAAGAGTCGAGGTGACTAATTGATAAACACACACAATTATATACACATATGGCTATTTGGGTGTTAATCCTAAAATATTGCCTTCTCGAATTGTCTCTTCCAAATGTATCAAGCTAACTCGACACACTACTCGTCTATGGTCTCGAAATGATGTAAAGGCCAAGTTCTAAAGTTTACATACTACCGGCACACTCAATAATTGGTGGATTTGGGTAAATAAGGGGAAACGAAAAGGCTAAATCTCACCATGGAAATCAAGGGTTATAGTGTGCTCGGCTAAGGTCTATTCTAGTTAGGTTAAGAAAAACATGTCAAAATTTTAAAAATGGCATAATTTTTCAAAATAAACTAGAAAAATGAGGGCAAACAAAGTTCAAGTAATAATTCTTCTCCCGTCCCCCCACTTGAAATGTACAAAGTCCCTTTTGTACTAAACATGAAATAAAGATGAGGTAAAAGTAGAATTGGAACGAGAACTTCCCTGAAATTTGCTCCAAAATAAAAGAAGGATCACGTTGAACATGTGTGCCTTCGTCTTTCTTCCCTGAGCAAACTTCAATTCTCTAAAATCACGACACTACCAACAAGTATAAATCTAAAATAAAAAGGAAAAATATAAACAAACAAAAACCTAACTCACTTTCGTAGGAATCACGGTTGCATTTCGCGTATGCAACAAGCCTTATAAACCACTCGGTGTCCCGAGTGGACGACTGAAGTCTCATGAGGGTTTATAGGGAACACACCCACAAAGTGCATTTAAAACTAATAAAAGGTTATGGTGTGTAATATAAGAAATTAAATTTGGTTACTGGATAGGTTACGGCGTAAACTCATTCCTGAGTTACGCCATAATTGTTTAAACCTGGGAGTCATCCGATATCGGAGGATGGTTACGGCGTAACCAAAGAATTTGGTTACGCCGTAAAGTCTGCACATAATGGATTCTTCCGACTGGTTCCATCTATAGTGAGCTTTACGCTATCCTCCTTGCTCCAACTCCTGCAAAATATGAAAATAAACACACCAAACCCAACTATACTAACAAAATGAAAAAGAAAAAGGATAATTCGGGTTATCTCCCGAAAGAGCACTTTTGTTTATTTAACGAGTCTTTAAGTTAGACTCAAAGCCATGGTCAGAAATGGTTAGCCACCACCTAATGTGGTGTCCAATTTGTCCTTGCTTACATGGTCATTTTCAGCTGTATCCGATCCGCCCGGATAGCAGTCGATCATCCATTCAATAAAAACCTTTTTCTTGACCATTTCATCCACCTTTGAAGTACCGAACCGATTCTTAAGCCAGTCGTTAAATGACAAGCATCGTCCCCCAAACTCTTCATCTATTTCCACCTTGCACTGGGGACCATTATCACTTGTAAGTTTTTCCGCACTATCATCCCTTTCGTTTGTAGATGAATACTCATCACGTAATTCTTCCTAGTCAAGACGATAATTGTCGTTGTCGCGCTGGAATCTTCTAATCAAATTTTCGCTAATAATAGCGTTCCCATACCTAACTTTATACCATTCTTGAAATGATAGATCCCCGAACTCAATATCGCGTCTTTCTAACCCATGGAAACACGTCCATTCTAAATGGGCTCTTTGGCTTTCTTCTAATTCTCCATACTCTCCCCCATTACATTTGTTACGGAAAGGGTTACAAGATGGCCAAGCCTGTGCAACTCCCTCATTTATCATTATCACTGGATTGCTGTAAAACCAAGATCAAGCCCATCTAGGATAATAGAAACAATGATTTGCACAGCGGAATAATAATAAGAACAATCAAAGTTTCTAACAAGGTTTTCTTTATTGAAAGTAAAATAAACTACTACTACTACTAATATACACACGCTATAATCGTGTGTCTAGACTCTCATTGAAAGAGTTTTCTATTAATTGGATAAATAAAACTAACGCCCTACCCCTCTTTATATAATAGAGAGGCTAGGGTTTACATAAAAACCTAGCTTACTAAGAAAGCTAGCTAACTATTTTATCTTAGGTCCCTATTGTTTCTTCTTTCTTCATTTCTTCTTGTGGGTTTTGTAATCTTCAAATCTGTAATTCCCAACAATCTTCCCCTATTTGATATTACAAAACAATCTGCATGAAGAAACAATACTAAAAACATGTCATCACCAATAATAAGCTGCACATCATAACTCTTCTTCCCCTTTTTGTAATCGTCTAATAGGGGTCTTGTGCATCTCGTAAACGCTTCCCCTTAAGTGATGCATGTAGATGGTTAACAAGCTTCCCCTTAAGAATAGACTAACCATCTCATAAATCTCGGACCTAAAATACTGTATCAGATAATCAGCAGCGAAAACCAAACAAACAGCAGAAATAAAACTTTTTTTTTTTTTTAACTAATAACACAAGCAGCAACGACAAAAGTGAAAGCAGCAGGAACGAGCAGCAGAAACAAATGAAATCAGCAGAAACACATAAGCATATCAGCACAAAGTGTAAGGCTCCCTGGAGTGATCACTGATGAAGAAAATCAACTATAACTGATTTGATGAAGAAGTGGAATCTCCCAAACTTGCATCTTATGTCTTGCACTATCCACGTGACGTCGAACTCATAAAATATGAGTAGTGAAAGCCTCTTGACAAACTCCTCATTGACTAAACCAATGAGACACTGAGCACAAATAACGTAACTCCTTCAAGTGATAGCAAATGTACGCATTAAGCACAAGAAGATGGATCATACCCCTTCACTAGAGTCGTCAAGTCTTCGTCACCATACAAACCAAGCAAGTTATCTTAAAAAGTCCCAACCACCTTTTAAGATATGATAAGAACACAAACCTGTGAAAATCAACTGCAACATCAAACAAGCGATAAACAAATAATCTTCTCAGCAGAAATGATGATGGTTGATAACTCCATCCTCCCTAACCATTAGTGACATCAGAACTGTCACCAAACATACGAACAGTGATCTCACGTGTCCAGAAGGAACCAAAACCAACCAAAGGAAAAAGTATACAACAAGTCAGCAGGAACCATAAGGAAGTCAGCAAGAACCGTATGTATCAGCAGGAACGGATAACCAATCAGTAGGAACGGAATATAGCTCAGAACCAACTTCCAATCAGACACGCAGCAGTAGACCAATATGCAGCAGATCAGTAACCCATATCAATACCATCAGCTACGAATAATATCACAACCAGTAGCCATGTGCAACCCACTATGAAGAATTTTAATCAAAACAAATAAATCAGCCCCACACAACCTTGAAACAAATAGCAAAGTAGCAGCACACCACTTGCACTGACACCAATCGAATTAATTATATATACCACGGACCAAATTAATTCATGCCATCAATTTACCCCACTCGTCAATTAATAATATGAGCGACACCAAATTAATTGAACGAGGTTTAATTGTGAGTCACCGATTCACCACTTGCAACTGACGACAAACCAATTTATTGACCAACCAATTACATCATACGAGATTAATCATAGCCAATCAACATCATTTAATTGCAAAAACACCTTGATACTGATTCACCACAAGCGACAAGCAATCCATCCAATTTCCAATCACTAACCAACCATTTAATTAACCCTTCGACCCATGATGAATATTTAATTCGACAAAACAATTCCACAACCGATCATCAATTCAGTATACTACTGACACATCACGTTGACCAAACAATTTGTCCGAATTAAATAATCAAAAGTAGCAGATAAATCGAATAAATAAATTCACATCGAAAGCCAGCAATCATTAATTGATCAGCGACAATACGTAGCCCTACAAACCAATTAATTAACGACACAGTACGAGGTAATTTTCACAATTAATATCAGATTTAATACCAAATTAATAACGATTACCTCACGTTGACCACCAAACCAACCAATAAACCAGATCTGCTTCCTTCGTCACAGCTGCTCTTTATTGACAATGAAAACCTTGTAAATCCCTAGATATCGAGAGCCACCCGCTCTGATACCAATTGTAGAACCTTAGACCTAGATAGATCTTTGAGCGCTCGTGGATCGTTAGTAATGTTTATGTAATCACAAACACACTAATAGAAAGTCTCAAATACTTGTATTCTAAAGCGGAAATTAAACACAAGTAAGAACACATATAACTAAGAACGATTGATCCTCTATGGATCTTTTATTAATACTAAGAACTTGTTTTTCTTAATTCGTACATCATACACAATAATGTGTTCCTTTTATACACAAGGAACCCTAAACAGTTTCACTAGAAACCCTAAACCGTTTCACAAGAAACATATCTTCTAAAAACTAAACAAGATAATCATAATCGTTTCCTAATAAAGCTCGTACATATCCTAACAAATAATAAAATATGCGGAATATCTATATCAGCAGAAACAAACTACGCAGAATCTCTATTTCCGCAGAAACACTTCATCAGCAGAATCCAACACTTCAGCAGATTCCATCAGCAGTAACCGTCAGTAGAATTCGTCCTTAGAAGAATTCCCAACAATTGCAATAGTGATTTGTCAAAGCTGGTTTTCTATCTTCCACAATTCTATCCATAATCCGCTCATGCCTAACATGTTCCTGCTTAAAATGTTCAAAAACCTTTCATCTATTTTCATTAGATTCATATTTCAAACATAAAGGCGAATCATAAGAGAACAGATCGGAATCTATCCCTAGGAGGTCTAAAGATTCATCAGGAGCATTAACCATGTGGATTCCTTTGGAAGATCCAGGGAAAGGGTTTAAAAATTCATTCATATCAAAAGTTATTCGGTCCCCTCCTACTTCCAAAGAAATCTGCTTTTCAAATACCTTAATATGTGCATGAGATGTTGCTAAAAATGGTCTTCCTAAAATTATGTTATTATGTTGACGCCGAGCCATATCAATAACCACAAAGTCGGCGGGAAAAAGGAATTTACCAATTTTAAGTAACACGTTATCAATAGTACCTTTAGGCATTGTTCTAGTTGTATCAGCCATTTCAATCATCATCGTTGTTTCTTTAAGATTGATTAGCTTTAAACTTTCAACTAATGAAAAAGATATGAGATTAACACTAGCACCTAGATCAGCTAAAGCATGCATATTAAAGTTACCAATAGTGCAGGGTAGCAGATAGTTTCCAGGATTGAGCTCCTTTACAGGCAGTTGGCAGGGTAAACTTCCTTCATGTTTATTTTCATCATTTTCCTGCAAGTAGTTGATTCCACAAAACTCATTAGTAAGGCCAGAACTGGGCTGAACTTTGTCCTATTCATCTTGTGTGAATACGACCTTGCATGCTCCAACTGCAGCTTCGGCTTCCTTAGCTTCAAAATCCATAGCAAGTTGCCCAATTTGATTCTCTAAGTTTTTGATTGCGGCATCTTGATTGCGCAAGTTCCTGTCCGTGTCTTCCTTTACTTTGTTCATCCATTCCTTGAATTTGTCATTCTTCTTGGAAGAATCCTCAATATGTTTATTGACCAATTCTTCGAGGCTGGGCTTCTTGGCTTCGTACGGAGGCCTGTTGTCGATCCTAGTATAATATCCTGGAGGTCCTACGCGGTACTTAGCTCCGTTACCCCCGTATCCTTGGAATGGTCTGCTAGCCTCACCATATTTGACCTCTTCAATTCTCTTGACCTCTTCTTTCAATGGGCAGTCCTTGGCTAGGTGAGCTCCTTTGCAAGTGTCGCATCCTACTTGTATAGCATGCACATTTTCTTTCAGCTTCTTCATATCCCGGCCAAGACTTTCAAGTTTGTTAGTGATAACAGCGATACCATCCAAACTTCCGTCCATGCTTTTGCTGCTGCCTCCATCATGTCGCTTTTGCGAGTGGTCTGCCATATCTTGAATAGCCTCGAGGGCTTGAACAGGAGTCATCCCAGGGATCGGCCCCTGAGAGTCGAGCATTTGCCTTGTTGCAATGTTAATACCTTTGTAGAATATGTTGACCTTATGCTGTTTGTTGAGGTCATGAGTTGGGCATTTGTAGAGAAGATCATTGTACCTATCCCAAGCTTGGTATAATGTCTCGTCAGCTTCCTGACTAAAGTTATGGATCTCCTCAAGTTGTTTTGCCGTCTTCGAGGGAGGGCAATATCGTTGGATGAATTTCCTTTTAAGGAGATTCCATGTGTTGATGATTCCAGCTGGCAACCTATCAACCCATCTCTTAGCAGCTCCCGTGAGTGTCTCGGAAACACTCGGAGCATGATAGCATCGTGAGAAACACCTAGAATATTGAAAAGGCTCATGATGTACAAGACATGTTCCACATGCTCGTAAGCATCTTCAGTCTTGTTTCCGGAAAAGGGTTTTTCACGCAACTCCCTCATGAACTGATTCTTGATCTCAAACTGAACATCAGCTCCAATAACCAGCCTAACAAGCCCCGGCCCTTGCTCTTCTCGAGTCATAGCAAGGTACTCCTCGAGGGTGAGTGTATCAATGTCCACAACTGCCATTGTTCCTGAAACTTAAAGAAAGATGTGAGAAAATTCAAAAATTAACAAAAATTTAAAAACTTAAATAAAAATCCTAACATAGCTCCCCGGCAGCGGCACCAAAAATTTGATGCTGGTTTTTTTACCAGGTTTTAAATTTGTATTATGTCTCGTCTACCTTATGCACTAACGGGCAGAGAACGCGATCGTGTGTAGTGTAGTAATTGGTAAAACCGAGGTCGTCCCAAGAGCTATGTGTGTGTGGATTATAACTTAAGTCTATGTCACGTTTTAAAAGGGGTTTTGAGTTGTTTGATTAATTAAACTAAATAACAGAAATAAAATGCGGAAATTAAATTGAGTTGAATGCAGTAGGGAGAAAGTGTACTAGCCTAGTTATTCATCCTATCGTGCAATGACTATGTTCTCTAATTATGCTTCCTATCGCTTCAAGTGGGGTTTAGATTCACTAGACTCCTATGGTCAATTCGTCTAGCCTATATCCCCTAGAATCCTACTCCGATATCAAAGGTTTGATCCTTTGTGATTAACAGAGGTCGCCGGTAGACTAGGTTAAGTCATTAAGTACCGCTACATGCTAGATTCATTCTAATGTGTGACCCGGCCTCTCGGATCTTAGACCACACATCCCTAAATTCTTAAGTTTATCCAACATCGGAAGGTGATCCTTTGGTCCATTCGCACACAAGGGATTGGTAGTCCTATGGTCAATTCTTACCAACCCTCGCAACCTACTACCCTAGGGTCCTTTGATCCATTCTCCTAGTGTAAGAAGTAAAACCGCCCTTCAAAACTACCAAAGCTAGAGGATCTACGAATAAACTAAGCGTGCATACACTAGAAACAATAATAAAAGCGCGAAAACATAATCATAACATTAAAGGAATCATAACTAGGCTAGCACCAAAGGTGCTTAGCCGATCATTTCGAAAAGTACAAAAGATTCAATGTTTTGCATGGTAATGAAAGACATGAAATCAAAAGTAATTCGCTAAAACTTATTGATGTTATGGCGTGATTTCTCCCTTGGAAAATGCTCCGTATGCTGCTGGTGATCGTCCTTGTGGAACCCTACTTCGTTCTCTGACTTTTTGTGGTGAGAAAGTTATGTAAAATGCAGGAAATAGGGTTTGTATTTATAGGCCCGACAAAGTTACGGCGTAACCGCTAGGTATGGTTACGCCGTAACTAGTGTATCTTCTTTTGATCCTTATCCGATTAATAATATTTACGGCGTAACTTGATGGATAGTTACGCTGTAATCTTCTTGATGGTTACGCCGTAATAACTCCAATCCCATTCTGTGTAATTTTTACGCCGTAATCTCTTGCATTGGTTACGACGTAACCTTCATGGTCACGAATATCTTCTAAGTGTCCAAAATGTTACGGCGTAATCTCTATGGTGATTACGCCGTAATCCTCGATTTGCGTTGACTTGGTCTTCGTGTATAAATCCTTAGCTACGGCGTAAGTGGAGAGTGTAACTACGCCGTAACTTCTTCAAAGCCAGCATACTAAAGTGTGTATCATTGTAAGTACTTTTCCAATTCCACGTCTCTTTTGCTCCTATGGTCATTTATAAACTGAAAACTAAATATAAATAGAAATCAAAGCATATATCCATATAAAACAATACAAATTGTGAGAATATTAGGGGGAAATTGATACTAAAATATCAGGATTATTTGATGTCATTAGTAACCCATAACCCATAACCCATGGCCCATGTTCATTGCATCATGCATGACATCACAATAGGTAAAATCAATGACTAATGATCCAAAGTCCATAACCCATGACCCAAAGTCCATAACCCATGACCCAAGATGTCTTTGGCATCATGCATGACATCACAAGACCCATGGACCATAACCCATTACCCAAGACCCGGAATCTAGAGCCCAAAACCCATGTTCACCCAGATGGCCAGATCCTGGCGGATCCCTTGGTTTACAAGGGCCGGATCCCTTTCAGGAGGGATCTTTGGGGACAGAAACATTTTTTGTTCTTTTGCCTATAAATACTAACCTTTACACACCCATTTCCACACACTAAAACACTTCATTCTTACTAGTTTTTAGCATAGATTAACATCCATTAGATCCACCATTAACATCAATAATTCACAATGTAAACCCTTGATCATAATGCTTATAACTTTCATTTTGTTGTAACTATACTCCCGAAGTGATCCTCCAAAGCAAGCCTAGAGATCTTGCATCCTTATCTACTGAAGTGATCCTCCAAAGCAAGCTTAGAGATCTTGCATCCTCATCCACCACAACCATACATACATGAAGATCTATCACAACAAGCTTAGGGAACTTGTGATCTTCATTGAAGGCTTTCTATTAATGGAAGTTTATTTAGATTAGGCATTCATATCCATTAGACACATTGTCTTGGATCATCTCTTGTATCATCATCTTGGTGTGTCGTAGATGTGTTGTGTAGATTGGTGTAGTAGGGCGTTGGTTCCTCATGATGTGTTGTGATTGGGTTGTGGTTCCTCCATTGTAATGGAACCCGGTATCTAGCCTTGTATCGGATAAAGTGTAGGCAACGTTGTGTAAGGTTTGGTTCTACCTTGTGTGAAAAACCCGGTATTTAGCTTTGTATCGGATAAAGTGTAAGCTACGTTGTGTAAGGTTTTCTCTGCCGATAATGGAGCTTGTTGATCTAGTGAAGTAACTCTTGAGTTGGGTACTCGGGGAGTGGAGTAGGGCGACGAGGAGCTTCGTGACCGAACCACTATAAATCATCGTGTCGGTTTGCATATCCTTTTTACTTATCGCTTTACTTTTATTCTTGCTTTATATTGTTGATTGTCTTTGTGCTTGTTATTTATGATTGTGTTGTGTACTTGTCTTAAGGATGCTTTTAGAAAAGAAAAATAAATCGGACTAATAATGGTGAAACTTGATTTATCATAAACCATTAATCTTGCGGAATCTTATGTGATATTAAGGGGTTGACCTTACATCCCGTAATGCGTTAAAGGCATCCTCGCGTCGATATTAGCAAATATAATGGTTTATACTATATTTGGTACAAAAGTTTTAAGTTTGAAACGGAAACGTATTCACCCCCCTCTACCGTTTCTACCATTTCCACAACATATATAAAATTCTAACATTATGTTTGATCAAAAATATTGATATTTTAAAAAGGTTATGTTAACAACAACCCAATGAGTGTTTTATATGGTTACCTTAAATAATACTTCTAAATATGAACTCATAATTTCTATAAATACGTGATTTTAACACATACAATTAAGGTAAGTGAGTTTTAATAAGGCATGTATCTCTACTATATATAAAGCGTTAGACCCGTTTCCTGGGTATTGGGACCCCACCCTAGATGAAGTTGATCTGAGCCTAAGTATGTTTGACTAAGAGTATGTGGTTGTCTAAGGGCAAATGGTTATAGTATTAAGTGTTAGTCTGTTATAGCCTAGATGCGGCGTATCCAAGAAGTTACATGCGGCGTATGGTAGAATGGAAAGTATAACCGACTTGTTATAGTCCATGCGCCGTATTGGAGAAGGAGATACGGCGTATATAAGGGGTAGCATGGATGCGGCGTATCTATGCAGATAGATACGGCGCATCGACCTTAAATAAGCAGAATTGACAGAATTGCCCTTGTAGCTAGAAACTTCCCCATTTATCTATAAGTTTCCACACTCTCCTGTAAAAGAGAGTGTGTTTTCTGTGGGTGTCGAACCAAAAGAGAAAGAGAAGGAAAGATGATGAGATGATGATGGTTTAATGGTGATAATTCAAGGGTTAAGTCCATAGCTTGTTCCTAGCATGTTTATCAAGTAAGTAATGATGCTTAATTAGTGTTTAATTGATGATTAAGAATTTAGGGTTTGTGAACCCTAACTTGGGATTAAAGGGTAAATGGTGTTTTAAGATAATTAAGAAGTAATGATGATTATGTGATGAGTTTATAATGGGTTTAAGTTAGTAAATGATGGGATTGATTATCATATAATCAATATATGATTATATGATGATTAGAAGTGTTTAGAGGTTAGTTATGGTTGTATTAACCATGATTATAGTTAATGATTATGTATTATATGTTATGTATGATTATGTGTTTTAGGATGCTTATGAGGATGATGATGATGATGGAAGAATATGATGATGATGATGTCCTTGTTATGATGTAGCTTGGATTAAGGTAAGTAAACCGGTATAATGTAAAGTTATAATGATTTCTATGCATTATGTGTTATGTGGCTTATATGTTAAGGTTATGGTTGTTAGCATAGAGATTATAAGACTAGTGGATGTGTTAGTATGAGTGGATTAAGGAAAGGAAAAGGTTAAGGCTTGGTTGGTTAAGGTATGTGTTTATGCTCAATGATATGGGATTAATGGTTGTATAATATGTAATGTGTTGAATGAAGTATAATGTTAAGTTATACCCGTTTTACTTACTAAGCATTCGTGCTTACGGTTTAAGTGTTTAATGTTTTGTAGGCGAAAGTATTGAGATGAAGGCTTGGATAAGGATTAATGTTGGATATGCGATTGGTAGAAGGAATTGGTAAGAAAGTAGAGCTAGGTAGAATACCGAGCTCAAGTCAAGTTTGTACCCCGTTGGTCTTTTAATGGATTGTGATGTAAAGTCAAGTGTCAAAATGTATGCTAAAGGAGTTATAACGTTTTGGTAGTTATTTGATGAGTCAAAGATTGGTTTATGTGTTTTGAGTAAAGTTAAAGGGGTGTTTGGTTTATGTAGGAAATTACCCATTTTGGGGTTGTAAACGGGTCAATTGCCGTGTATTACAGTTTGTTATGGTTTTGAATGTAAAGTGAGTGTTTTGATACAAGTTATAGTGTTGTATTGAGTTGTGGGTGAGTATTGAGTTTATGCAGGTTTTCCTGCTGATGTTCTGTGTCGGATGGGTAGATACGGCGTATCTAATATATTAGATGCGGCGTATCAGAAGTTTAAGGTGATGCGGCGTATCACTTTAGATGGATACGGCGCATGGTCTCTCAGCTGTGATACGGCGTATCCCTCAAAAGGATACGGCGTATCGGTGGTCACAGAAGGATTGTCTGGTTGTGTTATAAAGTTTTATGTGAAATGTTTTGAAGGGTTTTCGAGTATATGTTCTTGCAAGTATTTTTAAAGGGTTAAATGTTATAGATTCTTGTCTTTGAAAGAAGAGTGAAAGTATGTATGCTTTAGTCAAATGTTTCCGCGTAAAAAGTCAAAGTTTTTGGTATAAACGGGCACGGGGCGTTACAAATTGGTATCAGAGCCAGGTTTAAGTGAATTAGGTTTCCTTTAGGTTGCCTAGACTTAAACCACTCGTAGAAATGTTGGACGTAGGTGTAAGAAATGCGTAAGGTAAACGTTTAAGTTATAAGAAGGAATGTGTGATATGTTATGTGGACCAAAGTTGATGAATGATGAATGTGCCTTATGTGCTAATGTGTATGTGATGTAAGTCCAAGGAGGACTTGAAATGTTAAGTGATTAGTTAGCCGTGCACCTTGGTCGGTGCCGGTGATTGGTTGTGATTACATAAGCGTATGTTAGCATAACGGTAATGAAATGAGAATAGGAATGGTATTCGGTATTAGAGATGGGCTAATAAGTAAATCTAAATGTTGATGTTTAAAGTATGGAACATTATAAATGTGCTAAACTATAACGTGAAAAGATAAGATAAGCTAAGGAACTAATGAAGTAGGGTTGGATGGTACGAAAGGTAAAGAATGAGATTAATGAATGACGACATGTAATGATTATGACCCGTAAGATGTTAACAGCCAATATATGGTCTCGTTATACATATACATGCCTAATGAATGACGTTAAGGTAGTATAGAGACGGGATAAGGGTAAGTAAGGTACGAGAATCTAGGTATGAATGAAATTGCATAACGAGGATGAATGATATGATAGAACGTAATTGATGAAATTGAATGATACTGCTTAAATGCATAAATAACTAAGATAAGATAAGTCAAGGTATAAGAACAAGAACGAAATGAGTATGCATGAGGTTAAGGTATTGTCTTAAAATCATTATATTACGGCTAAGACGATTAGCGGTAATTATTATAATGAAAGCATGTGTTGCAGTAAACGATATGTGTAAAGACTTGTGTAAAAGAGTTGAGTATACTAACGTGTGATGTAAAAAGATGGAAATGGCTAGCACGGGTTAAAGAATGTAAGCTAGAGTGAAAAGTGTAACGATGTAGAAAATGTGTGAGTAACTAAAACGTGAAAGAAGAACGAATGGTACTAATGAACGAATGTAAGTTAACCTATGCAAGGTTTAAAAGTGGAAAGAGTCGGGTGGACTAAAGGGTAAAGTAAGAGGATGAAAATGACTAAAGCGAATTTAAATGTAAGACGATAAACACATAGAAGTGTGTAATTATAATAAGCAAGTTCATATGCACTATGAGCTTGCGTTCACAAAATAAAATGGGTGAGATAATGTGTGCGTGTAAAATGTAAGTAGCTTGGATCCAATGCGATAATGTGAAAGTGATAAAGTGTGAATGTTAAAGATCCTCCGGGATGAATGTTAATGATCCTTCGGGATAATGTTAAAGTTGGTATCCTTCGGGATGACCAAGTCAATGAATGTTAAAGAATCCTTCGGGATGTGTTTTAGCTTTAATTATAGGTTTAAACAAAATAATGGTTTATAAAAGATCTCATGCTCAAGTCTATTGTCACATGCTACCTCTTTCTACATATCCTATGACATTTACGCATGTATTATGACTAAATACAAAAATACATCATGTCAGAGTAGTTAGAGAAAGACAAAAGCTATTATAATGACAATGCATTCAACTAAACAAATAATTACGAAGGCATGCAGTCAAATCACATAGGAGCAAGTAAACATCTAGAAATTTTATATATGCAGGATGACATACATCTAGGAATGAAAAGCTCTAGTGAAAAGCAAAGTTCATAACAGTAAACTATCGTTAGGTATATTTAGGAAGAATAATGTATTCAAGTTGGAGAATGAGTATGAGACTATTACTAGTGGTGCTCAATTCAGGCTAAACACGACCGTTTTTACGGGTTACACACACCCAACTTCTCACATAGAAGCAATTCAACCGTTAGGTCAAATTGAGTTTCTAGTCAATAGATTCTCCAGTAGTCATTCTCTTTTTAGAAGAAATTAAGTTCCTAAATTTACCTATCGAAGAGTACCAAATATGAAGATTGCTTGGTTTACTAATACTTAGGGGGGCTAACTAAAGAGTTTCTAGTTCATTAAGCCACAGAACGAATATAACTAAAGTGTAAAGGCAAAACAACCTATCAGACTAAGCGTATCCTAAGGCATTAATAAGATTATATGCATGAAGTAATTACTTATGAAATTTAAAAAGAGAACTTACCTCACGTCCTAGCTTTTCTTCGTAATGTCTCAGATGATGATCGACGTGTGAATGATAGGTGAGTCGGATGATGATCTTCTCCTTCGTCTGTGTCACTCCATGATCTTGGATTGAGTTCACTTTGGAGTTGATTCATGTAGTCTTCGTCGCTAACACCTTCATTAACAACATTTGAACTAGTAGCACATGTATCTATTTTATCTAAATGTTTATCTATTAAATTTTCTAAGATAACTAATTCATGTACAAGATCAAAATCCTCATCTTTGGCTTGACATTTTTCTTGATGAAAGTTTAAGAAATTTTTCCAAATATCATTTGCCGTTTTACAGAAGAATATTCTTTCATATTCAACTTTCGGCAAGGTTTTATAAATAATTGTTTTAGCTTTATTATTTATTTCATTCTTTGTTTTCAAATAATCAATTTGACTTTCAAAATCCGTTTTTGTTTGTCTTTCAAAATCCGTTTTTGTTTGATTTTCAAAATCAGTTTTTGTTTGACTTTCAAAATATGTTTTTGTTTAACTTTCAAAATATGTTTTTGTTTGACTTTTAAAATCACCAATCGAAATGACATGCCAAAGATCTAGATCAATTGATTTCACATAAGTTTCAAATTTATTTTTCCATTCAAGAAAAGTATAGTTTTCAAATAGTGGTGGTTTTTAGCAAAGATTCCCCTTCTAGATATTTTTCGAATTCCATAGATCGATTCAAGTTTTAAAATACAGTATATTTTAAAGATCTTGATTGACGTGGCTCTTGATACCAATTGTGGAAAACTAGAAGGGGGGGTTGAATAGTTTTACGTCTTTTTAATTTATTATAAAACCTTTGTTTACTTTTAAAAACTTAGATTCAAGTTTATTATGAAAAATAAAACTTGAGCCTTATTATTAGTTATATAAGTATTCTTTTAAATTGATTGTAAAAGTTTTGGTTTCTTGAATGGATTTTCAAATTGATCTTTATGTGAAGTCGACCTCTAATTAATACTAGCAATTATATAAACCTATGTGTATGAAAGTAATGACGATGCAAGTAAAGAAATAAATAAGGTATGGAAAGATCTAACCGAGACACGAGAGATTTATAGTGGTTCGGCTACAAGGACACCTTCCTTGCCCTACTCCACTCCCCGAGCACACCTTGCTCGAGAGTTTTCTTCACAACTTCAATAAGCTCCCTTATGGCGGAGAAAACCGTACACAACTTTGGCTTACACGGGTTTAACGACACAAAGCTAAATGTCGAGTTCTAATAGTAGCTAGAACCAATCTCACAACTTCACAACACAACTTATTCACGACTGCTTCACGACTTCTTCACGACTTCTTCACGACTTCAACACGACCGCTACACAACCTCTATGATGCGGCTTCACGACTTCAACACCATGTCTTCATGACTAAGACTTCACGACTTCAACATGACCGCTACACAACCTCTATGCTACGGCTTCACGACTTCACGACTAGGACTTCACGGCTTCAACACGACCGCTACACAACTTCTATGCTACGGCTTCACGACTTCAACACTAGGACTTCACGACTAGGACTTCATTGCTTAAACACGACCGCTACACAGCTTCTATGCTATGGCTTCACAACTTCAACACAAGAACTTCACGACTAGGACTTCACAACTTTAACACGACCGCTTCACAGCTTCTATGCTACGGCTTCACGACTTCAACACCACGGGTTCACGACTTCTACACAATGGCTTCACGACTTCTACACTTTGACCTCACAACTTCTATACCACAACTACTTATACAACATCTTCACTACTTATACACAACACTAATCTACAACACACACCTTACATACAAATGAATGAATGATTTGCAAACTTTGTTAAACACACAACTTAAGTAACAAGATGAAACTAAGTTGTAATACTTCTAATCTTGATTGATAGAAGTATTCTTCTTTTGCACTTGGATGGTGGAAGCTTGGATCACTTGGAAACCAATGCTTAAGATTACATGATCAAAGGTTTTTGTTTAGATATGAAATGAGATCTACAACAGAAAGTTTTAGTGCAAAAGAGTTGAGAAAAAATCCAGGAGAAGGCTTGTATTTATAGGGAAAAATCTGGACAGCTGGAGCCTACTGGAGCGGGGGCGGTCCCCTTAATTATTAAGGGGGCCACCTAGTAAAATTAAGGGGGCCGCCCCTACTGAACGTTGGCCAATTTTGTCCTTTTGTGTGGAAGGTTTTTCTAGAACATTTTAACTGATTTTGGTTAAAAATTTGAATTCATATTTTTATAAAAGATTAAACATTTTTATTTAATGCCAAAATGTTTTTCAAAAATATATAAAATGTTTTTGATGTTTTATAAAAAATCTAGTTTTTAAGAAAATGTTCCTTTGATCATATAATGCATTAAGCATTAGTTCATTCATACCTTAAGTGATTTTAGTTGTAGAAGTGAATATTTACAACTAAGTACTTGTTTAATTTATAAGTTTATGTTTTAATGAGTTTACATTTTGTGATCATCAAAACATAGAGATATGAATAAATATTGATAATGTTTTTAGGCATTTATTTATGTCAACAGGTTTCTTTATTTAAATGGATTGGGACGCCTTTTCATTTGAATAAAGAAGTTGTAAATCACCGAACCATGAGTTTGTATTTCTTGATTTACATCGTTTGGGACACCTCTCCATGTAAATGAGGAAGTACAAATGAGTGGGCTTATGTGTCCCGACATGGCATGAGTAGAGTGGATGGGTAGAAGAAGGAGTCTAGGATGATTAGGAGTAATAAGAAGCTAAGATAGGTGGATAGACAATGAGTTGAATGACGACCCTAGGTGGGAAACGTCAAGTGAAGTATAGGACTTAGGTGTTTAAGTATGAGTTAAAACGATTAAAGTTTGAAACGATATGCTTGTTGCAATATGAATTGAAGGAAATGTGGAGTGATGAATGCTAATAAACACTAATATAGACTAAAGTCAAGTTTGTAGAGCTAGGTAGAATACCGAGCTCAAGTCAAGTTTGTACCCCCGTTGGTCTTTTAATGGATTGTGATGTAAAGTCAAGTGTCAAAATGTATGCTAAAGGAGTTATAACGTTTTGGTAGTTATTTGATGAGTCAAAGATTGGTTTATGTGTTTTGAGTAAAGTTAAAGGGGTGTTTGGTTTATGTAGGAAATTACCCATTTTGGGGTTGTAAACGGGTCAATTGCCGTGTATTACAGTTTGTTATGGTTTTGAATGTAAAGTGAGTGTTTTGATACAAGTTATAGTGTTGTATTGAGTTGTGGGTGAGTATTGAGTTTATGCAGGTCTTCCTGCTGATGTTCTGTGTCGGATGGGTAGATACGGCGTATCTAATATATTAGATGCGGCGTATCAGAAGTTTAAGGTGATGCGGCGTATCACTTTAGATGGATACGGCGCATGGTCTCTCAGCTGTGATACGACGTATTCCTCAAAAGGATACGGCGTATCGGTGGTCATAGAAGGATTGTCTGGTTGTGTTATAAAGTTTTAATTGAAATGTTTTGAAGGGTTTTCGTGTATATGTTCTTGCAAGTATTTTTAAAGGGTTAAATGTTATAGATTCTTGTCTTTGAAAGAAGAGTGAAAGTATGTATGCTTTAGTCAAATGTTTCCGCGTAAAAAGTTAAAGTTTTTGGTATAAACGGGCACGGGGCGTTACAATATATAAAGCATTTAGGACTTTTATTTTTAGAAGTCTTAAATTTTTAGGCTTACACACTTGCTATTACTAAAACTTCGTTTTTTTTTTTTAAAAAAAAAATAAATAAATAAATAAAAAATCCAATTTAATACAAGTAATAATTATTTATTATAAATATTAGTTATTTGTAATTGCACGCATTAATTTGAACATTAAAACTTAAGTTAAAACAATATAAATACAAATATGTAACTACGCAAGTCTATAGTAATGGTCATTGAGTTCTTAATTACACATATGTGTAATGATCATTAAATCTTTAAAATTTAATTTTGTAACTAATATTTATATAGTTATCACTACAATAATCTTAAACTAAACGAATTAGAAAATTTGTAACTTATTATCTCACGGATGATTTTATGTAGTCATGTCTATAGTATAAACATTAAACATGGTGTATTAATAAGTTCCACGTACATTATGAAACATAATTACTATGATAATTGATTTTGATATATATTTCATATCGAGTTACATCTCATATTTTTTTTGTTAAAGAATTGCATAAATCTATCTTCATGACGAGTTGCATAATATAATCATGTGTATTCATTCACTTTTATGTCATAAATAAACAACACGTGTATCTCCCCTTTATAGCTGCAATCAACAATTACCATTGCCAACAACCACCACCGACTTTTTATTATTTACTATTACTATATATCGGCGTCAATTATTCTTGCTTTTTGTATTTTTTTTATGCCATCACCACAACATTGCGCGGGTATCATGCTAGTAATATAAAGTGAGTTCATATTTAAAAATATTGTTAATTAAGGTAACCTTAAACAACACCAATTTGGTTGTTAACATTCATTAAACCCTAAAAACTAATTTTAAGCTACAACATTTAACATGAAACCTCATAATACATTAAACCAATTAAGAAAACTCAAACATGCTAAAACATAAGTATACATGGATATATACATAATCATAAATGGGTTTTTAATATAGGTAACTTATAAATTATTAGCAAACAAATTATTAACAAAACCCATTCTAAATTAGGTTTTTTTACTGCATTAACATAAACTCACTTATGGTCAATTTGTTTATTGTTTATGGTACTGAATAATAAATGATTGCCAATAATGTTGTTAACAAACAAATTATTAGCAAACAATATTCAGACCAAATACATGCAGTTTAAAATGCTCCGCTGCAACGCGGGTTAGCCCAAATCATCGTTAATTACATAAAAGAGCACTAAACCCATTAAGATTTACTAGCAACGTACACGCGCGATGCAGCGATGTCAAATAAACAACTAAATATTTTGGCGAGTAGTGCTTTTCAGTTGTACGTTTTTTGTAAGAATAATATTTTGACGAATAGTATTTTTTGTTTGTTCGAAATAAAGGAATAAAAAATAATGGCGGAATACATAAATGAAGTGATTATATTATACTTTCATTTTACCTTTAAAGGAGGCAAATACATATTTATGAAGATATTTAAGTTATTTAACTTTTGTAACATTCCCTTTAACAAGATTATTCTTTGACTTAATATATTTCAAAGTTTTAAACTTTTTTTTTTTAATAACTTTTATAGCATTCTTCTTAACAAGATTATTCTTTGACTTAATATAATTCTGTGTTTCAAAAAATTTAAAAGCATTTAAGTAATTTTGATATGCCTAAAATTCAACATTCAACAAAGCGATTCATGCTTTATATAATTGTATGATAACAAATTTTGATATGCTTAAATTTCAATATTTAAGGGGTTCATGCTTTAGGTGTGTTTGTTAAAAGTAGCAGTAAGCAGTAACAATGAGCAGTAGTTGTGAGCTGTGAGCAATAACTGTGAGTTGTGAGCAGTAGCCACATCTCACCACTTCTTAAAGAAGCATTGAAAAATTAGCCTTCTGAAAAATTTGTCAAAACTCACCGCTTTTTTGCCAAACGACTACTAAAATTCGAAATGTTGATTGCTCAACGCCCCAAAAAGCTCCACACCGCTCCGTGTCAAACATACCCTATATTATAGTATGATACTTTGACATCTTGGATATTCAAAACCACCTCTTAAAGTTACCATCAATACAAAATAGTCTCTAAACTCGTTAATCTTTATATCTTAGTACCTCCCTTAAGTTCAATAATACAACAAATTAATTAACTCTTAAACACATTAGGTTTTTTATTTAACTGTTTACATCATTTTGCTTATTATGTTAACATTTTCGTATTAGAAAAAACATATCATTAGTAAAAAGTTTATTTGATTTTGTACCCGCTGTAACATGCAGGCAAAAGATATATCGTTAATGTATAAATGAGTTAAATCTTGAGGTCTTGTGAGCTTTGATTGCAAGTTATTAATACATTATACCATGATGTTCTGATTGATATTTACACTCTGTTTTTGAGTTTCTTTTTGAAAGGAAGGTATAGAAAAGTAAGGAAGGAAAGAGAATGGTGAAGGAGATGAGTGAAACCTGTGACTTTATTTCGTGTTCTCGAGATTAAAGAAAAATGAATGAAAATAAAAGAAATACGTGCTTTTCAATTTTAGATTAGAAAGTGTAACTTAACAAAAAATTATAATTACAACCCTGCAATGTAAATACGGTGTTTCAATGAATAAATAAATAAATAAAACTCTTGAATCATACCAATTCAAGATTTTAAATTTGTAGATATTACATTCTACAAATGAAGCTCGATTATTATTTAAAAAGATGCGGATCAAACAATTGTTCTAAATACTTAATATCAATTTTTGGAATTTTTATATCGAGAGTCACCACTGTTAAGGGATTATATAACCACATTCTTGCAGTACAAATACAACAGGTCAATCAAATATTTTTAAAAATTTTCAGTTTCGTTATTTAGTTGGTACCGTAGAATGGTGGATTGAGAAAAAAAATCATTAAACAAATATACATAGAAGGGTGATATGGTCATTTCAATATGTGTTCATCTCTTTTCATCTAAAAAATGGGCCGTAAGTTTTGGCTCGAAAAATGTGGTGTTTTCACTCCTTTTCTTTAGCTTTACCCCCTTTTTCATTTTCTAAAAAATCTTGAGAATGTGACATGTTTTAATTGTTATCACTTTCACTACATTTCTTTCCTTATATGAGATTAGAGAACACAGTGTGAAAGTTATCAGTGTTGGTAAAATGACTTGCATAAGTGTTAGACCACGGCGATTCGGTGAAGGGACCGAATGGCTCTCTTTTGCCCAATGGCGCCGCCATTGCCATGGCGTTCGTCATTTCGTGAGTGATACTACGACATTTTTTTTGGAATGAGTTGGGTATGTTTGATAGTGTTTTATGGGACCCACACGCACCAATAATAGTTACTACTGGAGAGGGTGTTTTAGTTATTATTGTTATTGTGTGTGTGTTGAGGTGACACACAAATAACAGTTATTGGTGTGTTAGTGCACCTAGCTCTCTTATAAAAGGCACTAGAATTATCGCGGTGCTGGCCCACACGTTTACGAACTGTGGATTTATGCATTTACTAAAGTTATCACCACGTCTTATAATTTGAAAGTCATACGTCTCTCATATAACCAGAACATTGGTCTGTCGTATTTGTTTATTAAGTCCACAACCTCGTATAACTCACTAGTAGAGTCGTCCTATGGATTTTGGAGCCCTGCACCTTATGCACCTTATTATGTTGGAGGCCCACTATGTGCAACAAAATGAGGCCCACTATGTGCAACAAAATTAGTAAACTTGACTAATTATGCACAATTAAATTTGTAATCAATTTGATAGTAATTCGTGTACTTTTTTCTTCGTTTTATGATATATCTTATTATTTTTTATTTTTTTAATATAATCCATTCAATTTTTCAAGACCTATGAAAATTATCTTCTAGTATGAAAGACTAACATCAGTGTAAAAAACGTATTTACTCCTTTATAGAACACCATTTTACTGTATATTTAGTCCATTAGAAACAATATTTAAGCTATGTTTCTCCGACTCAAATCATTAAATTCTATCATTGTAAAACGTATTTACTCCTTCATAAAACACCATTTTACTATATAAAGACGTAAAAAAATGAGTTTATACTAACGCTACAGATTTAGAAATTGCGCCTCTAAGAAAATGAAGGCCCTGTGTCGTCGTACACCCCGCCACATGCTTAAATCCGGGCCTCCTCACTATCATGTGTATCAAATCCTTTATAACATGGGTGATTGACTCAAGGTCACAAACTCAAAAGGGTTCTTTTATGAAATGTTGTATTGCAAATATGAAAATACACTTAGAATATTTATATTTGTGAAGACGAGTACCGGATCCAATATTTTAAAATTGGTGTGGCAAGAAATTTTATAGTGATAAACATGTTAACAAAGTTACATTGGTCGTTATATAACAAATTATCTTTCGGCGTTTCAAAGCTTAGAAGCGATACCTAAGAATGCAACTTTTATTTATGATTCACGTAGTCAACTATGATAGAAAATGCAGGTGTAACAGATAACAATTAAAATTTTTATTTAACAATTAAACATGCATGTAATCAGATTAAAGCATACAATTTTTATGTAAGACAATTGTATCATTCAATCTTAGTTCACATTCTTCATGTTTGGCTTACTTGAATTTCTCTATTGTTTTTTTTGTTTAACCATATCGATTTTTTTGGCGACTATTTCATGGTGTTTGAACTAACACCACACAAACTTAAACCAGGTATAAATCTCTTTTTTCAAAAGGTTGACATGACCAATTATTGTTTACACCTATAAGGATTTGAACTTGCATGTTACACATTTTAGTGTGATAGTCATAAAATAAGTCAAGTTCATATTCAGTTTAAATGATCTTTTTCTATACATGTCATACTATTTCTTTTAATCATTACTAAATTTGATGAGATTAATAACTTACCTCAACTATATAATACTCACTTGATCGTTTAAAACATCAATTTTGCGTGATCGTTGGAGTGCAAATTTTATCAAAATAAAATTTGTTTACGTAAACAAGTAAAATACATAATTTAGACAGTCCGTATAGTACACGGATATTAGACTAGTTAATTCAATAAAATATACTTTTCTCTTCTATACTATCTTATCTTAACTACTTATAATGGGTGTATGGTGAAAGGGGAAAAACCCAAAAGTCAATCCAAATGTGAAATGTTGAAAATATGGTTTACCTATTATACCCTTGAAAACTTGAACTATGGAAAGTATTGAACTTAATATTCTATCTAAGGCAATGACTCTATGGCAATGACTGTATACACGGCTGGAAGAAAACTTGACTAAGGAAAGTATTGAATATTGTAGTAGAGACATGAATTAAGTTGAAACCGTGTATTGAATATTGTAGTAGAGACAGGAATTAAGTTGAAACCTATAAATGAGGGATATCCGAATTCATTTTCATATCTCTCACCCTCTTTCAAAAACCTAAAATACACACACTCATCTGCTATATACCAACCGCCGCCACCACTAATTGGCACCACCACTCATCTTCTATATACACACATTCACTCCACAACGCCGACCACAAGAAAACTCTCTACTGTTCTCTTCGATGCAGCCAGTCCCTTCGCTGCCACCATCCATGGTGTGTGACGATGGTGACTGAAGTGGGTGGAAATGTCGGGTCTTGGTGTGGTTGAGATATGATTTGTGTTTGGCTTTTGATCCGTAAGATATCACCATCTTACTTTTTGTGGCTCGGTTTTGTTTAGATCCATATGTGTTATGGGTTTGCTTTTTAGGGACCGCCATAGACACCGATACCACCATTAATTTGAATCAGCCACCAACACCACCAGATGTTTCTAAAACGGGTGGTGTTTGAGTTCTGGTAGATTCATTGGCATTTAGTGGTTTCGTTGGTGTTTGGTTTTGCTGGTATTTTGAGTGGTATTGAACTATATCTAATGGGTGTTGTAAGTGTAGGTTGTGGTTTGGGTGGTTCTGGTTTGTCTAGAACTGATAGAACTTGGCCGGATCTGTATGAACTTTGTAAGCATGTTTGAAAATTTAGAAGTCAAAGCATGAGGATGTGTGGAAAAAGCATGAGGATGTGTGACATGATATTGGGTTTTAACATGCAGTGTTGTGTAAGATAGTAGGAAAAGCATACAAATAAATAATAATGTGTTTTTTAACATGTTGTATTGTGTAAGGTAGTAGCTACCTGTGATTAGGGGTGTCATATGGGTCGAACCGACCCGATAAGCCTCTATCGGGTCAGGTCTATCGGGTTTCCGAAAAATAAAAATTAACCCGCAACCCGACCCGATAAGTAATCGGGTTATCGGGTTTATCGGGTTATTGGGTTAGACTGCTGCTTTGGTTTATACTGCTGCTTTATGATCATGCTGCTGTGTTATGACTGCTTGTAGCTCCACGTTACTACTGCCTCCTATCATTACTGTTGTTCGATTAATGTTTTTAAAGGCTGCTACGAGCTAAGTCATATATGGTGGAACTATGATCAACATTTGGAAGTTGAATGTGATGATTGTTTATTCAGTGAAGAGGCTCGACAAGGCAAGAAGAGAACAATTGATAGGTCGGTTGGATTTTATTCTTGTCGATGAGGATATAACACGTGAAGAGAACATGGAACGGTGTAAAGCATATTTCTATTATATTTCTCCTTCTAATAAGTCGGTGTTCCTTCAATATTTGAAGACGTTTGCATGGAGTAATGACGTGGTGTGCTTCTGTTCTTCACATGAAGTAATTGGTCGGTGTATACATTTTTTATTTCCTATGATTAAAGGGTTGGTGTTATATGGCAAATGTTCAACGCTGCATGGTACTCTTAGAAATTGGTTGGTGATTTTTTTGATTTTCGAAGCTATAATACTATACTGGTCGGTAGCAATGCTTTAGTTGAATACTTGAATAGTTAAAGATGTTTAAATCTATTAATGGGGCTTATAAGGTTTATCGGGTTAACCCGATAACCCGATAACAAATTAGCTAAAACCTTAACCCGACCCTATAAGGTTATCGGGTCTATCTGGTTGACCCGATAAGGTATATTGGACCCGAATCAACCCGACCCTATAAGGCCTTATCGGGTTAGGGTTCGGGTCGGGTCGGGTCGACCCATATGACACCCCAACCTGTGATATTAAAGCATACAACTGAAGGATACATGTTGTGTTGTGTAGGTAGTAGTTATTTTAAAAGAAAAGAATATAACTAAAGCAGTAGTATTTTAATTCAAAAATTACAAACTTTATTATTTGAGTTCTTTCAAATATAGTGCTTGTAGTTAAATTACAAGTATTTTATTGAAAAAGAAAGGATAGCATAAAAATGGGCACATATTTACACGAGTTGAGCTATGAGCTACAAGGACCACCGAATTGTGTAAATTGAAAGAAAAACTTACAAAATGATATAGGAGATGTAAGATTTTAAAATAATCGGAGAGCTTTTGTTTGAATTAAATAATTTTACTTTAGTAGAACTTTTTTATTTGTCCGTTTAAAAAGACATGTTCTTTTTCATTTTGAATGAGATTTATTATTTTTATTTTTATTTTTATTTTTTATTTTTGATTAAAAAGTTGCAACTTGCTTCACAGTACTTTAAAAAGAAACGAACACCAGCGCAACCGTATTTTACAGAAATTTAGTCATCGTCAGCGTTATGTCTGTTCACATAAACAAACAATTGTTGTCTCTAAACCTCACGCACGGATACACAAATTAAATTTAACAATAAGCACACTAAATGATCGACGCAATCGGATTTTATCAAAACTATACAACGTTACCGCTAGGAATTCCCCAACGCTACAAATACAGATAGTTATATGTTCTATAATACATGTTAAGAATTTTTGTTTGAGTTGAATTATCGCATGTTACGACCGTTTGCAATTACATTTGATCTTTTCACGTTTTATTTTAAACGTTACACGAAACACTTACCACAATATCGTTTATTGTTAATTGTCTGCCGCTAGAAATTTCCGTTGCTATGCACGGGTACTTGGCTAGTATATATAAGGGAAAAACCATATTTTCGAAATTGAAAAATTAAGAAAACCATATGGAAAACATAAACTTTTATTATTATTTTCGTTTATAACTAATAACCAATATTATTTTCATTCAATTTAAATCGTGTGTAATCCCCAAATTATTAAACTTGTATCATTTTTAGTTTATAACCCATAAACTTTTTTTATCACTACAATTATTTGACTAAAAAATCTCGTTGATATGCACGAATATTCGTCTAGTTTAATTAAGCTACAAAATTAAACAAATCAAACATGGAAATGAAGAAATAAAGAATAGCAGGCACAGCATAAAGCATATACACCCAGCCACACCACATGGCTCCCCCTTAACCAAACCAAAAAGCCTCTTGTAATTAAATTAAAGTCATCATCATCATCCTCACCGTCCCTTTTCTCCGATCACACCAAACCTTTTCCGACCACCAAAACAAACACACACATACACACAAACAAACACTAAGGTTACAAAACCATCAGATATTAAAAAAAAAATGTCGTTAACGAATGTGAAAATGTCGGAAGATGTATGGTTAACATGTGTAACTCATGCATTAACCACTGAAACTGAAGAAATTATGGGCCTTTTACTTGGTGATATTCAGGTTCATTCTTTATTTATTTTAATTTTAGTTTCTACTTTTTTACAACTGTTTCTAGGGTTTTTTTTTTTTAATTTTTAAATAGTTACTTTTATTTATGTATGGTTTTATTTAACTTTATATTGCGTGTCCCAAAATAAGTGTCCACTAAACGAATACGGTTTTGGAAATGTGCTATTATTATACGAAAATGATTGAGAGGCTTAAAAATGTGAGTGATTATGTGCCTAAATAAATGTGGCAATAAGGTATTGGTTTGTGAACAAGTGGGTCCCTGCTGTCACCAACATGGGTGACAAGAGTCTGACACACATATGTTTGGAATGCACTTTTAGAAATGCGCAATTGTTACACTTTTAGAAATGTGCAATTAGTACATTGATCACTTTATGTGTTAGTATCCACTATATAAAACGAACACATAGTACCTGGTTTGTGTCAATGTGGCGGTGCGCTCAAACCCCGTTGATTAGTCGGCCCAAAAGTCGGAAAAAAGAAAGAATGTGCAATTATACACTGTTTACTATGTAAGTGTGAAAATTACTTATGAGTGGAAATGCTTTTAGATGTATTATTAAGGCAATTGTGTGATTTGGTGTTGGTAAGGATAGAATGAGAAAGTTGCACTTAATTTGGAAGGGGATATCTATTTTGGAACAGACTAAAATATTGATAATTATTTTGGAATGTAGGAAATATTGATAGTTATTGTATGTGATGGGATTATAAATTGGATGCAAATGTGTTTAGTTGTTAGTTATGTAGATGATATGGTGCTCTATTATTTTAGATTGTTTTAGTGTTTTGATCGGATGACTATGTGCTTTGTTATTAGTAGTTATTTGCTGCCTCGAAGTGAGTATATAAGTTGAAATTACTATTAAGGTTCATATTTCGATTTTAGTTCAGGGCAATCTGCATATGAAGAGTGCGGGAAGTTAGAAGTAACTTAGGAGTTTGACATCCTGTGTTTGCTGTTTTGGTGAGATAGTCTTCTTTTCACTAATTTCCGTGTTTTGGAAACAACACTTTGGTTGCTTCACTTGGTAATAAGTTTTCTGTAGAGTCCTTAAGATATCCGATATAGGATCAAGTTCTAAGTGAAATAGAAACTAGGTGGCTTTTTATGAATGTTGGTGTTTAATACTTTTTAATCTATAGAGATCCTTAATTGCTTATAATGAATTTATTATTGTGCTCTTGCTCACTGATTCTGTGTTCATAAAGTAAGGTGTTTCAAGTTATGATTATACTTTGGTATCTATAGCTATAAGGTAATGTCCATGATGCCAAAGAGTAATATGTCTAATTGGTGTTCTTATATGCAAATTTGCAATAACAGCAATCCAAGAATGGAAGTGTGACTGCCTTGATTTGGGGAGCATTGCCACAACCACGGTCTGATAGGCAGAAGGACCGCGTTGAGACAAATCCTGAGCAGTTAACAGCTGCATCAGTTCAGGCTGAGATATCCTTTAATGAACTTACTTATATTTCTTATTTTGTTAGTTCGGGAACTTCATTTATTTGAGTGTTTTACTCTCTTATATTCTACTAAAAAAAAGTTTAAACTGCATTTAGATTAATCTCTCTTAACATTTTTATAAAACCATCTGAGTAAATGCAATGGAACTCGGTGTCTATCAAAGCCTGTAAAGGGTATACATTATTCTTTAAATATATTCGTCTTTTTGCTTGGGGTGAGGGTGGGAGAGATTGAAGGTGAGAAATACTTGTATTTGTTCTCTTAACTCCATAACACAAAATGACAGTAGAAACTGGAATTACAACAAGGGTGATCGGCTGGTATCATTCACATCCGCATATCACAGTCCTTCCTTCTCATGTTGGTAAGTGTTTGTATCCTGCTACTAATCTTTAACCAAGAGTTGTTTATTGTTTAGTAAAGATGTTAGTTTCAGACAGTTGATGTAGTGTCTAAATAAGGAGCTATCCATGAAATATGTTCATAACAAAAACCATGTCAATCCAGCCACCAGCTGTAGCACAAAGCTCAAAACTTAAATTTTAGGGGTCGACTTGTTAACTATTTTAGTATTTTCATACGTTAGAAACAAGACGATCAAAATGGTTGATAAATAAATGGGAAATGTAGAGATTAGAGACTTCAGTCTAAACTTTGAACCTTATATGCTCCTGTGTAATACTTCATTTTAATTGCAGTTTGGGCTCTTAGTGATAAACATGATCCATATGTTTATGATCCAACACAAGTAAATAACTGTGTGTAATAAGAGTAATTAGTTTATTTAGTGCAATAGATTAGAAAACCGAGAGCAATATTGGCATGATGAAACGTGAAGTTGTAATTTGATGTCAGTTTATTACATTCTGTTCTATTAGTAAAAGGGTGATCACCAATAACTTGCATGCTGAAATATCTTAGTTGGCGTTACAGAATTTAACAGTATCAATAGTGTTTCTGTGACACACTTCTATGATAATCAATATATGCTTAATATTAACCACCACCAAATGGCCTAATGGTAAGGCAGTTGATCTCCTCACAAGAGGTCAGGGGTTCAAACCTCACTAGTTACAAATTTGAGGGTGGCCAGGGAAGGGTCGGAAACGGTCGCGGAATACTCTGATTAGGTCGCGACATCTGAGTCAAAGACTCGCCCTCCCCGTTTACCCAATGTATGCTTAACATTCTTGTTATCTAAGCATGGAAGATTGATAGGCCTAACTTGAGACTCCATTTAGAGCTCAATTGACTTATATGATTGTTACTTACACACTAAAACTTGTGTTTTGGGTAAATATGGAATTTTGATATTTAGGTTGGGTATATATGGAATTATCTCTTTTATTGCTCTCTTTTTTTCTCTCTTTTTTCTCTCTCACCCGCACACCAACACTTGCCAGAGGTCTCGTTGGAAGCGGTCTCTCTGCTCCCGGGTTTATCCCGGGGTAGGGGTAGGATCTGTCTACATTCTACCTCCCCCATACCCTGCCCCGGCGGGATTGGGTTTGTTGTTGTTGTTGTTGTTGTTGTTAGAAAAGATATAGCATGGTATTTTTGGTGAGTGGATGGTGTAACCTGCTCATCTGTTTATGATGTTATATATTTTTTTCTTCCTCTGAATCAATATGTATCATTGTGTATATTGCTTGTGCAGATGTGCGGACTCAGGCTATGTATCAACTTCTAGATTCTGGATTTATAGGATTGATTTTTTCATGCTTCAATGAAGATCAATACAAGGTTTTAAATTCAACTACAATAATTTTGAACTATATTCTAATTTATTACTTCAAATTTTTTGCTAGTGACTGTAATAAAACAAATTTCTTCCTTTTTATTTTTTTTGGCAATCTTTATGACTTGGAATAGAGTACGCCTATGGTATGCCCATTAAGTTGGTAACAGTAAACTAATTTCAGTTAATTGTCATTTTGGAGTCACATATATAATCTTTTTTACCTTAATAGTCTATGGAAAATGACGCCATTGTATTGAATATATAAAAAGACAATTTTTGAAATGCGTCTTATGTTTGAAGTTTGAACATGTTTGTAATATGATATCAGGTTGGAAGAATACAAGTTACAGCATTCCAGTCCTTAGATGGAAAGCAAAGTCAGGCGATAAGAGCTGTTCCT
The DNA here is from genome assembly GCA_021014915.2 of Artemisia tridentata subsp. tridentata. NCBI lineage: Eukaryota > Viridiplantae > Streptophyta > Magnoliopsida > Asterales > Asteraceae > Artemisia > Artemisia tridentata. The sequence goes on from CP139508.1 coordinate 126,782,517, forward strand.
GTATCTCCCGTCAATAAAAGTCCCTTTATAGATCTAGAATCTTCATTCAGTACAGAAAATTCACTCACAAATTCTGGCTCAACACTGGTAGACTCTCTAGAGCAAGATACTGGTGATTCAAGAGCTGCCGCAGGATCTTCGAAGGTATATTTTTCAATTTTGATTATGGGCAGTTTATACTGTTTATGAAGCGTTGATTACTTAGCGTTAAGATTGATAATACACGGGGTCAACCCTGTTGAAACTGAGCAACCCTGCATGCAAAAAAGTTTCAAGTATCAACAGTTTAGGGTGAAACGTAAATGACTAGGTGATAGTGTACACAATGGGGGCCAGAGTAAATTATGGCTCTGGTGATCGCAAGTGACTCTTGTCTATCTTTAAATATCAAAAGACACATCCATTTAAACCACTATTCTTCTTTATCCTCAGGTTTTCCATTTCACTTGTATATTTTAAGAATTATGTGTGTTAGTGTTCTGTACAAAAAAGAAACAATTCTTGATGTATTGTCAATAATCTCTGTAGCTTTATATCTGTATCTAAGGGCGCAGCTACCTTAGGGCCGGGGGGGGGGGGGGGGCGACCCCCGAATTTTTTTTTGCGATGTAGGGGGTATATAGTTTTCGTGTAGAAAAATTTCGGTATATTCGGTTTCGACCCCCCATTTTAATTGTGAAATTTCGGTATATTAGATCCCGACCCCCCACTGAAGTTGGTCAATAATCTCTGTAAATCTCTGTAGCTTTATATCTGTATCTTAGATCGAAAGCTTGCTGTATAATATGGGCACTGGTAATTGTGCATCTGTTCTCCTTGCCCATTGACCATGATATGCCATTCTCTTTTCATATATTGACTTATCTGAATTGTGCTTGGAGTTTGTTAGTCATCTTATGAAGTCACCACAGTCAATTTATTAAATTGGATTTATTTGTTGTTCTAAATACTTTTTAGGGTTCATCACTACCCAGATTACTTTGCCTCAAGCCCTTCGGATACAAATCTTCCATCTAAGAACATACTTTACTGGCTTATATGTCTTGTGTTTTCAGTTACATTATGCTTCTAACATCACTGATATTGATCTACATGATTCATTAGGGAAAATCATCTGCTTTGAAAGGTTTCTTTGCAAATGCTGACAGAGTAGGAGGGAACCACCCTACCGGCAACACAGAAAGCTCAGTAGTTGATATTGATCCCATGGATATGTCTGAAAGCATGCAAGAGGCGTTGCATCGTTCCAATCTGGAAATGAGGTAATCATATGTTCGTGCGTCTTACAAACTTTTTCCTCCCATACTACTTGGTAAATCTGTAATATTGGCAGAAATGCTCTGATAGAGGTGGCAATGCTGACTTAGCTACTTATGAATGGGGCAAACCTGTAGAATGTCACCCAAAGTATATTCTAAAATGCATAAAACCTCCTGCACCATATATAAAACAAATGCGATTTTAGTTGAAATATGTTAGTTTTGTATTCATGTTTCCCACAAATAAATATTTTTAAAGCAAATATTTTGGATAAGTTTTTTCATGTTCAGATGACCAGTTTCATCTCCTTACCCGGCCCACCTGAACCACTCTTTTTGACACCTTTTTCTGTTGATGTTCTTTTTTCACTTCTGATGTGTTTGTATTTTATCTGCATAACACAAATATGGACCTCTATTTTTGGCAGCGGTGCAGAATACGTCAGGAAAGAAGTTCCTCTTCATGTTTTACCAACCCTCTCTCCTCACAATCTTGAATCGTCTCTGACATCATTCACTGATTTACAATCCGTGTTATATGAGGAAGAGCGAACAGCATACCATCAAGCAATCTTACAAAATATGAGGTTCATAAGATACTTATATCACATCATTTATAATGCTTATCTTATGGGTCTCGTCTACTAAAAATCGACTGCTGTATACAATGCAGGGACGGGAAAGTCCATCCGCTTTCGTACATTCATCATACTTCAACCTATCAAGCTTCTATTTGCAAATTGATGGAGTATTGGTTAGAATTTTACAACTCTTACGCTATAAGAAATAAATAATTACTTTTATCTTCCCAGCTCACTACATTAAACTTTTATTTGCAGCTTAAGTCCTGCCATAAACGCCCTTCAGGACCGTGTAAAAGAAAATGAGATTCGGGTATGGATGTGCACCATCTCATCTCTAGTTTAGCATATCGAGTTAATATTGATAAAATTAAAATTGACTTTCTGAACTTGTAATTGGTTTTTATCAACTAACCCCTGTTCTTGTGAAAATGCCAAAAGTTATATAAACTGCAAGAATGTGGGGACAAATTATGGAAATGGAGACGCAAAAAGAATTATCATACTTTGACGTTTTCTTTCCAAAATTTCAATGTTCTCTTTTGTCGATAGTTTCTTTGCAAAAAAAAAGTCTGAGTATTGGTTTGCGGTGTAGGCCATTCGAACTAGGAAAACTGAAAAGATCGTGAAAAAAAGTTTATCAGTGACATATTAAAGACTTCTACCTATGGTTTCTGATACATATATTTTTGTGAACTAGTTGCGTATGCTTGCAAATGAAGCCAAAGTTCTGGAAAAAGAAAGCACCCGGGGGGTTGATTCAAGTTCAAGTTCTCCAAGGAACGTTTCATCTCATGGACACAGAGGATCACCCAAGGATTTATACAGTCCATTTGAATCCAACAGTGTGAGATCTGTTTCTGGTTCTAGTAGTCGTAGCAGAAGAGGTTCTTAGTTGTTTTCGGTAATTGTGAGTACGATCTTCTGCATATGCTGCAGCTTTTGGTTCATCAATGGTTTGGAATTGTATGATATCGGAATCATGTTTCATTAGGTAGCAATTGGATTGTAAATGGCGATCGAGTTACCTATGTATATTTTTTTGATAAGGGTTAGGCGTCGAATCCGTCCATCAGAAAATATTTTGTTTAAAAATGAGACTCAAATAGGGTTGTTGTCATTGCCATTAAATTTAATTTCCAAGTCTTCTCATTTGTGCATCAAAGTCATCACATGACTTGCTGAAACATCAGGAAACTGATGGTGGTTGCAGCCACCTTTGCTACCATGGACCTGCTGGTTCATATTGAAAGTATGTAAAAACTCGAGCAGATTGGCATTTCTTGAGCAATGCTGGGGATGGTAAACATTGGATTGCACACAATAACATGTAGTTTTCATCTTCGCCTTCTACGTGTCATTTGTGTTTTGGAGCGTTGATTACACGAATAAGAGGACATTTTACATAACCGCCTTGGCCGGAAGATACAAAGAAGCATGATATTGCACAAGTATTTTTACAAATTAGGGTTACACTTCATCAACAAATAAAACAATCACTTCCAACACAAACATGCGAATCTTTCCTAATGCTGTCGGGATGATAATATTAGCCCAACGCCACACCAAATCAAATGAAGCAAAAGTATAAGTCACAAGATGTTATACTCGTAATAATCAATATCTTGTATTTTGTGGCTGGCCAGTCGAAAGGGGTGTGTGAAGATTGTGGCTCTGTTGGTTATTTCCAAGAGAATTCCTCACAGCTGTAGCCACACCTTGAGCTAGGCTTGCCGCTCCCATGGCAGCACCTTGTGCTAGCCCCATTGCTCCGGTTGCCATGTTTGTTGCTCCATATGCCATTGTCTTAACCGGGTCATTTGGCTGCTCTTACATTGCAAGTTTATATAATGTGGAATGACATAATATTACAGACCCATGACTAATTATCAACAGAGAACATACACACTAATAATATATGTTGATGTTTGTATCGAGATACATAAGAGAACATTTAATATAACGTGTACCTGGTTTATTAGACTAGAATTTTCGGTTTGTTCAGCAAAATCTTCTCTGCGCAACTATGACCATATAAAACGAAAGTACAAACATTACAATATGAAGGGTGAAAACGACAATTAGGTCACACAGATTAAAGAAATTCCAGCGAACGTTACAACCCATGCAGATGACATGTGGATTACCTGACCTTGTGATTGATCATCGTCGTCGTAGCTAAGCAAAGCTTGTCGGCTCGCCATTATTTATTTGTTTCGATGTAACTTTAGGATTGCAAGCAAATCGAAAAATATGTTTTGTTTAAGATTAATTGTTGGTTAGTTATAAGGTTGTGGAGGAGGCCAAAATGTGTATATATGGTAACATGTGACATTGTAATGGTTGGTTAGAGACACATTTTATGGATGTTGTTTCTAATGACAGGTAAATTTTGTCAAAGAATGATGTATGTTCCTAAAACGTGTAGAGTTGCCGATTCATAATAAGACTAGTTTCATAAGCTCAAAAATTTTGTTAAACAATTCCATAGATCAGAGGAATTATGTGAGTTTAGATGTGTTTATTTTTTAGGTTGTATTCACCTCAGAAATCTAATTACGTCAAATTTAAATGACAACTACAAACATTCAATTTGGATTAAAACCTATCGATTTAGGAATTAGGATGTGAAACACAAGAGATGAACGTTTAAATTTCACCTTTGAAACCTATTATTTGTTGACCCTCTTATACACTACTGATGGTACTTAGAGGTTAGAGCGGTATTAGTAGCTAACCTATTTTCAAGTACCTCTTGAGATTTTTATGGCAATGTTTAATGTTTTCAAACATTTTCTCGACCCATCGACTCCGGTTAATCATCCTATGATCCTGTATTTATCACTCAATAATTTTACTGACCAGTGGCAGATCCGTCAAAGGGTATGCACTTTTAGTTTAAAACTGCGAAAGATATGCGCTTCGCGTAAAAATTTAATTTTTCTTTAATAGGACAAACATTTTACACTACTGATGATATTCAAAGGTATGCACGGCATGTCCGTTCGATCTGATACATTCTCGACCTTTGCGTCCAACAGTAATAACCGTTTCAATAATTCTCCAAACTTTTTTTTGACCTATTCTCAACCAACCCATATGCTCTATTGCTCTTAGAGCATATCCAATGGATTTGATCATTGAGAGTTTAATACAATGCCACATTAGCATATAACTTTTTCACATACCAATGACGTTACATAATTTAATGAGTTTCCATCTCATCATTTTTTATCACTTATTTAATCATATAGCCAAACAGATCATGGGTATTCAAAAAGTAAAAGGTGATAAAGGCCCTACCCAAACCGTATAATGAGATTTCAAGCAGAGACCACCTCTTATTAAATATAATGATGATGTGGCAGAGTTACAATGGATTAACCATGTAATAGCTTCTATTGAGTGATGGCATGTTGGCCCATTATGGATGCCCTTATACTTATAATCGGTCTAAGGACATACAAATATAGAACTTGATAATGCACATGCAAAACCCGAAGTAATATTTACTTTCATTTCGTCTCCAAAGATAGAATAGCAAAAGGCAAATCCTAAGATTTTTGTACAAATATGTTAAACATCCAAACGAGCAAACGGATAACATAAACGTTTATCTTCAAACAAGGATAACATAGAGTAGGAGAAACTCAATTTGCCCATAAACCAACACCAATGAACGAATCATCCAAAAACAAAAAATATGAACAAGCCACATATCTACACGTATCAACCAAAAACGACACATGTCACCTTATCACAGGAGGAATTACCATACAACACTATAAATACCATTCGAACACCCCATAATTCCTCAAATCACCAACATTTCAATCCTACTAGAAACCCCAATACACATTCCACATTTGCAAATCACAAAACCAAAAATGGCATCACAAAACCAAAGTTATCGAGCCGGTGAAGCCCGAGGCCAAGCCGAAGAGAAAACGGGTCAAATGTTCGACAAAACTAAAAACATGAAAGACCAAACAAGTAGCTACTTGTCCGAGAAAGCTGGAGTGGCTAAAGAGAAGGTGGGACGTGTGGGTCAGTCAGCGAAAGAAAATGCGGAAATTGGGAAAGAGAACACAGGAGGGGTTATGCAAAGGACAAGTGAGCAAGTGAAGTCTATGGCTCAAGGTGCTGCTGAGAAAGTTAAGGAGACTTTTGGAATGGCGGGAAGTGGCGAGGAGGATGAGTACGAAGATCAGGATTTGCGGGGCTTTTAGTTACTCCTAACTTATTATGGTTTTAAGTTGTTTTCTTATTTGTTTTTAATGTTGTTGTTGTTGTGGCATTGTGTCGTTTGATGTCGTTTTGTACCATGTAGCGAGTTGTTTACTTGCTCGGGTCATGTCGGGTTTTATGTTTTGTTTACAATGGCGAGTGGTGATATTTGATGTACTTGCCATTGCTTTTATAATAAACGTATGTTTTTCCTCTTCTTACGCAATGCTACTTAATAAAGGCTTTCAAAAGTTTATAGATTATAATATTACTCAATGATAATATGATACTAATTTAGATATTTAATTAGTTCTTTTGAGAAATTTAGAATGGGTCGAATCATATCCGCATTCATGTTGACTTATGATTTTCCTTCATATCCTATTTCTATTCATGATTTTTAAGATTGAGATCCTGTTAGAATCGTTTTTATCTTTAAAAGATCGTGATCGTAAGATCAGATTGAGTTATTAAGATGTTAATATAGTGTCATTTTCTTAATAGCATCATACACGGGCCATGGACAACCCACTATTTCTATTAGGCTAGACGCACTCTCCCGTTTAATATCGGTCGATCCCCACCTCAAACACAAAGCGACCGATCCTTGCATGGGTCGCTTGGGATGCAAAGCTTGGGTCGGTCGCTTCTCAATTCTTATATCGATCGTTCAATCGACCGAATGTATATTGCACAATTCCAATAATTCCAATTAATCCCAAACGGTTTGATGTTTATTTAAAAAAAAAAAAAAAAAAAAAAAAAAAAAGAAGTCAGTCACCGAGTGTGGCAAGTCGGTCGCTTCTGGTCGCCGGAGAGAGAAAACTGACGTGGCAGCCGGTGACCCAGGTCGCTTTGGTCACAGAGTGTGTCTAACCTTAGGCTAGTCGCACTCTGCTGGAATTCATCGGTTGATCGGAGGCAAAATCCCAAAGCGACCGATCCAAGCAAGGGTCGCTTGGGATGCAAAAGGTGGGTCGGTCGCTTCTTATTTTCAATATCGATCGGCATAGTGACCGATTGTTGCATATTCACTTCCCTGCCAAATTCTAAATTGGGCCCATCATTCCCACTTCTCGCATTTGTTTTCTTCTTATTTTGACATCTGATCAAACTTTTCATTGGTTTATCAAATTTTGATACAAATTTTTATTTCCTTCCTTGTTCTAATATAATAGCAGATTAGTTTACGTTTATTAACATTAATTTGTAATGTTTTTATTATTAATGAATTTTAAGTTTATTTTAAATGTTTGATTTAAAAAAAAAAAAAAAAAAAAAAAAAAGTCAGTCACAGAGTGTGGCAGGTCGGTCGCTTCTGGTCGCCGGAGAGAGAAAGTTGACGTGGCAGCCGGTGACCTAGGTCGCTTTGGGTCAAGAGTGTGTCCAGCCTTAGATACCAATTGTTTGTACAGTAGAACCTCTATAAATTAATACTCGATAAATTAATAACCTCGATAAAACTAATAATTTGTCCAGTCCCAACTTGGGACCAGTACAAAATTGGACCCCAATCGATAAAATAATAAGATAATAATTTTTTTGAAATCCCAATATAAATATATTGGTCCCAACGAAACTATAAATTAATAATTCCCCAAAATATTCTAAAATTCTAAGATTGTCTAGTAAAAAAAGAATCTAGAGTCACTTGTTTTCTTGTAAACTTCAAATCTATATTGAGTTCATCTTTAAATTTCCCCATTGCACTTAATAGAGTAGGCATTGTGTTCTCGTATTGCAACAAAAAGTTATGAAGAGTTGTTGCCGCTTGCAATGCTTCTTTTCGAGTGACCGGTTCCAAAGCTACCGAATCATCCTCAACTTCATCATCAACTAGATTTTGAACGGTATCCGCCACAATTTCTTCAATGTTTTGAACGTTGTAACATTCATTATTTTCACCAGGATAATCCAACAACTCATTCACATCTATTTTATGCCGATAATGCATACCCGTAATCAAGTTCTCAAGCTCATGAATGTCTTCTCCATAATTTACATCATTTAAATCACTTGAGCCATTTGTATTCGCCGAACGAATTTTACAGTGCCGAAAGCAATTTGCGATGAACTCTTGTTTCACATTTCTCCAAGCTGAGACGGCCAAATTGATAGCATCTAAAACATTAATCTTTTCAAGAGAAGAAATGTCCAACTCATAACCTTCCAAAATCTTACGATAAAACCTTTTACGGTAGTACATTTTAAAGGCTCTAATTATCCCAGCATCACATGGTTGAATTTTTGAAGTCATGTTTGGCGGTAGAAAAAACAACTCAATGTTTTGCAACCCTTGAATATTATTTGAATGGGCTGGACAATTATCCACTACCAAGAGAATTTTTCGACCATGCATTTGATCATCTAGCCAACGAACATATTCTTCAAAAAGCAACCCAGTCATCCATGCTCTTTTGTTGGCACGGTATTCACAATCTAGGCTATTCATGTTGACATTCTTAAAACAACGTGGCTTTGCATACTTACCAACGATCCATAGAGGAATTTTTTTCCGAGCCATCCTCATTGCAACAAATAACAATTGTAAGTCTTTCCTTGTCCTGTTTCCTACCTTAAAGTTGTTTTGTTGCACGTGAATGGTCAGCTTGTAACCTGTAAAACAAACCAGTTTCATCCATATTAAAAACATCTTTCATTGGAAATTGATTAATTTTATCCCTTATAGACACCAATTTATTCTCCATGTCATGTGTGTCAACTAAGCTACTTTCTCCGAATCGGCGATACGATTTGATACCATGCCTTAACTTGAATTTCTCAAGCCAGCCTTGTGAAAGTTTATGCTCTGAAGAATCCTGTGGATACAAAAGCTTCAACGCCTCAACCGCCTTCTCTATGATTAGCTCTCCTGTTATATTCACACGCTCTTGATGTTGGAGAAACCATTCATAAACAACTTTCTCCATGTTCGGGTACTTGGCTGCTTTGTGACGCTTGGAAGATCCATCTTTGTCAAAGTCAGCTGATAGGAGCTCCGATGATCTCTTGAGAGTGTTTGATATTGTGCCTTAACTAACTTTCAAATCAAAAGTTTTGTCAACCCACTGCACCAAATCTTGTTGAGTGCATCATTGGTGATCTCTCTTATACTCGCATAACAATTTTCGTTGTTGATTGGTCATGTTTGATTTTTTAACACCGTTTAGTTTAGAAGCCATAGTTGATGTGATTATAAAACTTATCATTGGACATTTTATAGTGATCAATTTAGAACCATATACATTGAACTATCTTTAATTCAAAACAATGAGCTTGACAACTTCATTTAATGTGTGAATGTCCATTGGATATGGAAATTTTGAAGGTCATACATGAACCTTTTTAAATTAATAATTTATTAATTTATCGATATAATAATATCTCGCTAAATTAATAAAATATCTCGGTCCCAACATTATTAATTTATAAAGGTTCTATTTTATAGAGCGTAATGTATTTACTTTATAAAATTACTTTTGGCCCCACCTAAACTAGAGTAAATCAGTAGATTAAGAAAGTGGTCCATGAAGTTAAAATTTGAAGACATCCGATTGGTTAATGAATCATGAAATTGATGAGAAGTGTTATGTACCTCTACTTAGGACCATGTGTAGTGGTAAAGAAGGGAGGGTGGGGCGTTTTGCGTCATGTGGCAGTGTGGGTCATGCTGGGGCTTGATTGAAAAAATGGTGTAGTGGTAGTAGGGGCGTTTTGCGCCATGTGTCATTCAATTTAATTCCTTTATGAAAAGTAAAGTAATAAATTAATATATATGTTGTGGATGGAGACAAACAAAAAGCTAAAACTAGTATGAAAAGAAACAAACTGCACAAAGTAAAGTAATAAATTAATATATATGTCAGTGGGCAAAGGCGCTATCAATATAACGCCCTATCATGTTTTTTGATCTATAGCGCCTGCATGTATTGGTGATTGGGGCGTTATGGGGCTTTTTGGGGCGTTATAGGGGCTTAAAACGCCCCATTACGCATGGTCTTAGGGCCCGTTTGGTTTGTAGATGGGTTTATTATTAGGATTTGGATTTGAATATAAAGTTAAAAATTAGGATTTGGATTTGAATTTGGTGAGAGAAAATATTATATTTAATGTAAAATGATTATTTAAATAATTAGTGGATGAATTATTTTAATAGATTTGTAACTTTTAAAATTCTGTAAATGTATATAATAAATTTAATTATAACAAAAGAAATAAAAAAAAATATATATATGAAAGGTTGACATTAATGTGACGCCCACATTTTGATGGTAATTTTTGTAATCCTGTCAAATTGGTAAGAAATTCTACATAGCAAATAATAAGGATTGAGTCCTAAATTTGGGGCCCACTAATGTGAACCAAACACATGATTTTTACCATGAGTCCATGGTCCCACATCAAAACAGGCAACCAAACGGGCCCTTAATTATCATTACTTGGCGCTTGGTTTTTGCTTATTTTAAATAAGTTGCATTTACTTTTAAGGTAATATAATTATGACTTTATGAGTACTTGTTTTTGTTTTACATTATTTAAACTGGTTATTAATTTTTGTTCACAAGTTTCACATTTTAGATAGAGTAAAAGTTGAATGAGAAATAAAGTTATATTAAAAATGATAAGAATTAATTATAGCTACACATTTAAGATATGCTTATGAAAATGGACATATTCTCATTTCAAGTTTTCCTTCTTTATTTAAAATGTATATAACTAAAATTACTTGTCACCATTCTTGTTTTGATTATTCTTCTTACTTCCCACTATTTTAGATAATATTAGTGATGGTAAAGAGCGTCGTGTGCCGATTAAATGAAAAACTTTTATTAAATAAGACTTATGAGTAATATATATCTTTTTCTTGATATTTTTTTTGGCTCACCCGACTGAAAAAATCTGGCTCCGTCACTGATAGGCATTGTAAATTATGCAAATCTACATATTATTATATATCGCATATAATGAAAATGTATGTCAAAATTATTGATTATGAATTGTTTAATACAATTAGCCTCTTTATTTTCATATTTTATAAAACTTGATACATAATTTTGTAATTTTTTAACTTGTGGTTTGAAAAAAGTAATATCGGATCGATCGGGATCTTAAGATCCTACGGTCAAAATCGAGACCCAATTAAGATCTTACGTAAGATCGGGATCGTTTTTGTTTTGTTGTATCGTAAAATCGAGACCCTATGAAATCCATTCCCGTGGGCCCCTCTATTTTCCACTTCAAAACACAAATATCTATACACTTTTTAATATCATATTTTGTCATCCAAATATAAACAATCGCAATGATACACTTTTTCATATCCATTGTCATTCTAGCCCATACCAAATCCGATACCCATTGTCAGTCCTAGCAACAAACCAAATGGGCCCAAGATTATGGTTCATGAACTCCAAGATGAGATGAGGTTCATCCTCACTCACATACATGAGCGTCTTAACGCTCTCTCCCATCCTCCACCACAATAGAAGTTATCAGGACTTTTATTTTATTGTTTTAGAATTTTATTTTTCTATTTTTATAGGATTTTTATTTTCCAAGTTATTTTTTTATTTTTTGCATTTCCTTTAACAATCATTATCATTATTGTCTCCATTTATGACTTTAGTCATAAAATTTTTACTAATGAATGATGTTTATTACTTTTGTGAATTGGTTGTGTTATTTATTTTGTACATTGCATGAATGGTTGATTTGGATTATTTATCACTAACCTTTGTTTTGTAGCATTCAAAATCCATGTACTTGACACCCCAACTAGGGGGAGTATTGACCAAAGGGGAGCTAATCAAGCTCGGGCTTGCACTGCATTCCGCTACGCTTCTCTTCTTTTTGTTTCGACAAAAAGGGGAAGAAAATATTAAAATGAAGCTCACATTTTTAATCATCTAATTGGATTTAAATGTTGCATAAAATAAGTTTAATCTATATTTTTAAAGTCTTGCACTTTATTTTTCTTATTGCTTAAAAATAAATTTTATGTTTTGTCCTCAACAAAAAGGGGGAGATTGTTAATACAAATATCGTCTAAAAAACGTTATTTATATTTTACGATCTTTGCTATATTTTGTTAACGACAATTATAAACTGTTGGGTCATGTAAAACCCAAGAATGCTTCGAACATGATTTGGACACAAATTAACTAAGTGTTAACTTAAACCGAGAACAATTCAAGTCACTGAGAGAACAGCCTCTCAGTGAGTCATCTTCAGGATGCTTAAGGCGAATTCAAGAAGAAGGATTCACTACTCAGGAAGGCGGTACTCCCTGAGTAGGACTTAAGCCAAAGAAGAAGATGATGGATTCAGTGAGTATTGGATAAGAGCTCACTGAACCCCAGTCTCCTCAACCAACAAAGTGATTGAATGACTGAGGAACCAACGCCTGAAGAAAAGGCGGGAACAATAGGGAAAAGATCTGAGAAGATAAGAGTGTAAACCCAACACTCTTCTCTTGTCAGACTCAACCTTCCCTATTGCGCCTAAAAGTCATGGAGTGTCAGCCAACAACTCCCAAAGACTTATTTAGCCCTTTCCTATTGGTTCTTGGAAATAACAATTACTATTTGTAATTGTCAGACACGCAACCTCAACAACTTGTATTATATTTAATCACTTATACTTAGAATACTTGTGTATAAATAGAGCAACTGTGAGAGAAGTTAAGGTGTGCTTTGTATAATTAAAGTCTTGAACTTTTACAAAGGAACTTCTCTCCTACAAAGAGTATACAACTCACTGAGATAGCTCAGTGGGTATATTGTTACCACTCAAGCAAAACTTGAGTTTCGATAGGAGACACCCCATACCCTTGTCTATTCAATCCCAAGTGTTTGTTCCGCAAAACACTTGGGTATAGATTCTTGGAATTATTTCTAATAAGAATTTAAACGTTGAAAAATATTGTTGTTTTTACATTCACGTTTTATAACTGTTAGAATAATCCTTAAACATTGTATTAGTCATTAACACCAATAGATTAACTTTCTAGTTAATTCTAATCGTGTAAAGGGACCAACAAGTGGTATCAAAGCCTCTGGTTTATAAAATCTTTTAAACTAACCAAGAGTGCTCTAGGTTTTTAAAACCAAGATCCTACTATGGCTGATATCAATGTACCCCAGCTAGTCGACAAAAAGGGTGGCAGCTACTCAGCTGTTGCACCCAGACTTGAAACTGGGAAATTTAGCAAATGGAAGAAGCGTATGATTTGCTATCTTACTGGTATGGAACCCTACTACATCACCTGTATCAGGGATGGCCCATTTGTCCCTAAGACTGGCACAGGGCTAAACAAGCCTGAAGCCCAATGGACCATAGATGAGAGGAGGGTGGTCAATCAAGACCAACGCCTGAAAAGCATCCTTATATCATGTCTTCCTGACGATATAATGGAATCAGTCATCAACTGTCTAACAGCCAAGCAAACTTGGGATGACTTGGTAAACAGCTTTGAGGGTCCCTCAGATACCAAGGAAAATAGGGTCATGGACCTTAAACTTGAGTATAATACTTTCAGGGCAAAGGACTCTGAAAGTCTCTCACAGACCTACACCAGATACAAAACTTTGATAAATGAATTATCAAATGATGGTGTTGTACTGACCAAACATGAGACAAATGTTGGCTTTGTCAACAGTCTCCCTGAGAAGTGGCTCAACTTCTCACAAGGCCTGAGGAATGCTAACCACATTCAGACCCTCGAGCTCCCTGAAATTTATGGGAAGTTTGTCTATGAAGACAACTTGATCTCAAGGAGATACCCTGACTCAAAAACACATGAGTCCAAAAAGGCCTTAACCTCAACACCCATATCAACTGCTTTCTATTCTAATGGTGTTGTGCAGGATACTCAAGAGGTTTCTGAAGAAGAAATTGATGAAAGGACTGATGAGGAATACCTGAATGACCTGAACTTGGAATTCCAAGAGAGGGCACTCCTTGCTAGTTCAAAACGTTTCATCAAAAGAAATCAGTCCAACTTTACAAAATCAAAAGCAAATGAAACCACTGAATGCTTTAAATGTGGTAAAAAGGGTCATTTTGCTAAGGACTGTTATTCTAAAACTTTCTCAGAACCCTCTTACAAATTTTCAGGAACTAGCAAGTTTCAACCTAAAATATTTCAGTCCACCCAACAATACCAAAACAAGGGTCAAAAGGATTTTGAAACAAAATATAGGAATGTCAAAGCTAAACTTGCACTTCTTGAAACTAACCCCATATTGTCTCAGGCTGCTCAAACATCTAAACCTATTCAGACAAAGAACAAGGTTCTATTAGCTGAAGCATATGATTGGGATGATGAAGAGGTTTCCTCGGATGAGGAAATAAGAGTTAGTGCACTGATGGCACTTTCTGAAGAGGATCAGGTGGCTGTAGGAAAAGGCCATGCTAGAAATGGAGAGTGGGTCAACATCACCATGAAAAAGGTTAATACTTTACTTTCTATGGATGATGATTCTGATTGGAAGTCTTACATGAATTACATTTGTGTTGATTTAAAGTTTGTTGAAGAACAAAGGCTTAACTTGCTTTCAAAATATAACATTATTGTGTCAGAATTGAATAAATGTAGAGATGAACTGCTTGTACTTAAGCAAGCCAAACTAGAAACAATAACTCTACAAATTCAGAACACTGAGATTTTGAAACAAAACCAAGTCCTTCAAACTGAACTTAACAAAGAAAAGGCTATCATTCAAAGCTGGACCAAGAAGAACCCTAAGGTTTTTGACACTATGGGATTAATCTCTCAGAAAACCATTGGCATTGACCCTCTTATGGTTGATCCAATTGTGTGTCAAAATGAATTAAACTTTGTTCCAGCTGGCATATCTTTTGAGCAAGAAATGCTTCCCAAGTCAAATGACTGGATTGTCAGGGACAACCCAGTCAGTAAGTTACCAAACTTTGAGACTGGAAAGATCTTGCTTCCTGAAAGTCAGGCCTTGAAAAATATGCTAGGACTCACTGAAAAACTCAGTAAGCTTGAACTCACTGAACCACTCACTGAGTCCTTGGATGAGTCTGAATCAGAATCATACCCTCCACTTCCTCCACTGAATACCCTTCAGGGTGCTAAACCTAACCTAGGCCTCCCACCTATGGTCTTCTCACCACACTCTCCTAAGGAGAGATCAGGAAGGGGAACAACCATCCTGAAAAGAGCAAACCTTGATGTCTCAGTAAATACTGATGACTCATCAACTTCAGTCCCTTCTGAAGAAACTACCCAAAGCCCTGACTCAAAAATTGATCAGTTGGCTGAAATGGTCAGGAAGCTAGGAGAAAAGATTGACTCTTCTGAGAAATCTTCTCAATCCAAGAAGGAACAAAAACCAACTTCCTCAAAGACCAAACCCAAGCCCACCAAACCACTGAAAAGATGTGAGCTATGCAACTATACAAATCATCTCACTGATGATTGCTATAGAGTCCTTTATTGCATGATTTGCAAAAAGGAAGATCACAGGACCTCTGATCATAAACAATGCTCAGTCATGTCAAACTTTTCAGGACTCAAGGCTCAGTGCCTGAACTATCCTTCTGATTCTAAGCAGAAACAGAAGCAAAAGGCCAAGCCTTTTCCTCCCTGCCCTTTGTGTGGATTTAATGACCACCATCCTGACGATTGTCAATATGACAAACATGGTGAATCTAGTGGAAGCTCCACTCAGAAATCCTCAGGAAAAGACAAGGTCATTCAGTCAAAAAGAAGAATGAAGCAATCCTCTCAGACTACTGAGGCTAACCCTACTACCAAATGCAAAACATGTGGTAGCTCAGTCCACTCAACCACTGACCATGAATCAATTAATACCTTCATAAGGACCTACAATACCAAACCCTCCATGAAATGGAGTCCTAGAAAGAACTGACCTAGTTTACTATTTGTGCAGAAACATGCTAGGAATCCTGTTTGGCATCTAGATAGTGGATGTTCAAGGAGCATGACTGGTGTTAAGGAGTGTC
Organism: Artemisia tridentata subsp. tridentata; assembly: GCA_021014915.2. Lineage (NCBI taxonomy): Eukaryota > Viridiplantae > Streptophyta > Magnoliopsida > Asterales > Asteraceae > Artemisia > Artemisia tridentata. The sequence continues at coordinate 126,798,577 of CP139508.1, forward strand.
TGCACAAATATGTGGAAGAACCAGGACCCAAAGTGATATTTGCTGACAATTCATCATGTCTCACTGAAGGTTATGGTTCAGTTAACTGCAATGGTATTGTCTTTACTAGGATAGCATATGTAAATGGTCTTAAGTATAATCTGATCAGTGTCAGTCAACTATGTGATGCTAAGTACATAGTTCAGTTTGATGATAAGCAAGGAACCATCTTCAATGCAAATAAGGAAATTGTCCTCATTGCACCAAGGAGACAAGATGTTTATGTATTAGACATGTCAAGTCTAACTCAGGATGGAACATGTCTCTTTGCTAAGGCCACTGATGCACTCAACTGGCTTTGGCATAAGAGACTAACCCACCTGAACTTTAAGAACATTAACAATCTTGTAAAACAAAACAAAGTCCTTGGCTTACCATCACTTGTGTTTTCTAAGGATAAACCATGCTCAGCTTGTGAAAAAGGTAAACATCACAGAGCATCCTTTAAAACCAAAACCAACTTTTCCATCAGGAACTGCCTACATCTTCTTCATATGGATCTATTTGGACCTGTCAGTCCAAGGTCTATTAACCATGAGAAGTATACTCTGGTCATAGTGGATGAATACTCAAGATACACATGGGTATTCTTCCTGATCAAAAAGAGTCAGGCAGCTGAAACAATCATGTCCTTTGTCAGGAACATTGAAAATCAAAATGACATTAAGGTCAAACAAATTAGAACTGACAATGGGACTGAGTTCAAAAATAATGAACTTGAATGTTTCTGTGATGAGAAAGGTATTTCCCAAAACTTTTCCTCTCCATACACACCTGAACAAAATGGTGTTGCTGAAAGGAAAAACAGAACACTCATTGAAGCTGCCAGGACAATGCTATGTGGATCAGTCCTTTCCAACCATTTTTGGACTGAAGCAGTCAAAACTGCCTGTTATACACAAAACAGATCCATAATTGTCAAGAGACATGGGAAAACCCCATATGAGTTATTCAAAGGAAGAATCCCTGACATCAGCTACTTTCATGTCTTTGGGTGTCCTGTGTTTATTCATAATCACAAGGATCACCTAGGAAAATTTGATGCAAAAGCTGATGATGGATACTTCCTAGGATACTCACTTGTCTCAAAAGCCTTCAAAGTGTTCAACACAAGGAGACAGCAGACTGAGGAAACATTTCATGTTACCTTTGATGAGAGCACTGATACAATCAGGTTCTCAACTGCCTCAGTAGAAGAAATAGGAATTGATAATTCTTCTAGATATCCTCCTGATGAATATCTGTCTGAAAACAATTCTTCTACCCAGTATCAAGATGATGCTAACCTCTCCTACTACATTATCCCTCACAACCTACCAAACCCAACCATCACTGAGTTTGTTGAAGCACATACAAGAACTGATGATATCCTTCAGTCTGAACAAAATACTCAGGACCCAAACAATCTCAGTGATGACACAACCCACTTAGACACACAAGAAAATGGAAATCTTGTGTCTAATCCTGATCATACCCATCAGGCTTCTACAAGTTCTAACCCACTCCCAAGACCTCAGGATAGTTGGACCAGATCTCAGGATATAGAACTTGTCAATATCATTGGTGAGCCTTCTGAAGGCATGCTTACAAGAAGCATGGCTGCTGAACTGAGAGCAGCCTCATCCAACGAATGCCTATTTGTGGACTTCATTTTCACAATTGAACCCAAAAGTGTTAAAGAAGCACTTAAACATCCAAGTTGGGTTCAGGCCATGCATGATGAACTAGAACAATTTGACAGAAACAAGGTAATGACCTTGGTCAAATGTCCTGAGAATGTCTCAGTCATTGGCATGAAATGGGTATTCAAAAACAAAACTGATGAAAATGGCATAGTCATTAAAAACAAAGCCAGACTTGTAGCCAAAGGCTATAATCAACAAGAAGGCATTGACTATGAAGAAACATTTGCACTAGTAGCAAGGATGGAAGCCATCAGGATCTTCCTTGCTTTTGCTACATACATGAACTTCAAGGTGTACCAAATGGATGTCAAAAGTGCATTCTTAAATGGATCACTGAAAGAAGAAGTTTATGTTGAGCAACCTCCTGGATTTGAAAGCCATGAGTCTCCTGATCATGTCTATAAGCTTAACAAAGCCCTTTTATGGACTGAAGCAAGCTCCCAGGGCATGGTATGAGACTCTCTCAGCCTTCTTAATCCAAAACAAATTTGTCAGAGGCAAGATAGACAACACATTGTTTATCTATAAGACAAATAATGATGTCATACTAGTACAAGTGTATGTTGATGACATCATCTTTGGCTCAACAAGTTTCAAACTTTGCAAACAATTTGAAAAACTAATGGCAAAGAAGTTTGAAATGAGCATGATGGGGGAACTGACATACTTTCTTGGTCTTCAGATCAAGCAGACTGATAGAGGAACCACTATCAGTCAAGAGAAGTATGTAAAGAATCTACTGAAGAAGTATGATCTCAGTGACTGTGCCTCAGTCAAAACTCCCATGGCTCCCCCAAACAACCTTGGTCCTGACCTAACTGGTAAACCAGTCAATCAAACTCTCTTTAGAGGAATGATAGGATCACTGATGTATCTACTTGCATCAAGGCCTGATATCCAATTCTCAGTATGTCTATGTGCCAGATATCAATCTAACCCAAGAGAATCTCATGTCACTGCTGTGAAAAGGATATTCAGGTACCTGAAGGGCACTCCTAACCTTGGATTATACTATCCAAAGTGCTCAGGACTTGATCTCAAAGGATACTCAGACTCTGACTATGCTGGATGCAACATAGATAGAAAAAGCACATCAGGCTCCTGCCAAATTCTAGGTGGGAAATTAGTCTGTTGGAGTGCTAAGAAGCAACAATCAGTTGCCCTATCCTCAGCTGAGGCTGAATATGTTGCTGCAGCTAGTTGCTGTGCAAATGTACTCTGGATGAAAAGTCAACTCAGTGACTATGGAATTCAGTACAAGATGGTACCCATCTTTTGTGACAACACAAGTGCAATTGCAATCTCTAACAACCCTGTTCTTCATCAGAGAAACAAAACATATTGATATCAGATATCACTTCATCAGGGACCATGTCATAAATGGTGACATTGAATTACACTTCATTCCTACTGAATATCAGTTAGCTGATATCTTCACCAAACCTTTGGATGAACCAACCTTCACAAGACTGAAAGCTGAATTAGGAATGTTGGATATAGAGAATCAGTCCACTGACTAATTTTTTTTTCTCTTCCAACAAAAGTGTAAATTCTTAACATCTCAGGTCCCTGACTCAATATGTATATCAGTGAAAACATCTCACTGAATCATCATCCTCAGGAACTAAACCCAAGTTCCTGAATCCTTGTCTCAGGAATCAATCCTCATTCCTGAATCATCAGTGACTAAACCCAAGTCCCTGAAAACCAATCACTGAATGAAAAGTCATTCAGGACCCTGAAAAGGACATTAAATACTAACTTAAATGCTCTAAGTATCTAGTTAGTAAATGTCCGAGGTTGGTAACTGAACACATATTTAATTCAAGAATATTTGTTCTTTTTAGCCTTTCTGGCTTCCACCTATGGGCCACCACATTCCCACTTGGCATTAAATGCCTCTCCAATCACATTTCAAATATGTGATGACTCATCTCTGCAAGTTGCACTTTTGCAGAACTGCTCAACTGTTCACCTCGACTGTTGCGCTAAACCAGGAAAGTGGAGTGTTGGCATTAAATGCGGATCCCAAAACTTATTATTCAAATCAATTTCCAAATAATTTTTTTGAATAAATAACGATTTGCTCAAATGACCAAAACACCCCCATCTCCTCTTTCCTATAAATACCCCAACCAGACGAATACATACACACGTTTTTATAGAATTTTAAGCAAAACTCTGCCATTTTTTATTCTCAAAAACAAATTGTGTGTGCATTCTTAAGCTTTAGAACCCCTTTAACCTTAGTCAAACCCAGACTTACCCATAAATGGCTTCTTCTAAAGCTGTGAAATATGCCCCCAACGTGGATTTCACAATGGAGGGTGTAGACCTAACCAAAAATAATGTGGTGGGAAATTTCTCATATCCACAAATCTACCCAGCCTACAAGGACGTTATGAAATATCTTCGTAATTGTTTTCTTGCAAAGGCTTTCACCCATACCCCCTCAGTCATCTATCATGACTATTTGAGGGAATTCTGGTGTACGGCTGTGGCAACCAGCCCCAAAGACACCAAAGAGTCAATCATCACCTTCACGGTGATGAATGGGAGTAGAACCCTCTCCTTTGACTACTCAGCATTCATCAAAGCCACAGGCCTTGACTTTGCTGAAGCCTTTTCTCCCAACCCTACTGATCAGGACATAAAGAATGAACTGATCTTTCTTGCACCCCATGACCCCAGACGTCCAGGAATGTCTGTGGGAGGCTTACTGGAAAAGGCTCCAGTAGTCAAAACATGGTTCCACCCTATTTGGAGGATACTGATGACATTTGTCATTCAGGTCCTGGGTGGAAACAAATCCTCTACGGAACAGTTGAACTCATCACAACAATTGATGTTGTTCAGTCTCCTTGAGGGTACAAAAATAGACATCGGAGGAATAATCTTCCGAGACCTCGTTGCTAAGCTCTCAGGAAAACATAGGCAAAGGCACATGTCCTATCCTAGATTTGTTTCCTGTGTGCTTCAGGACCTACTCGGTTCTGACTATGTGAGGACTGATGCAGAAGGTACGAAGCCTGAGGTACTGCACAAGTCAAACTTCACTAGTAGCATCAGTGAGGTTACACATATTGCCCTGACTGAATACATGCAATCAGTCATTCAGGGTAATGACGCTATCTCTCCAGTTCCTTCACCGACCAAAAAGGTGAAGAAGACTAAGAAGGGTCAGTCCAGCCAGGTGGTTAGACCCAAGCCACTCGCCACTGAGACTGATCCTCAAAACCAACTCAACCTCAAAAAGAGGTTGAAAAAGGCCGAGACCTCTGAGACACCCATTTCTGAGACCCTCTTGACCTCAAAACAAAGGCCAACGGAAGTCACTGAGCAATCATCCTCAGTGACCTCGGGCACTCCCATTCCACATGGTCCAACTGACATAAACAAGTCAGAGGGATCAGGAAGCATTCCCCCCTCACATCCCGATGAAGGTACTGATAAATCACAATCAGTGCCCAAGGGAGGAAAGGGTCCTGAACCCTCGGTAGGGCAGCACCACCCTACTGGGAAGAGGACCCACACCCCCTCACATCCCGATGAAGGAGCTGTCAAAAAACAATCAGTTCCCAAGGGAGGAAAGGGTTCTAAATCCTCGGTAAGGCAGCACTACCTTACTGAGAAGGGGACCCACAAACACTCACATCCCGCTAACGTTCCTGAGCAATCACCCTCAGGATCTCAGGGAGAAAAGGATCCTAAATCCCCTGAAGGACAGAACAATCCTGATGGGAAGGGGGTCCACAAACTCTCACAATCAGTACCTAGTGATACTACTGAAAAGCACCCATCAGTAGTTGAAGGTGCTAAGGGGGACAAAGACTCAGAGGGAAAGAAACAACCCGCTGATATGGAACCCATCAACCCCTCAGGCGGATCCAGTCTTTCAGGAACTGCCCCCAAAAGCCAGGCTGGTGTTACCCCAGTTATTATGGCTAGTCAGGCTGAGAAACCCACTCAGTTATTATGACAAAGGGGTCAGGACCTGACCAAACCGAAGGCAAATCTTTTTATAAAGAGGAGTCGGTTGATTTTTTGGGTATTGAGTCCATGGGGGACTATCAGGCCTTTATGGAGTCTGATGAAGAGCTCAGGGAAGAGAGTGAAGAAGAAATTTTTGAGGCAGGAGAGGATATGGAAACTGATGTACAACCTGAACAACCTGAACCATCACATCAGCCCTCTCCAAGCCAGAGTGAAGAGTCAGGCTCTCAATCTTCTGATTCATCTACTGACATTCTCCAGAAGTATGATAACTCTCTTCCCCTCACTGAAAGAAAGTTGGTCAAATTCCTACTGAAGACCAACAATGCTCTTTTCACTGGTCTCACTGATGAGATGTTTGATCAACACACTGAAGCAGCTGTTCACTATGCCAACCTGAAGGCAGATGTTGAAAGTTTTCATGAAGATGTGATCGAAATCCAATCAGACACCAAACATTCCCTGACAGCTATTGATCTTCATTTCCAGAAGTTCAATCTTTCTCTTGAAGGCATCACCAAAAGCCTTGGTACTATTTAGTCAGCTGTTAAAGATGACCCCATACTCACTGAAAAGATCCTTCAAGCTGCTGAGACTTATCAGAAGCAGTCAGCTGAAATCCATGATCTCTTCAGCTTACTGAAGGATTCTAAACTTCAGGGTCTTACTACCTCCTTGGACTCACTCAGAACTTCCATGGGTCATCAGGAAAAACATCTTAGTACTTGGGCACAATCTTCAACATCCTTGGCATGGTCTCTTGGGTCAAGGATGTCAGGCATCGAGGCTTCTCAGGCTTCTCTGGCAGATCAGATCTCAAGTCTTCAAAAAGACACCTCGGACATCAAATCAATGATGACTGAGATCTATCAGGCCTTCAAAGGTCCTACCGCTCCAGTGACTCCAACTCTTGCTATCACCATGGCTCAAGCAACAGTTGAGGGGGAGAAAGACACTGGAGTCTCCAGCCAAAGCCAACAACCTCCTTCTCACACTGAGGAAGACATTCCTGAAGCCTCTTCCTCCCATCAAGATAAAGGCAAAGGCATTCTCACTGAGCCTGAGCCTCAACCAGCACCTATCACGGTTGCAAAGGATCCTGAATCACCACTCAGGATCCCATATGAAATTGATGGAGTTCTTTATCACTTCTCAGCCGATGAACTCAGTACTTATCTTCAGGAAGAGGAGGCAAAGAAGAAGTTGAAGGAAGAGGAGAAGGCAAGCAAGTCTGCCTTAATCAAGGTTGTTCATGAAGAGGCTGAGAAAATTGGTCTTGAGGCTAAGGATCTCTCAGGAAGAGAAGGTGGTATGACCTTTGTGAAAGCTCAGTCTGAGGAAATGACCACTCTCAGGCAGAAAAGGGAGGAAAGAGCCAAAAGGGCTGAAGAGATCAGGCAGAATAGGATTAAGAAATATCAGTGGTATATGACTGAAAGGATGAAGCCAGAACCAATCACTGATGTTCATATTCAAAGAAACACCAATCCTGCCGTTGTCACTGTCTACAGAGGTGCTGACAAGAGAAACTTTGACGTTCATTCACCTTTCAGATTCGCTGACTTTGGGATTACTGAATTGGACGAGTTGGGTCCATTAATAGCAAAGAAATCAAATGTTGTGGTCCCTAATCTGATGAAGTCATTGAGTCTGAGGTATGAAAGATTGGCAGCAGCACCTCAGGAACTTGGCATTCAATCTCTTCTCCCTGAATCTGCACAACCTGCTTCCTCTCAGTCTTCTTCAAGGAAAAGAAAGAAGATAGAAGCTGAGCCTGAGATCAAGATTCCTGGTCTTGACTGCAATAGGGCTCTCCCTGAAGGTGTTCCTTTAAGAAACAATATGGTCATTGAACAGCCTGAAAGAGGGTTGTTCTTCATTGATGAGTTTGGTGACAAAGCCTTCCAGAGGTGGAGTGATATAGATCTATCAGGGATCAAAGCTATGCTAGGCTTTCTAATGATGGCCTCTCCACTCAAGAGTCCTGAGAATGTGAGGTTTTGTCATGACCTGAAAAGAAAAATCAATGAACATCCTGACCAACATGAGCTGCAGTCGAAGAAGCCCAAGCTTGAAGCCCTTGGAATCAAGTTGAACTGATGACCTGCCTGAATACCCAACACTATCTTTTTTTTGTACTTAGTTTTGTTAGGACTTGTAAATGATATTAATAAGATGATGTTTTTATTATTTCAGTGTCCTTATTTACATTCTAGTACATTCAGTATGAGCAGAAGTCGTTAGCTCACTCATATCTGATCAAAAAACACTTAGGAATAATTTATATCCAAATAGGGGGAGATTGTTGGGTCATGTAAAACCCAAGAATGCTTCGAACATGATTTGGACACAAATTAACTAAGTGTTAACTTAAACCGAGAACAATTCAAGTCACTGAGAGAACAGCCTCTCAGTGAGTCATCTTCAGGATGCTTAAGGCGAATTCAAGAAGAAGGATTCACTACTCAGGAAGGCGGGTACTCCCTGAGTAGGACTTAAGCCAAAGAAGAAGATGATGGATTCAGTGAGTATTGGATAAGAGCTCACTGAACCCCAGTCTCCTCAACCAACAAAGTGATTGAATGACTGAGGAACCAACGCCTGAAGAAAAGGCGGGAACAATAGGGAAAAGATCTGAGAAGATAAGAGTGTAAACCCAACACTCTTCTCTTGTCAGACTCAACCTTCCCTATTGCGGCTAAAAGTCATGGAGTGTCAGCCAACAACTCCCAAAGACTTATTTAGCCCTTTCCTATTGGTTCTTGGAAATAACAATTGCTATTTGTAATTGTCAGACACGCAACCTCAACAACTTGTATTATATTTAATCACTTATACTTAGAATACTTGTGTATAAATAGAGCAACTGTGAGAGAAGTTAAGGTGTGCTTTGTATAATTAAAGTCTTGAACTTTTACAAAGGAACTTCTCTCCTACAAAGAGTATACAACTCACTGAGATAGCTCAGTGGGTATATTGTTACCACTCAAGCAAAACTTGAGTTTCGATAGGAGACACCCCATACCCTTGTCTATTCAATCCCAAGTGTTTGTTCCGCAAAACACTTGGGTATAGATTCTTGGAATTATTTCTAATAAGAATTTAAACGTTGAAAAATATTGTTGTTTTTACATTCACGTTTTATAACTGTTAGAATAATCCTTAAACATTGTATTAGTCATTAACACCAATAGATTAACTTTCTAGTTAATTCTAATCGTGTAAAGGGACCAACATAAACTTTATTTTAGCAAAACATAAATATAGTTAAGTCTTTTACATATATTATCACAAGTCTTTATTAAACACAAGCTAAACATTACTTAGCTAGTTAGTATATACATTTTACAAGTATACTTTCATAAACATGTTAATCTAAAATAAAATTGTATTTTTACATCATTCTATGGATCATCCTACTATAATCTAAGATTGCATAGGATCCTTGGAAGATATGGTGAATATTTTGTTTAGATTATCACTCTTAGAATCCTTGAAAGATATGGTGTATATTTTGGTTAGATTTGATAAAAGATTGTGAAGATTTTCTGTCAGGTCCCCGCGGAACCAAAAGGATACACGGACGGAACCCTTGATTTGGTTCCGTCTGACCCGTGGTTTGCTGGCCTTGGTGCCTATAAATAGCAAGCCACACAATGTTGTTTAATCATTACTTACATACATAAAACAACATACATTCTCTCATTCATCATTCTATATATCTAACTCATTCTTATTTCATTTTAGTGAGCTTTTTGTAGCAAGAAGATCAAAGCATTACAAGCTTCAACAAAACGTTGCAAGACTTGTTTGTTTGTCATTGTGTGAATTCTATTTATTCATACATCATTGTTTGTACCAAACTGTCATAAACCTCTGATAGTGATCGGTTAGTATTTTAGTCTTCAAAATACATAGTGTGACGGGAGTGGTTGTACCCTTGTAAAAGAATTCGACATCTAGCTTTGTGTCAGAAATATTGTGTAAGCGACGTGTAAAGGTTTTCTCCGCCGGATAAAGGAGCTTGTTGACTAGCGAAGAAAACTCTCGAGTTGGATACTCGGGGAATGGAGTAGGGCAAGGAAAAAGAGTTCTTGCAGACCGAACCACTATAAACACTCGTGTTATGGTTTGATCGTTTCTATCTTTCTTGTACTTTTCTTATTGTCATTTTGTTTACATACATTAAGTCATTTCACACAAAGATAACTAAGAAAAAGAAATAAAAAACGGTAAAACTATTCAACCCCCCTTCTAGTTTTTCACAAAACCAATTCTTATTATTTAAATATTAAAATTAAGATTTAATTAATAATTAAAAATATAACATTAATAATTCAATTAAAATAAAAAACATTACAATAAAACTAAAACATTTAACTAATAATCTAAATTATATTTCTCTTTTATTTTTTTGCTTCATCTCCAACATCTTTCGCTGTTGCGTTTCTGGCCAATCTCAACGATGCGTAAATGATAGAACATGAGGTCTTTGTCCCTTTTATTTTCTCGTTGAAATTGAAGCATTTCACGTTGCAGCTCAAGTTCTTTTCTCTTGTGTGCAAGCCTCTCTCTTTCCAATTCCACTTGCTCCCGACGCGCCTGTTCTTCTCTCAAACGCGCATGTTCTTCCATTTTCAATTGCCGATTCTTCAACGCTATACAAGTCTCATGGGCTCCCTTCTTTTTGCCCCAAATACCCGATTTGTCGTTTTTCCATTTGAGATCGTTGTTGTTGTTGGTAAAAAGATTATCGTTGTTGTTGGTTAAACGGAGGTTGGAACGAATTATTTTGGTAGTGAGGTTGTTGTGGTTGTTGTGATTGGTATACGAAACTTGCGGGTTGAAATTGAATGGGTGGTGAGAGACCGGATAAATGAAAATTGGGATCCAGTGTTAGAATGCTTGGAACGTTTTGTTGGTGTCGGGATTTTGGGGTTTTGATTTTTGAGTTTTTGAGATGTTTATGTGAGATGAGAGAATTATAGTAAAGACTGATTTGAAATTGTGTATAAAATGAAGAAATAGTGAGGTATTTATAGCGTTAAATGTATAAAGTTTTTGAAGATTTTTTTCCTTTTTTGGTAAATTGCCCAACTAGCCGTTGGGTTGTTTTTTCATTGCCAAAAACTCGGTCGCATAAGCTTCCAATTCCTTCTTTTTCTCCCTTGCGATGAGTCCATTGGTCGTCGCTATAATGAAATGCGACTCGTCGATAGGGACAACCGACCGAGTGTCGACCGACCCATTATACACAACCTCATATAAAGGTTATGCAAGGATATTTTGGCCACTCACGCGGTGCATATCTTTTAACTATTAAAATTAAAATATTAAAATGGAATCGGAAAAGTTATTGTATTCAATCCAAGTTAGCGAATCTTGACTCTTTTACCCAACTCATTCACCTTTTGACTACAATATTCATGTGTTATCATTTGTCCACTTAACAATAGTATAACATAAAAAAGAATATCAAAAACTTAGTTTATTGGTCTTAAAATAGAAAGTGAGCGATTGAAGCAATGCAAGTTACACCTAAACCGTCTTTGACGCTGTCATGTTTACGAAGTATTCATTCATGGATTTCTTGTTCTAACTAACAAACCAACCAACTGTTACATACACATATTTAAAGTTGATAGTTGTAAGACCATAGACTTTTAATTTGATGAATGCTTTTCTTTTTGAATTAGGCTTTAATAAGTTAGATAACCATTTGACTTCGTTTACTTTATTTTGATAAGGAATGACAGATTTATGTTTCTCAAATGTATATTAAGCAAAATGGATGATAGATTAGGAAAAGGGCAAGTTGATGCCTCAGATGTATGTCGCTAAGTCGCTTAATCATGGTATTTCCATAATCGCTTCAACCGTTACCACTATGACACTTTGATGATGGTTATTATCCGAATGTATATGTTTTTAAGTTATAAAGAAAGACCATGATGCCATTATTCAATTTTTACATTTTTGGCACGATAAATATGTAGTCAAAAACTCCTTTTCTACCTTTGGTAGAACCGGAAGCAGCCTCTCTACCTTAGGTAGGGTTAAGACTGTCTACGTCTCAACCTCCCTTATATACCGTGAAAGACGGTATTGGGACCCATAACCCGTGGAAGACGGTATTGAAAGTTACTTTCTTTTACTTTTTTTTTTTTTTGTAAATAATGAAAATCTTGTTAACATATTCTATTTTGTAACAAACCAATCATATGTATTAAATCAATCAATTAGATGAAACTAAGGGGCCGTTTACTTTCAACTTAATGTCCTGTTTGGTAACAAAACTGGCTGGAAACAGGAAACTTTGATGTTTCTTTTTAACTTATTGCAAAAGAGAATCCTTAATGTGGAAGGGGGCAAAATTTGATACTGTTTCTATTCAGGACGTCTTAATACGATTTTTTTTCCCGAACTAGTGTAGGTGGAAAAAATAAATTCGAAAAATTTAGAAAACTTCGAAAAAATTTATAAAAATTCAAAAAAAATTTAAAAATTCGAAAAATTTATAAAAATTCGAAAAATTTATGAAAATTCGAAAAAATTTATAAAAATTTTAAAAAAATTCAAAAAATTTTAAAAATACAAAAAATTTATAAAAATTGAAAAAATTTATAAAAATTCAAAAAACTTATAAAAATTCAAAAAAATTTATAAAAATTCGAAAAATTGATAAAAAATCAAAAAATTCGAAAATTTTATAAAAAATTTATAAAAATTCAAAAAATTTATAAAAATTGAAAAAATTTATAAAAATTCAAAAAATTTATAAAAATTCAAAAAAATTTATAAAAATTCGAAAAACTGATAAAAAATCAAAAAATTTGAAAATTTTATAAAAAATTTATAAAAATTCAAAAAATTTATAAAAATTCAAAAAATTCGAAAATTTTATAAAAATTTATAAAAATTCAAAAAAACTTATAAAAAATTTGAATTTATTAAATTTTTTTTCGAATTTTTATAATTTTTTTTGAATTTTTTAATAAAATTATTAAATTTTTACCAATTTTTTGAATTTTTAAAAAATTATAAATTTTTTATAAATTTTTTGAATTTTTTAAAAATTTTTATAATTTTTTATAAATTTTCGAAATTTTTTGAATTTTTATAATTTTTTGAATTTTAAATTTTTAAAAAATTTAAATTTTTTGAATTTTATAATTTAATTTTTTTGAATTTTTAAAAATTTAATAATTTTTCAATTTTTATATTTTATAATTCGAATTTTTTGAATTTTTATAATTTTGATTTAAATTTCGAATTTTTTTTAAAATTTTTATAAATTTTTTCGAATTTTCATAAATTTTTCGAATTTTTATAAATTTTTTCCACCTACACTAGTTTCGGGAAAAAACTCGTATTAAGATGGTCAATTAAGCATAAAAAAGAAACAACATATATCCACACAGGACCTAACTAGAAACAGTACACATATATCCACACAGGACCTAACTAGAAACAGGAAAAAAAAAGAAACAGCCCCTAAGTGAATAACCTCAAACGGGCTAGTATACCAGCTTTAGAGTCTTAATAACTGCTTTCAAGTTTAATTCGGGTAAAAGCTATAGAATACCATCCTATTTACAAAAAAGTACCATCTTGAACCATTTACTTTTTTATTGCAGACTTTACCAACGAACTTTCAAATTTTTTTTCGACTTGAACCATTTCGTTAGACCGTTAGAATTCATGTGGCAACGTTAGTCCTATTAGTCAACGAACGTTTGCAAAGTTAGTCCTTTTATACTAACGATGTCAACGAACGTTTGCAAAGTTAGTCCTTTTATACTAACGATTGTTTTTAATTAACTAAAAATTTGGAAAAAAATTTAAAAAAATTCAAAAAATTTATAAAAATTCGAAAAAAGTTATAAAATTTCGAAAAAAATTTAAAAAAATTCGAAAAAAATTTAAAAAAATTCGAAAAATTTTTAAAAATTCAAAAAATCTATATAAGTTCGAAAAATTTATAAAAATTCGAAAAAAATTTATAAAAATTCGAAAAATTTATAAAAATTCAAAAAAAATTTATTAAAATTCAAAAAACTTATAAAATTTCGAAAAATTTTTAAAAATTCAAAAAAATTTTAAAAATTCGAAAAATTTTATAAAATTTTCGAAAAATTTCGAACTTTTATAAAACTTTCGAAAAAAAAATTTCGAAAAATTTTATAAAAATTTCGAAAATTTTTTATAAAATTTTATAAATTTCGAAATTCGAAAAATTTTATAAAAATTTCAAAAATTTTTATAAAATTTTATAAAAATTTCGAAATTCGAAAAATTTTATAAAATTTTATAAATTTCGAAATTCGAAAAATTTTATAAAAATTTCAAAAATTTTTATAAAATTTTATAAAAATTTCGAAATTTCGAAATTTTTTTTAAAATTTTATAAATTTCGAAATTCGAAAAATTTTATAAAAATTTCAAAAATTTTTATAAAATTTTATAAAAATTTCGAAATTTTTTATAAAATTTTATAAAATTTTAAAAATTCGAAAATTTTATAAAATTTTATTAAATTTTTATAAAATTTTATAAAATTTTTCGAAATATTTATAAAATTTTATAAAAATTTTCGAAATTTTTTATAAAATTTTTCGAATTTCGAAATTTTATAAAATTTTATAAAAAATTTTCGAAATTTTTATAAAATTTTTCCAAAAAAAAAATTTTGAAAATTTTCTAAAATTTTATAAAATTTTTCGAAAATTTTATAAAATTTTTCGAATTTTTAAATTTTTTTTGAATTTTTAAAAATTTTTCGAAATTTTATAAGTTTTTTGAATTTTTATAAATTTTTCGAATTTTTAAAATTTTTTTGAATTTTTATAAATTTTTCGAATTTTTTTAAATTTTTTTTGAATTTTTATAAATTTTTCGAATTTTTTTAATTTTTTTCGAAATTTTATAAGTTTTTCGAACTTATATAGATTTTTGAATTTTTAAAAAATTTTCGAATTTTTTTAAATTTTTTTTGAAATTTTATAACTTTTTTCGAATTTTTATAAATTTTTTGAATTTTTTTAAATTTTTTTCCAAATTTTTTGTTAATTAAAAACAATCGTTAGTATAAAAGGACTAACTTTGCAAACGTTCGTTGACATCGTTAGTATAAAAGGACTAACTTTGCAAACGTTCGTTGACTAATAGGACTAACGTTGCCACATGAATTCTAACGGTCTAACGAAATGGTTCAAGTCGAAAAAAATTTTGAAAGTTCGTTGGTAAAGTCTGCAATAAAAAAGTAAATGGTTCAAGATGGTACTTTTTTGTAAGTAGGATGGTATTCTATAGCTTTTACCCGTTTAATTCTCGCAAGTTGTAATTTCTAGAGATCGGCAGCTCTAGCCATATACTCATGGAGAGATCGATCCCGTAGTTCAATCCTGAGAAGAGTCAAAAAGTGTATCCACCCGGTCCGGGGAAGGTGTCATTGATAGTTATCATTTATCACGCATGGTCATCTCTGAAGTGTGATGTTTACTGGCTAAATGACAAAAGATGTCTCAAGTGAGGTTTCACTTTTACCCAAAGAAAAAAGGGAGAATTGCAAATATACCCACTAAAACTCAAAAACTTGCATATTTCCCCAAAATACAAGTTTTCAATGCATGATTTACAATGCAAGTTAAGCATGTTTTGGGTATATATGCAAATATGCAAGTTTTAGTAGGTATATATGTAAGTGAGGTTTCACTTTTGCCCCAAGAAAAAATGATCAATCAATGCAACAATCCAAAATTTGCTTATTGGTAATTTATCCACCTTGGTACGATTTGATAGAATCCATATCGAATGGAACTTTAAAGAAACAAGTATCTTTGATGAGATTTCTTTGGGATAGATAATCAAAAAGAAAATAAATTCATGGAAGAAATCACAATGTATAAAGATCTTAATACTTGAAGAATTGTCTACCTCGAGTCTTGAAAGAATCAAGGCGTATACCTCATGAGTAATACAATCGAATATCATGGATATTTGATAAAGAAGATTTCTTGTGAAAGAGAAATACTCGAGTGATGATATTTTCGAAAATCTGGATATTGAGTAAAGCTCATACCAGATCTCCTAATCAGATATATAACCTAAACCTAAACACGTAATAAGGGTGTTTATAGAAGACTTACCTTAATCCTGCTTGATGTAAGTGTCTACTGCAAACTGCCGTCAGCTGCGCACACGCAATCGCCTTCATCTTGTTGTTGCCATCTTGATTGATCACCTCTTAGGATTTTAGGGATGATTCGCCATTTGGGTAGCGTAAGATATCCACCGGTACTGCACAGGTAGAACTAGGGCTACGAACCTACGCAAGTTAGGCAAGCACGAAAACGGGTAAGTCGACAGAAAGTCGACTAGTAGACTTAGGGTTTATTAAACCCTAAAGTCAACCGAATAGAAGGAGGAGGGATAGGATTTTCGGTTTAGGGATTAACGAGGAGTGAATGAATCCCCTAGAATGTCCTTTGTATTTATAGGATGCAAAGGAGAATTCTAGAAGGATTATTCATCCCTAAACTTGTGGAACAAGTTTCCTAGTTTGACAAGAAGTCAAACTTCATCCCTCGGATGAATGACTAAACAACCTAAAAGGGTTTATGTTTTGTCTTTTGTCATTAATTACTAGAGTAAATTGCATTTTTGGTCCCTAAGGTTTGGC
This sequence comes from Artemisia tridentata subsp. tridentata, assembly GCA_021014915.2. Lineage (NCBI taxonomy): Eukaryota > Viridiplantae > Streptophyta > Magnoliopsida > Asterales > Asteraceae > Artemisia > Artemisia tridentata. The sequence goes on from CP139508.1 coordinate 126,814,975, forward strand.
CAAATTGCATATTGGGTCCCCAACCTTTTGAAAGTGCAATAGACGTCCTTATTTTGAAGTTTGGCCTGCATGTTTGGTCCCCCCCCCCCCCCAAAGACGACGTTAGTATGCTTCCGTTAGTCTACCCACGTACATAACACATGGGGGTATTTATGTCTTTTTATACTCTTTCACTACATACCAAATTAACCCCACCCAATATACTATATAATCCCCACCCCCACCGGATCCACTTTACCATTTTAATAACGCAACCCAATCCCAAAACCTAATTTTAAATTAAACCCTAACCCTAATATCAGATGGTGAATCGTATGTGTGGTAAGCGAGTGGTTATTCGCACATCATGGACCCAATTCAACCCTGGTCGTCGTTTTTTCTCGTGCCCCTAAACTGTAAGTTGTTACAAATCATCATTTTATATGTTTTTTTTTCAAGTCAATAATGTTGGTATTGATCCATTGTAGGAGGGTGTAGACTGTGGTTATTTTGATTGGATGGATCCACCAATGTGTGCTCGTTTAATGGATATCATTCCAAGGCTGCTAAGGGCAATAAATGCCCTTCAACAATCAAGGGATGCAATGGTTGCTACAAATGGAAGATTGAAGAAAATGTTGATATGCAGTTGGATTGTTTTTATAGTGTATCTGTTTATGTAGGTTGATGTAATGTTGAAGCAGTGTTATTGATGTAGGTTGATGTAGTTCTGTTTTGGCAATGACACTGGTAGTTGGACTCTTGAAAAATTAACCTAAGAATATGTAATGGTCAATTTATTTTGTAATATCTTATGTATTTCAATCAACAATTATTTAGTACACAGTTGTTGTTGAAGTAGCAGCTTTCCACAATAAGTCTTTAAATAATCCACCTCTCCATGTCAAGTTCATATTTTCATTGATATGCCTCACACAAACCTATGCTCTGCTGCTGGAAACAACTTCTTAATTGCTGGCAATAGTCCCTGAAATTTAACCACATAACAGATATAAGAACATATACCATTTCCAAGACTGCAATTGCTACCAAGATAAAGTAAGAAATTTACCTTCTGCCTATCAGTTATGAATGTAAAATTGGAGTTGCACTCTAAGTCCAAATCATTCCCAAGATTATGACAAGAGCCATAACCAAGACTGCAGTGATTCAAATTCAATAATTCCATAAGCTATAGGATATATACCATTATTTCCATCCACAGACACAGCTGTTAAAAGTTGTCCAGGATATTGCCCTTTCATGAATGCTCCATCTAAACCCAACAAATCCCTACCACCAACTTTGAAACCTTGTTTCAAATCTCCCAAACAGACATAAATTCTTTTAAAAGTTCTAGTTACAGATTTTGGATCTCCTTCCCTTTTAAAATCTAACCTAACTGTTGTGTTTGCATTACACCTCTATAATTCCACCACATAGTCATGCAGCAAATAATACTGCACCTAAGCATAGAGATGGCAACAGGTCGGGTTTGGAGCGGGTTTTAGTGTACCCGTACCCACACCCGTTTATAATATCCAAACCCGTACCCACCCCATTACCCGCCGGATACCCGATTAATATTATCCATCGGTTTTTCGGGTTTCCCCGCGGGTATCGGTTATCCCCAATTGAATATTATATGGACAAAATGACGGTATTAAGATTAAGTCGCAATAAAATCCACCGACAAAACAAAGGAAAACACCCTAATATATTCAAATTTTTTAAAAGTTAAAGAAAATGAATATCGTATCAAACGATTTAACGCTTTTGAATAATTCATGTACAAAATAAAATGTGTTATGCAATAGAGATACTTATATAAAAAAAATATAATGGAAGAAATTATATATAATATATATATATTCAAGTTAATTATAATGTTAATAAAGCGGGTATAGATTCAGGTAAACGGATACGGGTACGGGTAATCGGGCGGGTATTACTAGAGCCCGTCACCGAACCTGTACCCGGCTAAATTTTTTTATCAATACCAAAACCCGCATCCAAACCCGAATCCAAACCCGACCAAACCGGTTCAGTTTTTGGTTTTCACTGTCGATTTTGGGTGCTTTTTCCATCTCTACCTGAGCATCACCCTTCAAAACAGACTCTGCCTTTGCTTTTGCTCTAAAAGCTTTGTGAATTGAAACACCAACATGAAACTGTTTCTGCATTTGATCTTGTATAGCTTTAGTTGGCATTTCTAGATTCAATTGTATCAGATCTACAACATGTTCTGATAGAAAAGTAGAAGTGCAAGCTTGGATTTTTCTAGATAAGAGACATTTATGTTCATATGTATATGATCTAAGAACCTATTTCTGTGAATCATTTAAGTGTATGTAAAAAGACCAAGGACATTTATTGTCCTCATCCACTTGTTCAATTACCTTTTTGCCCTTATCCATATTCCTTTCCATTTGACTATTCAATGTGCCAGCCTTTTTCTTTTTTTGGATATCCAAAGATTCCATTTGTCCACCACTACCCAAGGCTCGTATGGTCCCAAGAAAATTTTCCCTAAGTCTAACAGCATCATTCCTTTTAAGCTTTATATTTCTCCTTGTTTCAATAGTATGTGCCTTAATTCTCTTTTTAGCTTTTCCCTTATTGGCAAACTCTTGACCAACATAAAAAAAGTTAGCAATCCTACTATCTGCACCAACTGCTTTACCTTGTTTCTTAAGTTTCCTAAGAGCTGATTTCCTACCACTATCATTGTCATCTCCAACATCACTTTCATAAGAATCAAAGTCAAGAACCTCTATATCGTCCTCTGTCACATTAACTTCAGAATGCAATGGTTCATCATTGCTTACATCATCAACCCTAAAATTAAATCCATCCATATTAACTTCTACTTCCTATACGATGTGTTCATCATCAACAATATCATTATCTTCACTAAACCACTAACCCCTTCATCTGCATGCTCACTACAGGTTCATCTATATGCTCATTAACCCCTTCATCTACATCACTAAGCCTTACATCTGATATATCATTAACATCCCTAACCCCTTCATCTACATGGTCAGCTACATCATTATTTTGCTCAGTATTATTCCACTCAATGGCCAACTTCTTCCTGCAACTAGACATTGTTTTTTCCTGAACATCATCTTCATCCACATCAACTATTTCATCATTATCATCTAACTCTCTGATTTCAACTCCTCCCCTAAATGAAGGCTTGTAAAATGACTCAACAGTGGTTTTATTGTGTTCAATATAAACTTCTATAACCTTATGCTTTGAAACATACTTAATTAAGTTAACAACATCATCATCACACGCCAATGGTCTAAGTCCCCAATCTAAGCTTTTCCTAGGTATCTTGAAATGATAAAACATGATTTGCTTAGGATTATATTTTAACATTTTGATAATGTTATTAAGCACTGCAACCGTAAAGTGTTCACTATCCACCAAATCCACGTATTGAACCTTACCAGTAACATACTTCCTATTGGGTATCCCAGTGAATCTTCCACCATGATGCACCTTGATTGAGAACATGTTGGGATAACCGGCTGTTTAAAAACACCATTATCAAAATTGAAGTTACTAAAATAATGAAAAGTCAACCAAAAACATATTAAAATATACAAGTTCTTACCATATTTCTTATAAGGATCCCAATCCGACATAACTTCAGAACGAAACTGCCACACCTGAACTCCCCAAACCATTTTTATATTGTTAATCTTTAGGGACAAATTTTGCAGTCATAAAATGATATAGAGGATTGAGAGTGATTGAGAGTGACAGTAGATTTTGTGGGGAGAGTAAATTAGGTTTTTTATTAAATTGAAATGGTCAAAGGGGATAAAGTAGATTGGGAGTGGTATGTAGTGAAATAAAAAGACATAAATACCCCCATGTGTTATGCACGTGGGCAGACTAACGGAAGCATACTAACATCGTCTTGGGGGGACCAAAAATGCAGGCCAAACTTCAAAATAGGGACGTCCATTTCACTTTCAAAAGTTGGGAACCTAATCTGCAATTTAGCCAAACCTTAAGGACCAAAAATGCAATTTACTCTTAATTACTATCTTATATTAATCATGAATGAATATTAGACTTTGTGTAATCACCATTTAACCCCCGAATGAAAATATTGCCGTATTTTCATTTCCATTTCATTTTCAATTTATTTCTTAACTCGTTTCTTATTTTTGCTTGCTTGTTCTGTTTAGTGTGAACTGGTATTACCCTTTGACATTTTCGTGAAGGCAAGTGTGAAAGTCGTTATGTTGTTTGCACACAAATCTTTCAAATTACTGGTACCAGACTCATTTAGATTCATTGATAGGAAGACAATAATGAAAGAACTGAAAAATGAGGCTCTAGAATCCTTAAAACGGATTAGTCAGAAAGGTTAAATAGTGATTACTTTAGGAAGCAGAAATAATGTCGTAGACTTGTGAAAATCGGACGTGACATTATGAGAAGATTGTTATTTAGCATATTTTGAATCTTGAATGAAAGACATTTAATTCTAAAGAGCTCCGTAGATGCTTATCATGGTGGGAGACCGAGATAAGTTGAACATCTATTGTGAGCTATGATACTCCGGGAGTGTATCAAGTTTTACATACATTGTGCAAGGCAATAATAATTTAAGCCGATTTTTAAACCAGTGCATGGGTCAAACTTATAAAAAGGTATAACATGAGTCGTTATTGAATATTATAGGATATCCTTACTTAATCTCATAAAGAGAAATACCATGAGTTGTTCGTATATGTATAATCCCGGGTATTCGTCTATATGTGACAAGAACTCGTGTTTTTCTTTTTATATTTATAAATCCGTACAAATACATTAGTTTAATATATACTGATGATAATGATTATAAATAACAACATATTGACATTTTTTTTTTAATATAAAATATAAAGTATATGATGTATTTTTAAAATTTATAAAGTTATTAAAAAAGGAAAACCGATAAGTATATTTTATATATAAACTAACAACTAAAGTTTTCCTCTCTTCTTTTAAGCTTTACTTTTTACAAAATTGACACATATATTTTTTAACATATTTTATAAATTAGATGAAAATAATTTTGCCATGTATCAAAATAAAATAACTTGATTGATCCAATTTTATTTTCAATGATATTATTTTGACAAAAATTGCTTCAAACTATGATTCTTAACTGAAAATTCTCCAAATAAATATTATATAGCACGACAAAATTAGTCGTGCCCTAGAAGCATTTCACATAATATTCGGCCCGAAACCAAAACCCAACGACGAGCCAACTTCATTTTAAATGACAAGTTGAGCACCTAAAACACGCGTCACCAGTCACCACACTTTTTCCCAAGGTCATTTTCGTAAATTCACACCTTCTTCCTATTTCTTTCTTTCTAAAACAAACAAATACAGTTCATTCATACATAAACACACACACACACACACACACACACACACACACACACTTTTTATAAAAACAAAATGACTCCACATATCCCCAAATTTTAACAAATAATAAAATCATCATCTTCTTCATCAATTCATCAAAATCAGGTATGTTTTATAAACTCTACCTTCAGTTCATCTGTTATTTTATTTTTTTTAATTTTTTTTAAGGTTTGATTGAGTTAATTATGTTTAGTTTGTTGTGAATTAGGTTTTATATGTTTATATGTTACTTGATCTGTTGTTTTTTATTATTTTTATTATGTTGATGATAATTTGAGGTATGTGAAATACGTGTTTTTTTTCTGTGTGTGTGTAATTGAAGGATCATTTTGGGTGTTTATTAAGGTTATGAGGCCCTAATTTTATGTTTTGGTGTTTCGATATCGAGTTCGATAAAGTTTACGAGGTTAATTAGCTTTAGTTTTAAGCTTCAGGTTGAGTTTTGTGTTATAGATAGTTACAGCTGGAATTGTGTTAGTTGTTATGCTATAAAATATCGGTGATTTTGGTGTCGAATATGTGAAATTTGTGGTAGAATTGTAATTTTATGAGTTTGTTTTACCTAATTTTTGGGCTTACAACGAGCTTATGTGATTTCGGCTTATGTTTCATAAGTCCATTTTTTCGGGCTTATTTTGAAACTTATGCATGATAAGCTTATTATGTAATAATAATAAGCTTATATAAGCCCATAAAATTCAAAATAAGCCGTAGAAAATGGACTTATGAAACATAAGCTGAAATCACATAAGCTCGTACGCCCAAAAATAAGATTATACAAACACCCGCTAGTTATTTCATATTTTGTGAGCTTTGTGTATAAGTATCATAACTCCGCCTATGCTGGCAGTACGGTCTATGTTGTGACTTGTTTCAATATAGTCTGTATTGTTTGACTATAGCAGGTCCCAAGCCCTGGTAAAGGAGGAGGGTTGTGATAGGTTTGGCAAACCAACGTAAAAAACCCTGCCATTCGTATGGAAATGAAACTCAAATCGGAATTCGTTGCGGCAATTTTTTTTGTAGCCTACCCCAAATTTTATGGGACTAACGGCTTGGTTGTATTTGTGTATATCATGATGTCTTAAATAAGAGCTGAGAAGCATTTACAACTTAAAACTGCTGATTTGCTTATTTTACTCAAAAAATCACATTAGATAAGCACTTTAAAATAAGCAATCTGGCCTGAAGTAGGTAGTGATAATTGAGGAATTGTTGAGTTTAGTCTATGCTTGAATGTTTGATTGTATGATACGTGTAGTAGAGGTATGAATGTATGATATCATAAGAACTATATAGGTTATATTTTGTAGCTTTCCGGTATTTTATCCGTGTGACTGACGTTTCATATTACACTTGTGAAGTGGCAAAGATGCCCAAGGATAGGAGATCTTCGTCACTTGATAGGTACAGGGCATCTCCGTATTCAAGGTGCCACAAAAATGCTGAAAGAAGGAAGCCCAAGTCTCCGACTCTACCAATAGGAAACGAGAATGAATGGGAAGAAGCTAGATGCCCGATTTGTATGGAGCATCCTCACAATGCTGTCCTTTTGCTTTGCTCTTCTCGTGAGAAAGGATGTCTTCCATACATATGTAACACAAGTTCCCGTCATTCAAACTGTCTTGATCAGTTTCGCAAGTCATCTAATAACGAGGGAGCGGAGACTAAGCTTGTTTGCCCTCTCTGCAGAGGTCAAATCAACGGGTCAATTGTGGTTAATCCTGCTCGCCAATTCATGGACTCTAAAATAAGAAGTTGCTCACTGGATACCTGTGATTATGATGGAAACTATTCACAGTTAAGAAAACATGCTAGGTCGAAACACCCTCGCGTTCGCCCAACAGATGTTGACCCTGAACGAGAACTCGAATGGCGAAATTTGGAAGAAGATATGGAACAACAAGATATGTTGAGTATGCAGTTTGATTTTGATGAAATTGATGATGAAGTTATTGAGGAACTCTTGGATGGTGTTTCTGATATATCTAGCCCAATATGGGATCACGGTTTGGATTACATAGACTTTTTAAGTACTTTCGATAGTGTTCTTCCTGAAATGGGAATTGGAGAAGTCAATAGTGTTCTTTCTGATATCGAAATCGATATTGAAGAAGTCAATAGTCTTTTTTCGGATGAATGGTCTAATACAATGTCCTTTTTATCTTCACACGAGTCAGAGAGTAGAGATTCTGGTAGGTTAACAAGAAGTGCCCGTGCTAATAACAGGTTGCCACCAAGGCCAAGAGAGAATCCCCCAACTACTAGAAGCAGGACCAATACAAATCGCAGACTGAGGACCAATAATCAACCAAATTCACGTAACCGTCAGGGTCAGCGGGGAACTACATGGTTTACTCTTGATGACATATGGTCAGACCTTTCCTAGTTTTATGTCAATTTCTTCAGGGTTGCTGGAGGATTCTGGGTCGGGCTTGGATCTTTTCAAAAAATGAAAAAACTGCTTGTGTGTCTTTAGACCTGCTACTAGTATTTCGGGTTTCTAGTATTAAGGGTACTTTGATCATCTGTTTTTTAATCATTTACCTTGCTTTATTGATCATATATGTATTCTGATTACTTCCTGGTCTGTAGAACTTGACAGCTCATGGATCTTCTTCCCTTTTTTCTTTGTTGTATGTGATAAATTTGTCGTCCTTTTGTTCTTTTTTCTAGATTAATACAATCTTAACTGGTAAACACTTTACGCGCCAAGATATCTTCTTCCGAACAAGTTGTAGTTGTCTAAATGTCTAACTGATGGTTCATGAGACCATCAGGTCCGAGCTGATTGCAGAATGAGCTCACAAATCAAGCTATAGTTTATAACTGGTAAGTATAGTTATGTTGAGTTATAATCAAACTTCTTTTACTGATTAAACTTTTGATGCATTTTATCGAACTAAGGTCAACATCTGGAAAACTAGTCAAATGTGTATAACTGTATATGCAAGTACATGTCACCGTCTCACCGGCCAAATTCATGATACGTTTTCTCGATATGAATCAAGAAAAACTTGTCAAATTATTGAATCGAATTCAGGTTTCTTAGAAGCTTAGTGCTAATAATTTAGTCAATATTTCATGCTAAAGCGTTAAAGGTTATAGATGAGGGTATCCTCAATCATATTTGTCATATATTCAAATAATCAATATTAGTCATCCATTTTTTATTTAAGTGAATAAAACGCAATTTTTCATTTTTTTGTTTTAAAACAACATATCTTGCAAACGGTAAATCTTCAAGCTACAAAAAATACACCATCGCGACGAGAATTAAATTATCTATCTATATATATGCACTTCTCTATACTTTCGAAGAATTTTTTTCTTTAAAAATTTTCGCCCAGAAAAATCACATGTGATTTGATTTCTCTCGATCTCTGATAAGTCAGCTAAAGGATGAACTCAAAAGTCTTTTCTGGGCGGAAATTTTGAAAAAAAAAATTCGTCCAAAATATATAAAAGTGCATATATATATAAAGATAATTTAATTATCACCGCGATGGTATGATTTTTTTTGCGAACGATTAACGGTTTGCGAGATATTTAATTTAAAAAAAAATTGTGAAAGTTTATTTATTTATTTTGATTAAAAAAATGAATGACCAAGATTAGTTTATTAGTTTTATTACAAATATGATATCGATATTGAACTTTTGCCAAGGTCGTATATGTGATACATAATTTATTCTTATTAAAAAGGATAATCTTTTCGTGTGATACATGACTTAATATTAGTAGTTGAAATTTTCAAATAGTCGTCCCTACACAAATGAAACGACTGAATCTCGTGATCCAAAAAAATGACACAAGCAATACAAGAGGATCATCCGTGACTCATGCGCACCTATGAAATTTTAAGATATTTAAAATGGAATATTTTCTGTAAGGATGTTGCAATCTAAACACGTATCAGAAACAAACCTTTACAAGACAAATAAATGTTTCATCACAACGCATGAAGTGTTCTTTCTAATATATGGAAATTGTTGCGTCATAAATATTAAACAAAACTTAGGGCATCATAATGCTAAGAGTAACTCCAAAATACATCCCTGTGGTTTACCCCATTTCGCACAATACATCTATTTGAAAATTTTGCAACATATATATCCCTCCATTAGTAAAAGTTAACCTATATACATCATTCCGTTAAAATAAGGACAAACGGCGCAAACCATTTCTCCGTTATCTCCTAACGAGATAGAAAATATTTACACCGTTAGTCCTCTGGGTTAACTGTATTTGCACCGTTAGTCCTTTTTTACGTTTTCCTCCGCTTTTTTACGTTTTCGTCCATTTTTTTACGTTGTCGTCATTTTTTTACGTTTCTGCCCCTTTTTTACGTTTTCGTTCGATTTTTTTCGTTTTCGTCCGTTTTTTTAAGGTTTCGCCCGCTTTTTAACGTTTTCCTCCGTTTTTTTACGTTTTCGTCCGTTTTTTACGTTCTCGTCCGTTTTTTTTACGTTTTCGTCCGTTTTTTTTACGTTTCAGCCAATTTTTTTACGTTTTCGCTTGATTTTTTTCGTTTTTGTCCCATTTTTTAAGGTTTCGTCCGCTTTTTTATGTTTTCCTCCATTCTTTTACGTTTTCATCCGTTTTTTTTACGTTCGAATTTTTCGGTTTTTTTTGGTTTCGATTCGGTTTTTCGGTTTTTGTGCTCACGGGTTCTTTCATGTTTGTAGCATACTTCAAGGCTCGGGATAAAGATGAACGGCACGAGAGAGTCGTCAAGACCAACCTGGCGGAAGCTCTTGCTTGTTTGGAATAAAGTACAGAATTTTACTTCAACAAATTGGCGCCATCCGTGGGACCCGTCATTCACTCTACCGCAGCTAAGAAATGATAGGTCTCACTTTCAACTCACTCCTTCGGAGGTGGTTCGTCCATCGTCATCCGTTCGATGTGGCTCCTTCCAGAGGTAGTTCATCCATCATTCAATAACTAGTATGGACGACATGTATGGGGTCGTTCGGTATTATCTGTTCGGTATGGCTCCTTCCGGAGATAGTTCATCCATCAATCAATGACTGGTATGGACAACATTGTAACAATTCACAATTTTTAGGTCATTATTTAACTATTTAATTTACTTATTATTTTTATTTTTAAAAAAAATTTACTCTTGCGAATAACTAGATAGGTTATTCCGTGTACGTCGTTAAACGTACATTTAACTCAAACCGACACCTAACAATACTCAGTATAGTTATTTTTTATACATTTTGGTTCATTACAACCATATTTTTAAGAGTAAATTACATGGTTCGTCCCTTTGGTTTAGGGTAAATTTCACTCTGAGTCTTTATTTTTTTTTTGGCATCGTTGATCCCTATTTTGAAACTATGTAACACCGGTGGTCCTTATCGTTAACTTTCATTATCTTTTCCGTTAGTAAGTGGCAACGTTAGTCCATTAACCAAACAAGCGTTTGCAACGTTAGTCCTTTTACTAACGGTCGTTTATAATTAACTCAAAATTTGGTTTTCTTTAAAAAAAATTATTTTCTACGATTTTATACGCGATTTTATACACGATTTTATACACGTTTTCGCCCGTTTTCATACTTTTTAGTCCGTTTTTATACGTTTTCATCCATTTTTATACGTTTACGTCTGTTTTTATACGTCTTTGTCTGTTTTTCATATGTATTCATACGTTCTTATACGTTTACGTGTATTAGTCCAACTCAGCTGCCCAGTCCAACTCAGCTTGCCACGTGGATATTTTTTAGAAAAATATCTTTTTTTTCGAAAAATATTTTTAGACAAAATATTTTTTTTTAGAAAAATATTTTTTTAGAAAAATTTTTTTTTTCTTGAAATAATTTTTTTAGAAAAATATTTTTTTTTTCGAAATTATTTTTTTTCCAAAAATATTTTTTTTCGAAATAATTTTTTTAGAAAAACAGATGAAAAGGTATAAGAACGTATGAAAACGTAAGAAAAAACAGATGAAAAGGTATAAAGACGAACGAAAACGTATAAACGGACGAAAGTATAAGAATGGATAAAAACGTATGAATACATATGAAAAAAACGACAAAACGTATAAAAACAGACGAAAAACGTATAAAAATTGATGAAAACGGACTAAAAATTGTGAAAACGTATGAAAACGGGCGAAAACGTGTATAAAATCGTAGAAAAGATATTTTTTTTAAGAAAACCAAATTTTGAGTTAATTATAAATGGCCGTTAGTAAAAGGACTAACGTTGCAAACGCTTGTTTGGTTAATGGACTAACGTTGTCACTTGCTAACGGAAAAGATAATGACAGTTAACGATAAGGACCACCGGCGTTACATAGTTTCAAAATAGGGATCAACGATGCAAAAAAAAAAAAAAAAAAAAAAAAAAAAAAAAAAAAAAAAAAAAAAAAAAAGGGACTCAGAGTGAAATTTACCCTAACCACAAGGACGAACCATGTAATTTACTTTATTTTTAAATATTCCATTTTAACTTTTCCATTGTTACTTAAACGTTGTACATTTCACGTTTTGCGCATTTTCAGTCTATGGTTTCAATTTTTAAACATCAAGTAATCACCCAACAAGCTCAAAGATCACCTAAAATATCAAAATAGGTTTTGATGTCAAGTTTTAATATTTTTGTAGGTTTTATATTTTTATGTTACCCGATTTAAAGTTTCACGTCTTAAAAACTTTACGTTAGTAATTACCGGGATCAAACTATACCCTCTAATAACTAAACTATCATTTTATAACAAGATAAACATACAAATCTCATCTTATCACCATCACATGCCACCACCAACTTACACAAATTAACACATGTCTCATACCACTACCTCTTGTCTTCCACTACTAAAGTTATAATAAAAAGAGTAAATTGCAGAAATCGTCCTTCTGGTTTGCAAAAATTGCATGAATCGTCCCCGATCTTCAATAATTGCAAGCGGCCTCCCTGTGGGAAAACTATTGGTTCGTTTTAGTCCCTGGCACTAACGAGCGTTAGTCCCTCTCAGTTAGTTGATACTATTTTAAGGGCATTTGTGTCTTTTCCCTTGTGGTCTCATTTGACTATTCTTTTCCAAGCTCAATCATCTTCTCCGGCAAATTTTCCCATCATCTTCTCCGGCAAATTTTCTGGTGATCTTCATATTTTCCGGCGAGCTTAGGTTTCCACTTTTTACATTTGCATTACCATTCGTCCTAATCAATTACCATTTGGGTAACAATAATCTAATTTCCTAAAATATACAATCAAATTCTCCCTCAATTACACAATGCCAAAGTATAGTAACTACACATTCAAAGATTAAAAAACGAATTAAATCAATTACACATCTAAAATTACATAAACCATCAACAACAGTTGCTAAACAAAACGAATTAATATCGGGAACAGGAGATACATATAAGAAAGAATTGCCATTAAAAAAAAACATAAATTACAGAGACTAACATGAGTTATTTCATGTTTGGATCAAAAACCTTTTCACATACAATTATGACCAATATATGTCCCGTGGTCAAAGGTATATTCATGGTACACCGACCAAATAACACTATTTGAAAAACTAGTAAACACCTTTTTTCTTTTCATCTTGTTCGACATAGATGCACTTCTTGATGTCTCTCCACAATGCCTTTGGAAGCAGAGTATCGTCGTACTTGTAATATTCACCTAACATAGGCTTCACAGCCTCTCAAGCTTCCATTGCATGATAATGTGGTAGGTTGGGGAACAAATGGTGAACCACATGAGTTTGGTTTACATCATGGAGAACCCAGTTGGAAATACCAAAATCCCTATCGACAGTTGATAATTATAGATATGGGTTTTCGGATCTAACCCATTCGTCAATCTTTAATCCTATATTTTTTAATTGCTCAAGCAAAATACGAGTTTGATTACAGCATTTTGACTCTTTTTATTCAACCAAGAACACAAATGAAGAGAAATAAAGAAGGCAAAGAGGGGTCGGTAGTGTTGATGATGTTGTTGTCCGGCGACGGTAGCATCAGCGGCGACGGTAGTGGAGAAGATGGGTAGATGAAGAAAAGGAGTTTATGATTAGGGTTTGGTGAGAATAAGAAAAGTATGATTGAGCTTATTTTATGTGTGTTGTATTGATTCTGTATGTATGAGAATAAGAAAAGTATGATTGAGCTTGGAAAAGGAGAGTCAAATGGGACCATAAGAGAAAAGTCACAAATGCCCTTAAAATAGTATCAACTAACTGAGAGGGACTAACGCTCGTTAGTGCCAGGGACTAAAACGAACCAATATTTTCCCCACAGGGAGGCCGCCTGCAATTATTGAAGACCAGGGACGATACATGCAATTTTTGCAAACCACAAGGATGATTTCTGCAATTTACTCTAATAAAAAATAGTCATTTCTACATGCAAACAAGATCAAAACTTCATTTTCCACTTCCTTCTCTCTATGTGAACGACCCAAGTCACCAAAAATCACCATAAAAACTTGATCTTGATCTTGTTCTATCATCTCTAGTTTTAGGTTTAGAGTTCCTAACTAGTTCTTGGTTCATTTCTACCTAAAACTCAATCATTTCTTGGTTTCTTTGGGAAGTTGTTACAAGTTTTGATCAAGATGGTTTAGGGGCTGTGATTTTAAGATATTTTCAAGGGTAAATCAAGGGTATAAATCTTGGGTAAAAGTGTTGAAGAAAGGGTGCAAGTGTTATTGGTAAATTAGGTTTAGTGGTCCTTGTTTCTTGGTCTTTATCTTCATTCTTCAAGGATTGTAAGGATACCAAACCAACATTTTTCATTTACTACTGAGATTACATGTTAATTTATGTATTTTATATGTTTCATTAGTTTATTATGCTTGGTTATATTTGGTACATATGCTAGATCACTAGAAAACCTAATAAGGACTAGACATGCAAAACTACTTTCTGACCAGGGGTAAAAACGGAATAAACTGATCTAATCAGTAGACATTGGACCTTAAATAAAAATATGGTGAGTTAGCCACATATCTCAGGGTCATTTCCCCAAAAACCTTACATCCTAACTCGTCACGATGAATATTTGAGAAAATCTACACTAAAAGTTATCCAGAAATGTATATCAGTTTTGAAAGGCCAATTGCTCTAACATTTTACCCAGAACCTTATGTTGGTCAAAACATGAAAGTTTGAGATAAGACATGTAGAAAACGTTTCCCGTTGGTTTTAGGTCCATAGGGTCTGTAGATAAAAAGATGTGCTCATTTTGGTAAGCCTAACTGCAGGCTGGATTTTCCTGCATAGAGACACATGGGTAAATTAGTAATTTAAACCTTTCTATGAAGTTCTCAGTTAGGTGAGGCCTTGATTTTTGAGATGTACAGATTCATACCTTTCCAAGCATATAAAGTTCATAATTTTACCCTTTACGGTTTAGAAATGGCGGCCCAATTTTTGCGGAAATTTTATTAAAATTCTAACAGCTTTGGACTCAAAATGTGTAAAAAGTTATTAACTTATAAAAATGACCCTTGGACTATTAGAAACTTGTCAAATGACACTACTTGACCATTTTTACATAAAAACCGAAGTGGTAGGACCCACTATCGGAAATAGACCCGTAAATCCTTTCATAGACTAAAGAAACTTAAGAACGACTAATTTGAACTCATGACACATATTTGGAACCCTTAAATTTGATTTTGAACCATTTAATATATTTTGAACTCTTTGACTTAATTTGAACTTTTAAAGTAATTTGAACCCTTTTGACTTAATTTGAACCATTGGACTTAATCGAACCCTTATGACTTGTCTTGACACTGATTTATATATTATGTACCAAGCATAATTGAAATAATAATCTATAAAGCATATAGACATACTTACCTTATTATTTTAGAATCTGAGACACGCGTATATGTCTAGGTTGCTCGTAGAACACTTGCGGTTTATTCATCACTACATTCACTTTGATTGTTCACTTGGCTTTCGGTGAGTTCATAGCCCCACTTTAACTCTTAAACTATTTATAAACCCATTGGGGGAGATACATGCTATTTTACAATTTGGACACAAGTGCTTTAAACTGTATGCTTATCAGAACATATTATTGCTAAAGTACCGATATTGCCAAAATAAGACCCTAATGAATCATGAACCATTAATCACTTGCGAGTGAACGCGGATATTGTGAATAGGCCTATTAGGATTGGCGAATCCCGTTTGTGTCGATTGGATAAACAACCGAACGCACTATATTTGAAATTTAGGTAAAATGACAATTTATCTTTCAGGGCATTGGTTCATTCTATGAGCCTTCAGTCAGTTTGAGTGTCATGAGCTTAAAGCAATAATTATTATTTACCCATAATTGTATTCGTTGCAATTATTATTTTAATTTGAAATCTTGTGGTTCATTATTTATTTATAAACCTATGAATTTCACTCAACCTTTGTGTTTATTTTTTAGCATGTTTTATCTTAGGTTTTAAGGTATTTGGGCAAGCACGAAGTCGCACGGTGATTGTTTTGATGGCTTGGATTGTGTTATCATTCGATAAACTCTTGAAAACTTTTATGTTAATACATTATGTTTTCTAAAATTACTTGGGACCTCTTGTAACTTAATGTTTTATTATGATCAAATGATAAACTTTCAAAAACGTCTCATTTAGAGTCGTTTTCTATGATTATGACTGTTGTACTAATAAGTAGCACGATATTACATTCCGCTGTGATATTTTAGGGGTGTTACAGACATGTATGGGGTCGTTCGGTATTGTGCCCTCCATCTGCCATTCAGAATGAGGGATGAAGAGGCTAAGGCCGGAGTGACATGTGGCAGAGGCAAAATAATATGCAAAAATAAGTTTGGGGAATATTCGACCTTCGGTCTCCAAGTTAACAAACCAACGACCTAACCATTGGAGTAAGAGTCCAACGTGGGTATGTTTCCTCATTTATTTGTTTTATCATATGTCTTGGACTGGGGTTGGGCCAATATGACTTAGGCTTAAACTTTTCAATACTCACTCATTTTTCTTTTGAGTTATGTACATCCACTCATTTTTTTTTGGAAAAAAGGAAAACGATCACAAAAACACCCGCTATGATGAGATCACAGATCTACTTACTTTCCATACCATAAATATTTTTATTATCATACGATGACACCGAGCAACTTTTGATGACGTGTAAACAGTCTCATGAAAAATTTAAAGATCATGAATATGATTATGCTGGTAAGGGATAAAGAAGCTAACAATTCTACACAGTCACAAGCTCAAGCAGACAATGCTACAGTACTATCTACAAGAAGATTCAGTCCACACAAGATGATGATCACACTGAGAAAGAGTTTGGTTCAGTGTAATCCAATGTAGCAGTACTTTAGTGTAGCAGCAGTATGTTGACTTTCTAGTTTGACTATTGTTGACTTTCTAGTTTGACTATTCTTGTAATCGTGTATAAATACTGGATGTACTGATCAATTTCATTAATGAGAATTCATAAGTTCCATTCACTTTCACACAGTTCTCTGAATTCAATATGGTATCAGAGCACAACTGCTCTAACAAACTCCGATCAATCTAACAAACTTCCACCACCACTGTAACAAACTTTCACCACCATAAACCACCATACAATTCTACAAATCACATTCAATTCAATCAATAACACTCATAACATCATCAAGAACACAATCATAACACTCAATTCTTTTATCGAGTTTCTTGTTCACCGAAGTTACTTCACCGAGTTTAATTGATCGAACTAGTACGTTAATCGAACTACTGATTATTCACCGAGTTAGGTGATATAATCAAATTTCTGGTTTATTCGAACTTCTGGGTTTGATCGAACTTAGGTTGTTTAATCGAGTTAGATTAAATTAACCGAACTTGTTTTTTTTTGGTCGAACTATTTGATTGAAGTACCATTTGATCGAATAAGTGACTTAACCGGAAAAAAAAAAAAAAAAAAAAAAAAACTTTGATCGACAAACTTTTCATCGAATGTTGATTCACCGAAAAAAGTCTTGATCGAACTATTAACGACCTCTAATCACCATGGCCACATCATCTAACACCAATACTACACATCCCACACCACCAATTACAACCACACTCAATCATGATCCAAATGATGTGAACTCTGTTCATCATCCCCTATATTTTCACCAAAATGATCATCCTGGATTGGTATTGATTTCAAAGAAGCTCATAGGGTCTGAGAACTATAGTACATGGAGGCGCTCAATGATGATTGCACTACGTGCCAGAAACAAGTTACAACTCATCAATGGAGATTTTCAAGAACCACCACTCAGTTCATCACTCAGAACTCTATGGGAAAGGGCTAATGATATGATCATTTCTTGGATACTTAATACAGTTAGTGAGCAAATTGGGAACAATCTAAGTTTTGTCAATTCTGCTACTGCATTATGGAATGAATTGAGTGAACATTACTCCCAACTGGATGGACACAGAATCTACCAAGTCTCAAATGATATTTGATGCGTGCAATGTGTCGTTGCGGTTTTAGCAGTATTAATGCCTACTCAAGTTTTAAATTTATATTTAGCCGACTTATCAATAACACACACACTTAACGAGCAGTGTACCCAGTCAGTATGAATATAATGGTAAGTAGAGTGTCGATCACTAAGAGTGGAACGTATTATCTAGTTATTCTAATCAGTATTTTAATATATTAAGTTAGCTATACAACCTAATCTAACGCAAGGGGGTTTCAGCCTGAGAGACTGGCACGATTGGTTGCAATTAAATAATAAACTAAACTAATAGGCACGAATCAGCAAGTAGCACACACGTACACAGATAAATACTCGAGACAATAAGAAGACCTGTCCTGATAGATAAGTAGTTTGTCACTTGTTTTATTGCTAGTTTTATATGAAGTGTATAGTTCGATGCAACGCACCGAGATTAAGTCCTTTCTCGTTGGTTCTAATCTTATCGGCGAGTAAACCCTTAATGATTACTTATGACTATCCTATTTATCTTTCTTCCTACTTTTCTACAGACGATAGAATGCATAGGCGAGGGCAGAGGCATGGCGACCCGATCAACGCTCAGCTAGACACAGAGGTTATCAATGCACTAATAAAAGTCACCAAAGACATCAACATATAAACTTTAATTAATGGGAAAGCAGTTTTAAGGGAGTGCAATCTTTCCGTTGTCACATTACACAAGCCACCAATCCTGATGAATTAAAGTTTACTAACACAATAAAACAAAACTACTTAATGAATTAAATACATGCAGGACCTTCTTACAGCTCTTGTATCTTCGTTCAAGGTGTGTCTTGTGCTGCTGCCTTGACTGAATTCGTCCTAGGGTTTCTGTACTTCGGTCTCGTATATAATATATGTGCTCCGAAATTCGTCTGGTCTTGGGGTATTTATAGTTTCTGTCTGAGGGTAAGATGCGGCGCATCTAGTAAGTAGATGCGGCGCATTGACTTAACTTCGCGTGGGGTCCAAGATTAATATATTCAGGAATATTCGTACACCGCCAGAAGATGCGGCGTATCTTCATTCTTGGATGCGGCGCATGTCCTCTTGTATCTTGGATCGTATCTGGTGAAATCTTGATAGTGATGCGCCGTATGTAATAAGTGAGATGCGGCGCATCTGGAGCATATTGTCTTGATCTTGTACATTTCAGTAGACTCTTAACTTCTTGCATGTTTTGCTCCATAATTAGTCCAAAATCGCCAAGTTTCACCAAATGCTTGTTTTTACCTGAGAATTACAAAAGTAAACGATTAAGTATCAATTCTCACAGATAATATAATAAAACAAGTCAAATAAATAGGATAAATGTTGGTAATAAAATGTACTTATTTGAGTTCATCAAATATCCCCCCACTTGAACTTTACTTGTCCCCAAGTAAACCTTAGAATTAATCTTATGAAAATGTATCCTAAAAGATATTAGGATTTATTTTTATATTTAAGCATGTATTCATTTTTGTCATAATCACACAACCAAACACTTAACGAATTAGAAGTAAAATAAAATATTCTGATAAAAGCAAATCTAATCGTTTAACTGTCCAGTCGCGACGAATATTCTATCATAAGCTTGGCAAGTATACACATCTCCCCCACTAAAGCCAAGGAATAACAAGTCTAAAGCGGCAAAAAGGGTTTTTAGGCTTAAAGGGTTAATTATTCTCCTGAATCTCTATCGATCTCAAATTTCAGAAAAGGCGACAAAATCACAAATACATGATCGAATCCACGAACACGATACTTGCAATTGCACAAATCCTTAACTCGAATAGGCTAAAGATAGGTCCAAACTTTACCAATAATAATATATCAAAAAGGGCGACAAAATCATAAATACATAGCCGAATCCACGACTACGATACTTAAGATTGCTCAAATCCCTAATCTCAATAAATCAAAGGTTTGGATAAAGAATAATATAGGGTATGGATAATATTTGGGATACAAATTGGTGTAAAAATAAAAAATAAACAAAACAAATAAATTAAAATCCTAAGTGTGGTTAATCACTATCCCAACCATCCCATGAATAAGACTCATATCATTGAATAACTCACGCTTTAACACTTGAAACACACGCTTTAGGTAGACACGAATTATACTCAACAAGATCTTAATCAAAGAATAAACCTTAGTTGGTGTTCCCATAACTGCCAACTCCCATTCAATCCATTAATAAAATATACAACAAATAGTGGTGATATCGACCACTTAATACAAAACTTTACATAAGTTGGTCAAAACAAACATCCAACTTTTCTTTTTTTTCTTTTTCTTTTCTATTTTTTCGAATTTTTTTTTTTTTTTTTTTTTTTTTTTTTTTTTTTTTTTTTTTTTTTTTTTTTTTTTTTTAAACATAAACATAGATGTGTAAAATTTCACCACATCACTATAATGATAATTCTGGATAATTTTTCCATACTTTTCATGACTTCAGAAATAACGGTAATAGTGAAAGTAATAAACACACGAAAAATAAACTCAAAGATATACAATATTTACTTTCACTCCAATTGCATTGTGCAATTTCCCGACCTAACCATAGATAATGAATTACGCACGCGAACACAGGTAATGTAAGGAAACACACTTTGCCTAAAGCAATTAACCAACCACGGATTTTAATCTATAGGGTAGGCTAAGGTGTAAGGGCGTGACGAAACAATTTAACAAAGGTGTAAGAAACGAAAGGAATGGCTCTGAGTGTTTTTCTAGGGGTATCTTACTCTAAAAGTGAGAGTAACTAAAGGGTTTATACGGGGGTTAACTAACCAGTGTAGTTAGCTAATAACACATAACATATATAGGCTATTTGGGTGTAATCCTAGAATTTTACCAATTTAGACAAGTCATTCCAATTATATAAATAATACTTATTATGGTGGTCTCGAATAGTATACAAGCCAAGTTCTAAAGTTTACAAGTCACCGACACACTCATAGATTTGTGAGTTTTGAAAAATCACAATTTTTGAAAATAACGTCATGTGTGCAGCTATGCAACTTAGACTTTAAACAAAAACATGCTAAAAAATTTTAAATTTTGATATATTAAGCACATTTTAAGCATATTTTGAAAGGTTTAGGACAAGTAAGTATTAAGTGTTCTAATTCTCCAATCCCCTCACTTAAGTTAAACAACGTCCTCGTTGTTTGTATAAAAGGTTAAAAACTGGAAAATAAAAGAATTAGAACAGAAAAACTCCCGTGAGATTTGCTCGGTATGATCCTCCATTATTTGTATAAGAGCAAAAATCATCTTTCTTGTGGATGAGAACGTTTAAGCTTCATATTTGATGTATCCACAGGAAATGTAGGAATCTATAATACCACCAAGGCTTTAAAACACACCTAAGTTAAGAAAGGTTCAAACTTGCATAATACATTAGTAGTTAGGAAAAATAAATCATAAAAATAAAAATGAAAATCATCAGGTCAGTCGATGCGCCGTATCTTATGGAAGAAGATACGCCGTATCGAGCCTGGAATAAATACGAATCAGAATAGAAGATGCGCCGCATCCTTAACCAGGGATGCGCCGCATTGAAATAAACTGATAAAAAGTTTTAAAGTCGAAAATAAAAAATGAATGCAGAAAAATAAAGTAAGATATGACCAGTGCAGGAGATGCGCCGCATCTTGGGATTGAGATGCGCCGTATCCTCTGCGGCCTGACTGACTCGACACAGAACAGAATAATAAAAATTTTCCGGGTTGTCTCCCGGCCAGCACTTGTCTTTATTCCAGAGTCTTCAAGTTAGACTCACGTTCAGCTCTTCATTTTCGATACTTCAGTTGGTATACACATAAGTGTGCGTGCATTTGGCAATTGTTCCATAACTTCATCAGGTCAGTCGATACGCCGTATCTTATAGAGGAAGATACGCCGTATCGAGCCTGGAACAGATACGAAATAAGATAAAATAAAGGATAGGATGCGTCGCATCTGTTTTACTAGATGCGGCGCATGTAGTTACCAAACAGACTGTTAACAGTCTGTTGTAATATGGCTCATCCCACCGTTTATCTCTCACGTCCTCTCGTACTCTCATGCTGAACTTAATGCCAGTCTTCATCAGATATAACAAGAAACATAAACTGGAGCATTAGATATACAGATGTTAGTAATAATCAGTACAGTCCCAAAAGAATATAAGTAATGTACGAGAAAACGTGTCCGTAATGAAAATGCAAAGAGTGGTCAAGCTGTAGGCTGGTCGGGAGTCACGTCATCTGATTGTGCTCCTGAAGTACTAGCTTCGTCAGTCCTGCGGCGAACCCTGCGCTCGTATGTGGTCATCCCTCTGACATAAGCACCATCTGGAAGGTGGTGGCTGACCCCATGAAGAGCCATCATCCTACTGACACCGTCGACTAAACAGCTCGTATCTTTCCTCACTCCAGCAAGCTCAACTCTCTGTGCCTCGAGACCCTCTCTCAATGACCTAACCTCAAGCTCCATTCTCTCGACTCTCTGTCCAATAGTGCGGGGAGCTGGTGGTGCTGGTGCATGTACTTCCTCCTGAGCAGGAGCAGCAGCTGGGGCTGCCTGAGCATCCCCCTGCTCCGGCTCAGCAGGCCTAGATGGTCCTAATGGTGCCCAGAAGTATCTACCCATCATCTCCTCGCATATCCCGAGCCTAGTCGCAAGATAGTCTGCATCCATACCAGGTAATCTAGCTACATCAATCGGGAGATCAGCGGGAATCTCATCACCTAATACCCCAAAGTGCCTAGCAAGACGAGAGACAAAATGACCCCCAGTCATTTGGCTCCTACCATCTCTTCCTGGAGCAACCCTGTGTAAATAATGTGCTAAGAAGTGAGGGATGTTCACCACAGCTCCCTCGTCCATGCTCTGTAAGAGAAAAAGATCCAAAGTAGTCACTTTCTCAGGGGATTGTCCCCTCCCGGCAATAGTCAGGGCTATCAGACGATGACAAAGCCTCCTCAATGGCTCCCTAATCAATGTGTATGAAGGAGTGGTGGTGGTTGAATCACCCCCAGATGAAATCTCAACCCAATAATCTCCTAACTCCCCACGATCCGAAACAACCCTTAAACTGTCAGCCCAATAATCAGCAAAACCTGGGGATGCCATTTCTGCTGTAGTGTGCAACTCAAGAGCTAGTATGAACTGTCCCATAGACATCTGCCTCGGCACCCCACCCAGTCTAAACACAAGGGTGTCAGCAATATCCAACCCAGTATCCGTCTCTCTGTAGTAAAATGTACTGAAAAATTCCATCATTAGCTCCCTTACCAAGGGCTCGTCAATCCTGAACAATCTCTCCCAAGCAAAGGATCTGAATACCACCTCCTCATCGTCACCAGTAACTACCATCTCCATCCTACGTCGTAAACTCTCAGCAGCATGTCCTTCCCCAATCAATCCCACATCAGCAAAATCCAAAACTTGGACCCTAAATATTCTCTTAAAGTAAATCGACTCTAGTCTCCGCAAGTAATCATCCAAAGTGCCAGGAGCCAGTCCCATATTCTCGAAACGTAGCCACTGATGTCTTTGTGCAGCCTCTGGTAACGCCATCTGAAATAAATTTTCAAAGTTAGTAAACAGTCTGCAAATCAGGTAGATACGGCGCATCTGATTTAATCAGTGCGGCGTATCGGCACAAAATATAAGAGATGCGGAGCAAGAAATGAGATACGGCGTATGGAGATGCGTCGTATCTAGATTAAGTAATACGGCGTATCTAGAATTTTATTAATTTGGAAATAGGTCGTTACGCCGCATCAATTAACCTAGATGCGCCGCATCTAAAAGCATATCAGTATAAAATAAAGGGGATCAGGCAGGCTTTTCAAGAATCCGTATCCGTGACGTAAACTCCCACTTAATATCACAGTATCATTTACCCATTATAACAGTTCTAAAAGCTCAATACACCACTACTAATCCATTTTCCCACTAAATATTCAAAATCAATTCAAAACCCAAATTTTCGTTCAAATCAAACTAGGCCAGAAATTCGATGATTTACGCAAGTTAAATACGGGGGAGACCATCTAATACAAGTCCTAATCATATCTCTATATCATTTAAGCCCTAATCGAATTAATCACATAAACCCTAATTTTCATATTAAACAAGATTAAATCGAAATAGAATAATTACCTTAATTGTATGATTAGGTGAAGGATTATAGATCGGATTAGAGGGTGGATTTTAGAAAAATGCTCTGAATTAGAGTATAATATTACTGCGTGAATGTTCTTAACTGTGTGAGGATTTTGTGGTAAAAATTTTAGATCCGGCGCATGCCCGTCGTATTTATAGGGCAAAACGATGCGCCGTATTGAAAAATTGGGATGCGCCGTATCTATTTAATCTCGTTGACTAGTCAATGAGTCCTAGTTGGTCAGAGATACGGCGCTTTGGATATTTAGATCCGCCGTATCGCTATGTTAGTGAACGAAATTTAAATAAGGAACGTACCTTGGCCTCCGCAACACGATTCTTTATACATCAAATTGGGGTAAAACGGTCACACCATATGATATAAATGAATTCAAAATAAGAGCAATAGGCATAAACGTTTTATTAATGATTGTAATCTTATTGTTTAGTGGATAAGGATTTATTCCGTGGTTAGGAACAAATATCGTTTTTAAGCATACAAAATTAAGATTACAATTTTAATCAGATGTATTATATGGATAATAAAATTGAGATTATATTGTAGAGAACTTCCCTTTGGGCTGGTTGAATAATCGAAGAGGTTACCTGGAATTATATTTCAAGAATTTAAGACGTTTAATGTTACCAGTACTGAGTTTTCCTCCACTCTAGTTGTCATATGTTCGATCACTCCAGCTAGCGTCTCTCGGTTTGTTTCAGAATGTAATCATTCATGGTGATGCTTGAGTCATCATTTATCCTGAAAATAAACAACTTGCACACGAGAGTAGCGGACCGATCAAAGTAAATATCAAAAATCAACTATATTTATCAAATTATATTCGTCGTATTAACAAAGGTTAATGCGTCGTATTTTCGTTATGTTTCAAAATATAAGATTTTTGATTCAGAAGATACGCCGTATCGACAGAGATCGATGCGTCGTATCTGTTTAATAATTCGAAAACTGTTTTTAATTAAAATAATAGATACGCCGTATATACTAAAGCAGATGCGTCGTATGGCGTTAAGGCTTAGAATTTTTTTTTTATCAAAAACAGATACGCCGTATCTTGGGGAAAGATGCGTCGTATCGAATTAATTAAACGCGTTGTATTTTATAAAAATTAAACGCAATACGCCGTATCTATGAAAATAGATGCGCCGTATCATTTGAATAAGCTCAGTACAACGATAGCAGAACACAGAAAATACGAAAAATAAAAACAAATAAAAACACAAACGAAAATAAACACAAATAAAAGCAAACAAATAACACACAAAACAACAAAAAAAAATGCAAAATAATACAATGAATGCAATTTAATCTAATATACAACAGAATTAGTGGTTAGATTAAAAATTAAAAAGAAAAACCTAATTAAAATACTAATCAAATTAACAGATAATAACAATTCACTCCCCGGCAGCGGCGCCAAAAACTTGATGCGTGCGATGTGTCGTTGCGGTTTTAGCAGTATTAATGCCTACTCAAGTTTTAAATTTATATTTAGCCGACTTATCAATAACACACACACTTAACGAGCAGTGTACCCGGTCAGTATGAATATAATGGTAAGTAGAGTGTCGATCACTAAGAGTGGAACGTATTATCTAGTTATTCTAATCAGTATTTTAATATATTAAGTTAGCTATACAACCTAATCTAACGCAAGGGGGTTTCAGCCTGAGAGACTGGCACGATTGGTTGCAATTAAATAATAAACTAAACTAATAGGCACGAATCAGCAAGTAGCACACACGTACACAGATAAATACTCGAGACAATAAGAAGACCTGTCCTGATAGATAAGTAGCTTGTCACTTGTTTTATTGCTAGTTTTATATGAAGTGTATAGTTCGATGCAACGCACCGAGATTAAGTCCTTTCTCGTTGGTTCTAATCTTATCGGCGAGTAAACCCTTAATGATTACTTATGACTATCCTATTTATCTTTCTTCCTACTTTTCTACAGACGATAGAATGCATAGGCGATCTAATAAATAGGCGAGGGCAGAGGCATGGCGACCCGATCAACGCTCAGCTAGACACAGAGGTTATCAATGCACTAATAAAAGTCACCAAAGACATCAACATATAAACTTTAATTAATGGGAAAGCAGTTTTAAGGGAGTGCAATCTTTCCGTTGTCACATTACACAAGCCACCAATCCTGATGAATTAAAGTTTACTAACACAATAAAACAAAACTACTTAATGAATTAAATACATGCAGGACCTTCTTATAGCTCTTGTATCTTCGTTCAAGGTGTGTCTTGTGCTGCTGCCTTGACTGAATTCGTCCTAGGGTTTCTGTACTTCGGTCTCGTATATAATATATGTGCTCCGAAATTCGTCTGGTCTTGGGGTATTTATAGTTTCTGTCTGAGGGTAAGATGCGGCGCATCTAGTAAGTAGATGCGGCGCATTGACTTAACTTCGCGTGGGGTCCAAGATTAATATATTCAGGAATATTTCGTACACCGCCAGAAGATGCGGCGTATCTTCATTCTTGGATGCGGCGCATGTCCTCTTGTATCTTGGATCGTATCTGGTGAAATCTTGATAGTGATGCGCCGTATGTAATAAGTGAGATGCGGCGCATCTGGAGCATATTGTCTTGATCTTGTACATTTCAGTAGACTCTTAACTTCTTGCATGTTTTGCTCCATAATTAGTCCAAAATCGCCAAGTTTCACCAAATGCTTGTTTTTACCTGAGAATTACAAAAGTAAACGATTAAGTATCAATTCTCACAGATAATATAATAAAACAAGTCAAATAAATAGGATAAATGATGGTAATAAAATGTACTTATTTGAGTTCATCAATATTGTTCAGTTGAAGCAGGCAAACACTCCATTAGAGATCTACTATCACAAGCTGAAAGGGTTTTGGGATGAATTAGATGCTTTAGAAGCTCCTTACATGTGTACTTGCAGATGTGAATGACAGTTACACCAATGTGAGAGGTCAAATATTATTGATGCAACCACTTCCACTTGTCTCCAAAGCTTACAGCATGTTAAGACAGGAAGAGAAACAAAGAGACTCACCAAAAGTCATTTCAGTCCCAACTGCTTTAAACACTTACAACAACAAACACAATCAACAATTAATCAAACCAAACACTCCTTCTACCACTGGTCAACCATCAAACTTCAAGAAAACACCATTTAGAAAAGGTATCATTTGCACCAATTGTGGAAAGGAAGGACATTATGGAAATGAATGTTACAAGTTGGTTGGATTTCCTGTTGGTCATCCTTTACATGGAAAGTATGTGCCACCATCTCAAAGGACTCAACAATACAACAAGAGGACTGTGAACATGACAATTGGGAATGAGGAACCTGACACAAACTCCACAAATGGCACTTCCACAGATCCTTATGTTTACTGCAAGATGGACCAGTTACAGAATCAATTGAATCAAGTGCTACTCATGATGCAAAGTCAAGGTTTGAAGGAGTTCACAGCTACCAATCTTCCTCATATGGCAGGTAAATACATCTTTATTGCTTCATTCAATTCTGGTCATAGAAAACTTTGGATAATTGATAGTGGGGCAACTGATCATATATGTACTTGTTTAACCTTCATGACTAACCTTAGAAAATGCACCACACCAATTAGTGTACACTTGCCAAATGGACAAACCACAACAGTCACCATGATAGGTTCAGTCCAACTCAAACCAAACCTCACCTTAGAAAATGTTCTCTACATACCATCCTTCACCTACAACTTAATATCAATCAGCAAACTCACAAGCTCAACCTGTTCAGCTATCATATTTACTCATAACCAATGCACCTTTCAGGGCCATGATGGATCCAAGACAACAGGCAATCTACATGGAGGACTCTACACCCTGACACCAACAACAACTCAACCTACATCTTCATCTACAATACTCAGCAGTAACAGCTCAACTCACCTATGGCATGCAAGACTAGGCCATCCTTCTTTTCAAGTTTTGAAGAAGATCAAGTCTATTTCCCCTATTTTTCATACTAATGATGAATCAAAATGTACAGTTTGTCCATTGTCAAAACAACATCTATTACCTTTTCCTGAAAGTAGCTCACATGCTACTAGTCCTTTTTCACTTGTTCACCTTGATGTATGGGGTCCTTATAAACATTCTACTTTCAATAAATGTACATATTTTCTTACCATTGTGGATGATTACTCAAGAGCTACATGGACTTACTTACTTCCTAGTAAACATCATGTTTGCACCACAGTTCAAATATTTAACACCTATGTCAACACTCAGTTTCAAACAAAAATTAAAGTTATCAGAAGTGACAATGGCTCAGAATTTCTAAACCAATCCTTCACCACCTTCACTCAAACTCATGGTATCATTCATCAAACCTCTTGCCCATACACTCCACAACAGAATGCCAGAGTTGAAAGGAAACACAGACATTTATTGGAAATGGCTAGATCACTATACTTTCAAGCAAGATTTCCTATCCATCTATGGGGCCACTGCATCCTCACTTCTACCTACCTCATCAACAGATTACCATCCAAAATTCTCAACTACAAGAGCCCATATGAGTTACTCTATCACAAACCACCAAACCTTGAACACCTCAGAATCATAGGCTGTCAAGCCAATGTTTACACCCATAACACAGACAAGTTTGGACCCAGATCCACATCAACAGTGCTAGTTGGAAACCCACAAAATCAAAAAGGATACATCTTATATGACATACAAGCCCAGAAGACAATTATCAGTAGACATGTCACATTTAATGAAACAGTCTTTCCCTATCACAAAACCCAAACCATCACCACACTAGATCCATTTCAATCACCTTTACAATACTCAACCATTCATCCACCAAGTACACCATTGACAACACCTACATCACCAATGACAACACCTACATCTGAACCCCACAACTCAACAACAACCACCTCTGCACCAGATTTACCACCACTTTTACCTACTGAGCCTGTACCAAACACCCCTTCACCAATCACTGACACCAACACCACCACCAGGACTGAACCACAACCAACACCACCACCTCCTCCACCCAAGAGAACATCTACTAGAACTAAAACCCTACCTGCTAAATTAAAAGACTTTCACCACAACCTACCAAAGTCATCAGTCAATAGCACCAAATCCAAACACCACCACTCCAACTACATTAACTATCACAACCTTAAACCTGCAACACTTGCATCCATCCTATGTACATATATGATCAAAGAACCACATTCATTTTCCCAAGCTATCAAAGACAAGAATTGGGTTGGAGCAATGGACAAAGAGGTCAAAGCACTGGAGGAAAACAATACTTGGATTTACACTGAGTTACCACCTGGCAAAGTACCCATAGGCTGCAAATGGGTATGGAAACTTAAATTCAAAGCTGATGGTACTATTGACAAATACAAAGCCAGATTAGTGGCTAAAGGCTTCAATCAAAAAGAGGGTATTGATTACACTGAAACATTTGCTCCAGTTGCTAAGATGCCTACAGTCAGAACTTTGATTGCTATTGCTGTTCATAATGGTTGGGAGATACAACAATTAGATGTCAATAATGCTTTTCTCCATGGAGATCTCCATGAAGAAGTTTATATGACCATCCCACAAGGTTATAATCAGAAGTTTCCTCCCAACACAGTCTGCAAGCTCACAAAATCTCTCTATGGACTCAAACAGGCTAATAGACAATGGTTTGAGAAGTTAACCACTTTTCTATTGAGTCTAGGTTTCAAACAAAGCTATGTGGACACATCCTTATTCACAATTACTCATCAAGGATCACTCACATCACTACTGGTATATGTTGATGATATCCTATTGACTGGCAAAGACACTGCATTCCTCAAATTTGTCAAGGACCAGCTTCACTCTAAGTTCAGCATCAAAGACTTGGGTCCCTTGCACTATTACTTGGGTATAGAGATTCTCAGAAACTCATCAGGACTCACCATGAGTCAAAGAAAATATGCTTTGGATCTACTCAAGTATGCAGATATCCTGGATGTCAAATCTGTTGCAACACCAATGGATCCAATCATTAAGTTGAATGACAAAGATGGTGAAGAACTTCATGATCCTACCCTCTATAGAACCATTGTTGGCAAACTCATCTATCTCACAATCACCAGACCTGACTTGGCATTTGCAGCTCAAGCTTTAAGTCAATACTCTCATTGTCCAAGAACTTCTTACCTTGCAGCTTTACAAAGGGTTCTCAGATACATTAAACTTTGCCCAGGTCAGGGTATCTTCTTTCCAGCCTCAAACACTCTTGATTTACTGGCATATTGTGATAGTGATTGGGCTAGTTGTTCAACTACAAGGAGATCAGTTTCTGGTTTTGCCATCTTTCTAGGTAAGTGTCCTATATCATGGCAATCTAAGAAACAATGTGTGGTCTCAAGATCATCAACAGAGGCAGAGTATAGATCATTAGCAGATTGTACTTGTGAAGTTTCATGGCTCAAATGTTTGCTCAATGATCTAGGAGTTCAGATATCTACACCATCACTTGTTATGTGTGACAATTCATCCACCATTGCTCTTGCAAACAATCCTGTTCAACATGCAAGAACGAAACATATTGAAATTGACTGCCACTTTGTAAGAGACAAAATCAAGAATGGTCAAATCAAGCCTTTATTTGTCTCTTCTCAAGCTCAAGTTGCCGACATTCTCACTAAAGGTTTGAGCAAATTCCTCCATTTTAACTGTTTGTCCAAGTTGAGCACTTGTGATCCATACACAGTGCCAACTTGTGGGGGGGATAAAGAAGCTAGCAATTCTACACAGTCACAAGCTCAAGCAGGCAATGCTACAGTACTATCTACAAGAAGATTCAGTCCACACAAGATGATGATCACACTGAGAAAGAGTTTGGTTCAGTGTAATCCAATGTAGCAGTACTTTAGTGTAGCAGCAGTATGTTGACTTTATAGTTTGACTATTCTTGTAATCTTGTATAAATACTGGATGTACTAATCAATTTTATTAATGAGAATTCATAAGTTCCATTCACTTTCACACAGTTCTCTGAATTCAATTATGCTGGTAAGGGAAGGACGATAACCCTTTCTTACTCATACATTTTTTTTTTCATTGGTAAAATAAAACTTATTTTAATGCTACGACGACAGTCGAAATATTAATGCTCACTCTTGCAAGTCACGTTGGATGGTAATGATACAAAGGCAAACACATTCAGTCTTGACTTTTTGTATATACACCACAAATATGTGTATTGTATTATTTTTCGAGGTTATGTACCTTTTGCTTTTTGTATATATAAATCGTGTTAAAATAATTGCACCCGGTCAGAGAAAACCGGTGGGTTACCAAACTTTGTCTTCGGCTTACGATGATTCACTTTGTGTCTGTGCATACAAGCAACGTTTATAAGATCATTTTGTTGGAGAATATTTTCTCTTGCGCTCACGTCAAGTTCATATTTAGTACACACCGGCTTGAATTTTATTGAGTTGTGGTCTTCCTAAAAGCACATGGATGCAACATTATAAACATGATATTCGCTCACATGGTGGTCATATGAACAACAGACCTTCGGCATCTATTTATCACACAAGGTGCTCATCATCGCACCAACATACGAGACCGAAGGATTTATACAATAAAACCCATGTATCTCGCATAATTGGAGGGATCTTTGCTCTCTTCTTCTCCAATGTTTCTAAGCCAAACCGAAGCTTTATGTATCGTGCTGCCACTTCGGAGTTGTTCCGGTTCATCTCTTTCTGACACAAACGGCCGGCTAGAAGTACGTATGATTTTTCGAGAACAATAAACTCTAGTCGCTGCCTATCTAACTCCTATCAATCATTGACACCCGTTGATACTCGATCTTTATGTTTTAACCCTTGTAAATATTCTAATTTTATCTCTGATCTTCGGCCATTGGTTCTTTGGATCGCCTTCCGGGTTTCCAGAATCAGGGCTATAACAACCATAGAACTCAGGTGTTGGTTGTATGCGTATTTTACTGCTGGTCTTCAATGTAAAAGCTTAGGAAAGGGTGTGTACCGGATATGATAATCTTCCTAGGTGGATAGTGGATCTATAAACGTCTCTGTTGGAAGAATATAAGCTAAGGACTTATATTGTAATATTGCTATTCTTGTTTTCTCTCTTGTTTAAGTTGTACAGGTTAAGAATGAAGAGCTAGCTAAAGTTGGAGGACTAAAGGTGTAGCTGAGGAGAAGTTCAAGGGTGTACTAGCTCAAGTCAAAGAAGTGTCTCAGTTATCGATAGTTTTTTTCTAGGGTTACTATGTGTTTCTCTCACACAGTTATTTGATAGATGTTAGGTTTTTATTCCATGTGTAGTGGTGTGTAAGAGAGGGTGGGGCGTTTTGCGCCATGTGGCAGTGTGGGCCATGTTGGGGCTTGGTAGAAAAAGTGGTGTAGTGGTAGTAGGGGCGTTTTGCGCCATGTGTCACTTTTTTTTCTTTTTTTTTTTAATTCCAAATATTTCATTTAATTTAACCCATCTTATAAATAAAAAATTGATATAAAAACAGAAAAAGAAACTTTGACTAAACTTTCTACTTCACCTTCTTCTTCCTTCAACAAAATACCTCCTGCTCCTACTTCACTTTCTTCGTCCTTCAAGAAAAAGCAAGCAGCACCACAGCCACCTACTTCACCTTCTTCGTCCTGCAACAAAATACCTCCGATCTATATCTCCGGTAAGTATCATTCTCTCCACACCATCGATCCATTTCTTCATCAAATACCACTAAATCAAATAGATTTGTATCATCATTTTGAGCTAAATCAAATACCAACCAAAGAATTAACCAATTAGAAACAAGGGGCGTGGGCGTGGAGAGGAGAACGCCTCAAATTTTTTTGAGAGAACCACGCCCGGTGGTAGTGGTATTCGGGGCGTTATGGGGCGCGGTGGGGCAAAAAAATGCCTCTTCCACGCTTCAGTACGCATGGTCTAAGAGCCATATGTAGTGGTGTGTAAGAGAGGGTGGGGCGTTTTGCGCCATGTGGCAGTGTGGCCATGTTGGGGCTTGGTAGAAAAAGTGGTGTAGTGGTAGTATGGGCGTTTTGCGCCATGTGACATTTTTTTTTAATCACTAAAACTAAGAAATAAAACTAAATAATAAAAAAAAAAAAAATACAATTTCATTAAAATAAAGTAAGTATTGCTATCAAGACATAGATATTTTTTTTGTAGAGAGAATATAAACTTTCTAAAACTAAAAGGATCAAATATGTAGAGTTACAAACTTTCATACCTACATATACATATTCTTGAAAACCTCATTTTAACCCTATTACCTTCACAGCCACCCACCTTCAGAGTCACCGGAAAACATCAAAGGGTTAGTTATATTTGTTTCTTAAACTATTTTTATTTTTTAAGCAATAATCACAGAAATAGTACTTATGCCAACGGTAGTATTTTTGGGAAATGAATTGGGCAAGGGCGCTGTCGACATAACGCCTCAAAAAAAATTTGGAGAACCACGCCCAGTCATTTTGGTGGTTGGGGCGTTTTGGGGCGCGGTTGGGCAAAAATTTGAGGCTTCCACGCCTCACTACACACGGTCTTAGGCTGCTTGGCAAAGATGGGTATTTTTCACCATCCACCTCAGCGCCACATCAGCTTTCTCTCTCCTCTCACTCCCCTTCACTTCACTTCACCATTTACTCGTCAAGGCAAACACATCTTCACCTTTCATTAAAATACCCACTTTATACAAATATACCCCACTAAATACCCCACATACACTCACACTCAAAATAAAAAATTATAAACCATCAAGTGTTACAATGGTGAACCGTTCACCACTATGCATCTTATTTTTCGTGTCTAATGCGTGAAAATGGGTGGAGGGCAAGGAGAAATAATGGTGAACATGGGGATAATGGTGAGGAGTTCACTCCCTTGCCATGTAGCTCTTAGGTTTTTATTCTTTTTGTAATCAAAACTCTGTTATTCTTTTGTATTGTATAACAATAATAGATCAACCATGGGGAGGTTGGTTGGGTTGATTCATAATAAAACCCTTTTGATTTGAAACTGGTAACTTGTTTGTGTTAGATTGATCATAACTTTGTAGTTTTAACATGGTATTAGAGACATGTTTGCTTTGATACAAAGTTTTTTGATCAAAATCGTTTTCTTGAAAAATTAGGGTTTCAACAAATTTAGGGGTTTCTTATTTTAAGGTCAGATCTTACTAGATCGTAGTGTTAATCAGTCAATTAGTGTTTGAATTGATAGTTTTAGGCACCAATTGAAGGTCAATTGGTTGTTGTCAATTTTTAGGGTTTCTAAAAATTGGGGGTTTTTAATCCAGCGTTTGTTAGAGAGATTAACTTGTGTTAATCAGTTGGTTTTGATCAAGATCTATAAGATCTTGACTGTTTTGGTGTGTCATCAAAAATTAGGGTTTACTGTATCAAACTCTAATTCAGGATTAGAGTTGTTTGTTCTGTTTTATTGATTCTTGATTGATTTTCTATCTTTATTGTTTGTGTTCAGTGTACATAACTTGGTTCTAATTGAGTTTCTTGTTTGTTTTAGTTTTTGAAGGTTCTGGTTCTGCTGCATACTGTTGGTTTGATTGATCTTCTTGATCAATATTACTGGAATTGCATACACTGTAACACCACTCACACTCTCTCTCTTAGGAAATTTTTTTCTTAGTGTTTTAGATCTGTGGAGAAGTGTAGGTTAAGGGATTTGTTTGTGTTGGTGTTGTTGGATAATTGGTGGATTGATTGTGACTGAGGAGATATAAGGTGTATTTGTTTTCTTTGTTTTTGTTTATCTATTTATCCTTTGAGTCTTCATTATGTCTGGTGAAGACAAGAATAAGAATAAGCCATCTGGATCAGGTGGTAGTTCTGACCATCTTGACCAGTTTGACCCATTGTTTTTGCATAGTAATGACACTAATGGCATACCTATAATTAGTTTTAAACAGGAAGGTCCTGAAAATTATAAAGTATGGTCTGCTGCTATTACTATAGCAATCCATACTAAGAATAAACTTGGTTTTATTAATGGTAAAATTAAAAGGCCTGATGAAACTGGTTTTATGCAAGAGCAATGGGATAGGTGCAATTATGTGGTTCTTTCTTGGATTCTTGGATGTGTTTCACAAGATGTGTTTATGGGTCAAATTTTCTCTAAAAATGCTAAGGATGTATGAGATGAATTAAAAGAAACATATGATAAACAAGATGCTTCCATAATCTTTAATATGCATTATAAAATTCACTTATTCACACAATCTGGAATTACTCTCTTTGAATATTATCACAAGTTTAATGCTCTGTGGAGGCAATATGATCTCTTGTCAACTTGCCAGAGTGTACTTGTGATGGTTCAGCCAAACTTAAAAATCATAACAAACTTATTAAACTGATGCAATTTCTCATGGGTTTGGATGAGATTTATGCTCCTATTAGGAGCATAATTCTTACCACTGACCCTATCCCTGATGTGAAAGGGGCCTTTGCTACCTTGTCCAGGGATGAATCTCACAGAAGTACTTCTTCACACAGTACTTCTAAATCTGATAACACTGCATGTGTTTCTAAGGCTAATCCTAGAAACTCTGGTTGATCTGCCAACAAGAACACTTTCACTAATAAAAATAATCAGCCTAGAAGGCTGAATAGGCCTAACTTGGTCTGCATACATTGCAAAATGAATGGTCATACTGCTGATAGATGTTTTGAGTTGGTTGGTTATCCGGTTGGTTTTCAAAAGAAAATTGGTTTTAATCAAAACAATGCTAGTAGCAATGTTGTTTCAGGGCATAAAGATAGGCCTGTTGGTTCATCTAACTCTTTTACAGATGAGCAGTATCAAAGGCTCATGGCCTTGATCTGTGAAAAGTCTGGGAGCAGCAGTATGCCTGCAAATATTGCAGGTATAAACTGTGTTATTAGTTTCTGTCATTCAAATTTTTTTAATCATAATACCAACATAAGCACATATAATATCTATATTGGTTGGATAATTGACTCTGGTGCCAGTCAACATATGACTTACACAGTCTTGAATATGTTTAACATTTTTGATGTTTCAAAACTTAATATGACTGTGGGTCATCCTAATAGTACTAAGGTACAAGTCACACATATTGGAAGTTTGAAATTGACTGACAAGTTGGTTATTAATGATGTCCTGGTTGTACCTGGATATCAAGTTAGTTTGTTGTCAGTTCACAAGCTTAATAAAGATAACAAATGTAGAGTCATTTTTGGTGAAGATGTTTGTATTCTTCAGGATTCTGTTCTAAGGACCCAGATGGGGACTGGTAATCAAAGTAATGGACTGTATTTTCTTAATACAGGAAAAAAATTAATTAACCATAACATTCAAGTTTGTTGTTTATCTAAGTGTATTTGGCATAATAGATTTGGTCATCCTTCTGATCAAGTTCTAAACATTCTTAAACACAAATTTAAAATAGAAAATGATTCCAAAAATGATCCTTGTGATGTATGTCACAAGGCTAAACAAACAAGGGATCCTTTTCCTCTGAGTGAACATCAAACCACTGAGGTTGGACAGATTGTTCATTTAGATGTTTGGGGTCCTTACAAGATTCAAAGTAAAGAAGGGTATAAGTACTTTCTGACTGTTGTTGATGATTTCTCTAGAGCAGTTTGGGTGTTTCTGTTAAGGGGGAAAACTGAGGTGTTTTCACATATTGTTACTTTCTTTAATCTGATTAAAATCAATTTGATAAAACTGTAAAGATTTTTAGAAGTGACAATGGAACTGAATTTGTGAATCAAAACATGGAAACGTTTTGTAAAGATAATGGCATTCATCAACAGACTTCATGTTCTTATACCCCTCAACAAAATGGCTTAGCAGAAAGAAAACACAGACATTTATTAAATGTAGCTAGAGCCTTCATGTTTCAGGGGGGGGATACCTTTGAACATGTGGTCTGAATGTATTCTAATAGTTGTTTATCTAATTAACATGACACCTAGTTCAGTGTTGTCTGGGAAATCACCATATGAAATGATCTATAATTGTGAACCTAATCTCTCTCTCTTAAAAGTTTTTGGATGCCTATGTTTTTCAACTATTTTAAATAATTCTGATAAACTTTCTTCTAGGTCAGAGAAATGTGTTTTTATTGGTTATTCTTTTAACAAAAAGGGATACATGTTGTTTAGTTTAGAAACAAAAAAGGTTTTTTATTCAAGGGATGTGAAATTTTATGAAACTGTGTTTCCTTTTAAACACAGTTCTGAAAATAAAGATTTTGAGTTTGAATTTCAAAATGTTAATAGTCAAAACTTTTTTAACTCTGGCCTAGGATCATCAGATGATCTCTATGATGATAAGAGAGAGAGTCTGTTAAGACTCCTGAAAATAGTGAAGGCATAGACCAACCTTTACCTGGAGGCACAACTGATGACATCTTTGAGGATGAGGTGGAGCATCCTGATGACACAGTTGTAGTCAACAGTGAGGGTTTGGAGAATGCAACACTTGAGGATAATGATAAAATATCTGAGGGTGATGATGATTATTATAAAGATTTTAATGATATGTTTCATGAAACTGTTATAACACCTGTGGTAACACCAGACAGACAAGCTAATATCAGAACTTATACTAGAAAGTCTAGTAGAAAAACAAACCCTCCTGTTAAGTTGAGTGATTATGTGTTGGATGGTAAAGTAAAACATGGTATTGATAAGTCTGTTAACTATAGCAATCTGAGTAAAGAAAATTATGTATTTTCTACCAGTCTGAATAAGGTGAATGAACCTAAAACATATAATGAAGCTATAAAAGATAACAGATGGATTGATGCTATGAATCTTGAAATAGAAGCACTTAATAAAAATAATACATGGGTTATTGTTGAACTACCTGCTGGGAGAAGAGCAATAGGATGTAAATGGGTTTGGAAAATTAAATATAAATCTGATGGGAGTGTGGAAAGATATAAAGCCAGGCTTGTTGCCAAGGGCTTTAGTCAAAAAGAAGGAATAGATTATGAAGAAACTTTCTCACCAGTGATTAAAATTGTTACTGTTAGAATTATTATAAGCCATTGTTTCAACTTGATGTTAAAAATGCTTTTTTGTATGGTGAGCTTGAAGAAGATGTTTATATGCAATTACCTTAAGGTTATTTTGATGAAAATGATAAAAGGGTTTGCAAATTAAACAAATCTTTATATGGTTTAAAACAAGCTCCTAGAAAGTGGAATGAGAAACTGACTTTTGTGTTAAAAGAAAATGGGTTTTGTCAAAGTAAAAGTGATTTTTCTTTGTTTACCAAGTCAGACAAACATGTGTTTCTTGTTTTACTAGTATATGTGGATGACATTGTTATTACTGGTAACAATGTAGCAAAGATTGAAAAGGTTAAAGATTTTCTAAGAACTAAATTTCTTATTAAAGATCCGGGAAAATTAAAGTATTTTTTGGGTATTGAGGTGTTAGAAGATAACACTAGTTTGTGCCTTACACAAAGAAAATACTGCCTTGAGTTCTTGCAGAATTTGGTATGCTTGCTTGTAAACCAAGCAAGACTTCAATTGAATCTGTGAATGTTTCTGATAAAAATAAACAAAAAGGTGTTGTTAAAGATGAACCTTTGCTTGGTGTTAATAATTACCAAAAGCTAGTTGGAAAACTCATATAATTGACATTGACTAGACCAGACTTGTCTTATGCAGTTCACTGCTTAAGTCAGGTTATGCATAGTCCATTGCAGTCTCATTTAAAACTTGCTTTTAGAGTTTTAAGGTATCTTAAAGAATCACCAGGAAAAGGGATTTCATTTAGCAAATCTGACAATTGTAATATGAAGGTGTTTGTTGATTCTGATTGGGCAAAGTGCAAAATCACCAAAAAATCTGTGACTGGTTTTGCTGTGTATCTGGGTAACAATCTTGTTTCCTGGAAAAGCAAGAAACAGTCAGTGTTGGCAAGGTCTTCTGCTGAAGCATAATTCAGGGCTATGTGTAATGTGACTTGTGAGATCATGTGGATTTTAAAGATCTGCAAAGATCTTAAAATGCAGGTTGATACACCTGTAGAAATGTATTGTGATAACAGTAGTGCAATGCAGATTGCTGCAAATCCTGTGTTGCATGAGAGATCTAAACATTTTGAAATTGACTTGTTCTTTATAAGGGAAAAAATTTCTGATGGCATCATTAAAACTGTTAAAGTCAAGTCTGAAAACAATATTTCAGATATTTCACAAAAGGACTAAGTGTGTTTGAACATAGAAAGTTTTGTGACATGTTAAAGCTGAGGGATCTTTATAAGCCTTAGTTTAAGGGGGAATGTTGGAAGAATATAAGCTAAGAACTTATATTGTAATATTGCTATTCTTGTTTTCTCTCTTGTTTAAGTTGTACAGGTTAAGAATGAAGAGCTAGCTAAAGTTGGAGGACTAAAGGTGTAGCTGAGGAGAAGTTCAAGGGTGTACCAACTCAAGTCAAAGAAGTGTCTCAGTCAAGGCTATATAAAGTGTTCTCTTCTCTCATTATCCATAGTTTTTGCTAGGGTTACTGCGTGTTTCTGTCGCACTGTTATTTGATAGCTATTAGGTTTTTATTCTTTTTGTAATCAAAACTCTGCTATTCTTTTGTATTGTATAACAATAATGGATCAACCATGGGGAGGTTGGTTGGGTTGATTCATAATAAAACCCTTTTGATTTGAAACTGGTAACTTGTTTGTGTTAGATTGATCATAACTTTGTAGTTTTAATAGTCTCGGGTATTGATTTAGTAATATCCTTCTCGATCTAACCTTTGACACAGAGTTTCGGTACTCGAACTTTCTATGTTTTAACCCCTTAAATTATTTGGCCATCGGTCACCGGAGTACCAGGTAACTTTCGGCTTCCTATGTTCTGATCCGTTTGATAACTTCATTCATATTTTGAAGAACGCATAAATAAAGAAACACATGGCCAAGATTTCTTTGTTATGGGTGCTGATTTCATAAAGCCATCAGAGGAGACCATAACTCAACCATTTCAGATCAAGCTCCGGCTGTCAAAAGCTCCACTCTAAGCGGCGGGATATGATTTTCAATTTTCTAATCTCTTGCTTACCGCTTCATTTCTCGAGCTCCTACCATGAAAACCAAGATATTTCTTACATTGTTTTACGGGTGTTATCCGATCCCTCTTTTCCTTATTCCAGCCTTTGTAAATTTCAAAATTGTTCATTGCACTTAATCTACTTCGGTATAATTTTGCGGCATAAATTCATTCGGTAAGATGACATTCGGCATTACTTTGGATACCCACATATTATAGCTCAACATTGTTGGGTTGGTAAAAATCCTTCGGTAAGCAGGTCCAACGCATGACCATCGAAAGTTCACCATATGGATAAACAACTCATACCATAACCTCGAGATCTTTACCCAGTTGTACGACTTAGATCGAAGGTCGTCGCTATTATAAGATATTGTACCAAATCTCACTTGAACCGAAGATCGCAGTGTTACACTTGGTCGAGGTTTACTCGACCCAATAAATTATGACCAATACTAAACGCTCACCTACCGTTGTGTTACATTGATGCCCGTTGAGCCTTCACTTGTAACCTTCGGAGTGTCACAGTTTATATATTAAACTCACCACTCTCAACGCTTCATCACCGTGTTTGAACGATTTTCAGCCAAAAGGTCATCATCTCTTGAAGTGTTATCATGCTTGAGTGATTTTTTATCTAATCATTGACCTCTGTACTTCCATCTCCGATAGTCGCCTTGCCCTTCGACTACTTAACCATTCAGTCTTCTAAACTACTTTATACGGTAACGACCACCCCACTATTCGTCTATTTGAATTTTAACCTTCCTAATCCTAAACTCCTGGTTCATCTTTTGGCTCCGATCACAATGGGTAGGAAGGCCTTCGGCGTCATACATTTTGATCCATTATGTTCCACTTCTACGACGTTCCCCACATTTTTGCTCCATCACACCATTGTTAAGGCCAGATCATGGAATTCCGGGTGAACAAAATTACGACATAAACACTAAACTATGGTACACCAAGTAAACCCCAACGGCTATCAAAGCATGACTTATGAACCGATATGGTTTTCATTTTTTATATTTTTATCTTCGTATATATGCCCTACGGGTTTCGTCATAACCCCTTGCTTTGCATGATACGTTAAGCGGTTAAGGGAGTAACCGATTTTGCAAAAAAAATTGTTAAGATCTTTGGCTAAAACTCGTTATTCCTCGCGATCTCGAAATCAAGGAAATTATACGATCACCCTATCCGAACCATACATACTGAATCACTATGACCTTCGGTCTCTTACTTCTGGTATACCTTTTGCGTTTCTGTGTCTTGAATTACGACCACCAGAGTTTTAAATCTGATCTTCCAATTGTGTTTGTGTGAATCCTAAACACGGATCTTGCTGAGCTTGTTAGAAACTTTGTTTAATACCAAAAAGTATGCAGAATCTACTCTTTAATGCTTAGAAGAATGTTTAGAATGTATAAAGCAATGTAACAGTGAACTCTGTATAAACACAATGTAACCAAAATGATTCAATATTATTAAGAAAATAATACGAGTGATCTGAATATCACTAGGGTTTACAACCTTGAATCTTAACAAAACAAACGGCTAAAAGATATATAAACCTTAACCTATGACCTCCTTTTATAGGCACAAGGAGTCCTTTATAAGATAACTATTCATGTACAATATACGTATCATTCTAATCTTATAAGATATATACTGAATCTATTCTATACTTATCACAAAACACGTCTTCTTAGCAGTACCATCTTCATAAGCAGTCTCCAGTTATGCTAGCAGTACTAACTCAGTTAGTACTGTTAGTTATATCTTCAGCAGTACAAACATTTACACTAGCAGTACTAACTCAGTTAGTACTGTTAGTTATATCTTCAGCAAAAGGATATTCCTTTTCAACCATTACTGTGAGACTTCCTGATCTCAAAGGATATTCCTTTTCAACCAACATGTAGACATCAACTCCAGCTTTTGTAGATACATGGTGTACACCACATGTATCATACAATCTCCATGTTGTACCAAGATTATGAGCCTCAAACTTCCATAGATCATCATCTGAATCAGGCTCAAATAACCTCTTCAATTCAACCCATAAATCCTTCTCTTTGTCATCTGCAATATCTGTTAGGTTGAATCTTGCCTTGACTAATTCCCACAGCTTATTCAAATCTTCTCTGTCAAATACTTTGAGCATATCCTCAAAGTGTTTGTACACTTCAGTTCTATTTCCAACTCTGATAATCTTCCAGAATTTCCCAAACTCATCTGTATAGAGTTCCCAGTCAATAATTGGATATTTTATCTGTATTGGTTCAACATTAATTCCTTCTGGAATGATAACCATCATCTGCTTAAGCTGTTCTTCAGTCAAATCTTCTTCTTCTTCTGCTATGGATGTATCTTTATCAAACTTCTGCTTCTTTGAAGATTCTGATTCCAGAGTTAAACTTGCTCTCTTTGTGGTTGTACTAGCTTCTTCTGTACCCATTGGAGTAAATGTATGCACCCTTCTGTGAACCCTTTCAAATTCAGACTTGATCTCCTCAAAACTTTTGCCTTGGAAATCTTTTCTTGTATATCCAGCCATGTTCATCATGTAAATAATCATGGTGGTTCTTTGTTCAGCTTGAGTTGGTAGTTTACTTCTCTTCTCTTTTGCTTTTTGCTCAGCAGCAACCTTTCTTCTTGAATTGATCAGCTCAGCTAATTGTCTTGACTTCTCTTCAATAGACAATAGTTCATCAGCTCTGAGTTCTTCAAGCCTTGCCTTTAGCACATCATCTGCATCAATTAAGGATTGAACTTGAGCAGCATCATCCATTCTTGCTTTTTCTTCTTCTTGTAGCTTCATGGCCAAAAGTGCATCAGATTGTTCTTGTGCTTCAGATGCTTCTCTTGCCAGTCTTTGTTCTTCAAGAAATTTTGCAACTTCTTCTTCATGTACCTTCTTTGCTACCTCTGCATCATAATCAATTTGAGCAAGAACACTCTTCTTTACCTTCTTTGGTGGCTCTTCTTCAATCATAATACTCTTTCCTTTGTCTGCTCTTTGTCTTCTAACATAAACTGCCCTAACAGTACTATCCCCTGCACCAGCTAAACCAGCAGTACTAACTTGTTGAAGAGCAATACCTTCACCTTGTCTCCCCTGAGTCTCAGCACCCTCTTAAACTAAGGAAACATTAGGATCTTCATCAATCTTGGCAATTTTCCTCCCCTGTTTGGAAGAATCATCGCCCATATCATCATCAGAGCTGTCATCTTCTGAACTTGAGGATTCTACAATTTTGGCTTTTCTTTTGGCTTTGAGGGACTTGACTTGGTTCTGCAGTGTCTTCACCTTTGCAATAAGTTTCTTGTAAGCAGTACCATACAGCTGCTTAGTGTCCTTCAACTCTTTCTCCAAGCCAGTGACCCTAGTTGACAAATTTGTACAAAGTTCCATCAATTCATTAAGTTTCACTCTGCCCTCATCACTTCCAGGTGTGTTACCTCCTGGGAGAGGTGAATCATGGGGCAATTCCCCCATATTATCCATTTGGCTGGGGAGTCCACCACCTGTACTAGGTTCATGAGAACTTTGTACATTAGGTGTTGCCATGGTTTGGGTCTTACTGATGTTGCCACTGGCCTGTGCTGCTGCTAAGCTAGACACAGTAGTGGTAGCCCTTACCATTCTGTCTAGGACAGTCTCATCTGCCACTAGGGATGAAGTAGGAACTTTGTGCTTAGGTACACTAGATTCCTGTCCAGATGAACTCCTATAGGGTGATGAAGTAGGTTGTGAGGCTGATGGAGTACCAGATGAATCTGT
Organism: Artemisia tridentata subsp. tridentata; assembly: GCA_021014915.2. Lineage (NCBI taxonomy): Eukaryota > Viridiplantae > Streptophyta > Magnoliopsida > Asterales > Asteraceae > Artemisia > Artemisia tridentata. The sequence goes on from CP139508.1 coordinate 126,858,929, forward strand.
GGGTGTGTGATGGGACTCAACTGGGCTTGTTGATCCTTCACCCTTAATTTTAGCCAAAATTTCATCAAAAAGAGGAACTACTATCCCATTAAACCCCTTAGAAGCCATGGCCATGTTACTAAAAAGTTTTGGACCAAGACAAGGAGTTGAATAAACACTTTTATGAGATAGTAGCAAACTTTTTCTTGCATTCAAAATCAGTTGTATAAACCTTGAATACATCAAAAAATTATACTTGTTATCCACATTTTTGACCATACCATCAAAAATCAGTTTAGAAAAATTGAAAGGTCTGTTTGTAGCTAAACAAATGAGAGCAGTTTCAATATTGCTACTGAATTGCTCCCAAGCAGTTTTCTTAGAGCTCAAATAGTGCAAGATGGTATGTATCAGAAATCTCCATTGTGGGGCAAAACAACCTTTTTAAAAAGTCAATACTTGAGAAGTTGTGTCATACCCCATTCTGAAAAGGTTTTGAAAAATTTCAGTGTTAGGCAATCTATTAATACCATTGTCATCTGCTAAATGGAGATGTCTCCTGACAAATGACTCAGTTATAGTAATTATTTTGCCATCAACTGTTTCAATTAACTCTTTGTCTCCATTCTCAATTGTATTGACAGTAACAGTCTGCCAAAATTGTTTGATTTGAGAGACATAGATAGTAGGATTGACTGTAAGAGCATACCTTATGTGGGTAGTGTTGAGAAAATCCACTATCTGATGGAAGTCTTTACCATCCTCTGTTTTCTACAAGAATGCAACCTGATTGTGCTTATTAACAAAGTTCAAATTTGCCATTAAGATTATGAAAATTTGATTAGTATGACGGGATATGATCGATTGTGTATGAAAGTATGTTGAGTAAAGTCAATCGAGATTTTATAGTGAATACGTAGGGTTTTGATTGGACCGACTTCAATAAAAGGTTTCTTTAGATTGAAGAAAGTGTATAAATAAGATAAAAAGTAAAAATTATCCAATTTAGGAAATCCTTAAGTAAGGTAATTGACCAAAATGTTCTCAACGGCTATATTTAAAAAACGGTTATGACTCAACAGGACAAACGGCTACCCAGCAGTACAAAGTTTTGCCTAGCAGTACTAACTTTTACCTTAGCAGTACTAAGTTTTGGAAAAACTTTTACTCAGCAATATAAACTCAATTTTCATTTAAAACAATACTGCATTCAAAGTTTTTGAATGGATTATGTGTAAAGGAAGACACTTAATCAAATTTCGGTTGCATTTAACCTCTGGTTGTGTGAGAACCAATAATTTTAGTTATAAAAACAGGTTGTGATCAGATAGACTCATTAAAAGAGCCTTCTTGACAGGGTTTCGAGCTCGTGGCAGGTATTACCTCTAACACAAATTGTGTTAGATTCACATTTTCTCGTTGTTCTCTATACCAGATGTCCTTGGACTAGTCACACTATCATTGAAATATGATAGAATGGTTTAGAGTGAGTTAGGCCAGTTACAATCTGGCTAACTATGACCATCAATTCATGTTCAATTATACCACCAAAGAAGCATAAATTGATTTTAAGAATAAGATTTTAAGGAACCTCCCAACTCAGGTGTACAACCTTGGTCAACTAATCCCCAAATCCTCTTCTATCATGAATCAATTATGACAGCAATCCATCCACCACTTTAGCTTCTCACACATCATAAACTCCAATCATACTGCTTTCTTCTACAAATGTTAGTCCAAAACCAAGATAACACAATGCAAAGCATTTTCTATAAAACAGTATCAATTTTGACTAACAATTTTTACTTAGTAGTACAAATTTTGAACTAACAGTACAAACTTTATACTACCAGTACAAACTTAACATACTAGCAGTAGAAACAACTAACAGTACAAATCCTTTACAAAACTGTACAAATACACTTAGAGATTAAAACTTTTTATAGATTAAGCATTCCAATACTTGCAACCAAGTACTGAAACCTTCCAACATCAAGACCTTTTGTAAGAAAGTCAGCCCAATTGTTATCTGTATGTATTTTAACAACTTGAATTAACTTTTTCTCATTACAATCTCTTATAAAATGATGTCTAATCTCTATGTGTTTTGTTTTAGAATGTTGAACAGGATTTTTAATAATACAAATTGTACTGTTATTGTCTATGAATATCATGGTGTTCATAAAATTGTACCCATAGTCCATCATTTGATTCTGAATCTAGAGCACCTGTCCACAGCAACTAGCAGCAGCTACATAATCAGCCTCAGTTGTAGAATTAGCCACCAAAGTCTGCTTTTTACACTGCCATGATATCAACCTGTTTCCTAGGAATTGACAACCACCTGTTGTTGACTTCTTATCCAAACTTGCACCAGCATAGTCACTATCACTATAAGCCACTAAATCAAATGAAGACTCTCTAGGATACCAAAGGCCCAATTTAGGTTGACCTTTAAGATACCTAAAAATCCTCTTCACAGCATGCAAATGTGAAGCCTTAGGAGTGACTTGAAATCTGGCACGTGCACACACAACAAACATAATATCTGGTCTGGATGATGTAAGATACATCAATGATCCAATCATTGACTTGTATAAGTGAACATCAACATCATCACCATCTGCATCTTTAAGCAAAGGCTTCTCTTTATCAAAAGGAATGCTTGCAATCTTGGCATCTGTGTACCCAAACTTCTTCAACTCTGCTACATATTTATCTTGGCTGATAAATATCCCTTCTTCTGACTGCTTGACTTGCAATCCTAAAAAGAAAGTGAGTTCTCCCATTGAACTCATCTGAAATTTGTCATGCATCAGCTTCTCAAATTCAGTACACATCTCCTTTTTAGTAGAGCCAAAAATAATATCATCCACATAAACCTGGACAAGCAAAATATCACCCTTTTGCCTCTTGATAAACAATGTCTTGTCTATCTGTCCTCTATGAAATCCATTGTCCAATAGATACTTGGCCAATGTTTCATACCAGGCTCTTGGAGCTTGATGTAGACCATATAGTACCTTTACCACCTTGTAGACCTTGTCAGGATGATCAGGATCCTCAAACCCTGGTGGTTGCATAACATACACTTTTCATTAATTTTACCATATAGAAAGGCACTCTTCACATCCATTTGATATACTGTGAATCCCATAAAAGAAGCATAGGCTAAGAACAGCCTTATAGCCTCAATCCTAGCCACAGGTGCAAAGACTTCATCATAGTCTATGCCTTCCTCTTGAGTATACCCTTGTGCTACCAATCTTGCCTTATTCCTAATCACAATACCCCTCTCATCCTTCTTGTTTCTGAACACCCATTTTGTACCAATTGCCCATTTACCCTTAGGCAAATCTACTAAAACCCACACCTTTTGTAGCTTGAATTGTAACAACTCTTCCTGCATTGCTTCTACCCAGGATGGGTCACTTAGTGCTTTGGCAATTTTTTTGGGTTCATCTTGAGATAAGAAACAAGAAAATAAAAAAGCATTAAGGTCTTCATGTGTCTTCCCTTCATAGATAGCACTGGCAAAACCTTGTTCACCTGCCTCCATTTGCATCCTTCTTGTCTTCACACCAGACTGTATATCTCCAATCACAAGATCAAGGGAATGATCCTTGTGAATTCTTGTATGGGGAGTTGTAGGAACCTCATATGTGTTAGGAACATTATTCAGATCCACTTCATCATCAGAGAAATCAGCATCAGAAGTAACTGGTGGGCTAGAAAATTCAACATTTGGCCCAACAGTACTATCTTTTGGCTCAGCAGTACAAACACCATTTGTACTGTCTTCAGGATTCTCTTGTTCTTCTACTGCACTTTCTTTTCATCTTCAGATCCCTTCTTTTCAGCATCATTAGAAGGTTCATCATCCTTTGAAGATGAATCAAATAGGGAACCAATTTCCAAATAGGCATCAGAATGTGATCTTGACCAGTCTCTTTCTCCATGCTAGATTTGGTATCAATATTGGCTTCTGAACCTGCAAAATCATTAGTATTTGTACCTGCAACAACTGGTACATAGTTCATAGATTTTGTTAGAGCATCAAGGTAAAACAGTCATTTTGGACCTCCACCTGCAACATTAGACTTATTCTCAAAAAATTCAACATGCAGGTTTTCTTCTACCTTCCTGGTTCTTATGTTGTATACCCTAAATGCTTTACTATGTGTAGAGTAACCAACAAAGAAACCTTCATCTGATTTGCCATCAAATTTTCCCAAATGATCTAAGGTATTAAGAATAGTCACATGACATCCAAATGGTCTCATGAAGCTTAGAGCAGGTTTTCTATCTCTAAAAAGTTCATAAGGAGTCTTGTTGTGAGGTTTGACCACTAAAACCCTATTCTGCACATAATAAGCAGTATTGACTGCTTCAGCCCAAAATGAGATAGGTAGCTTAGAGTCAGCTAACATGGTCCTAGCAGCCTCTATCAGTGTCCTATTCCTCCTTTCAGCAACACCATTCTACTGAGGAGTTCTAGCTACACTAAACTCTCTCATAATACCCTTTTCTTTACAAAATTCATCCATAACTCTATTTTTAAACTCTGTCCCATTGTCACATCTGATGATTTTTACTTTTCTATCAACTAGGTTTTCTATTTCTGTTATAAAGCTCTTAAGAATGTTACTGGTTTCATCCTTAGTTCCTAAAAAGAAAACTCATGTGAACCTGCTATAATCATCAGTTACCACAAGACAATACTTCTTATGCATTAAACTACTCACAGATGTAGGACCAAACAAGTCCATATGAAGCATGAATAAAGGTTGAGTAATAGAGTTTTGAGACTTGGGCTTACAAGAAGCTTTGTGTTGTTTGCCCTTAAGACAGGCAACACAAGTTTGGTTATTTTTAAAACGTTTCTGAGGTAAACCTCTTACCAAACCATCTTTTACAATCTTATTAATGGTTTTAAAATTAACATGACCAAGTCTCCTATGCCAAAACATTGATTCATCCAATGTGGCTTTTGCTACAAGACAAGTTAGACTCTCTTTAGGAACAATTTTCTTCATATCAACACTGTACATATTGCCCTTTCTAGGAACTTTAAGTAATACTTGACTTTCATCAGGTAACTTAAAGTCAGGAGATAGGACAAGACATTCAATGTTAGTAAAAAGAAGTTTGTTCTTTTTGTCACACTTCTGTGAGACACTAAAGAGATTAAACTTAAGTTCCTGCACAAAATACACATCTTCAAAATCAAGTTTACCAGTCTTTATTGTACCTTTACCATTGATCTTACCACCTCTAGCTCCTCCCCCAAAGGCAACATATCCTCTATCAAAAGCTTTGAAATCTGAGAGGTAAGACATGTTCCCAGTCATGTGCCTAGAGCATCCACTGTTGATCCCAGTTATGCACTTGATCGAATCCTTTAGCTTGTAAAGGTTTAGCTATGCTAGATAAATCTAACACAACTAGGTACAGAAACAGTCTTGGAATATATTAAAGTTTATGCCGAATCTAAACTTCAATCTTAAGAAGAACTTAATATTGAATAATCAGTAAACAATGAAAATCAAACAAAACAATTCAATATTATTAATATAATACGAATACTCAAAAGTATTAGGGTTTACAACCTTGAAGTTCTATGAAAAACGTATCTATCTCTATGTCCTAGGACCTCCTTTTATATACTAAAGAGTCCTAGTCGGCTTACAATTACTTGCTATACAAGATAAATCTTAAAAGAATCTTTTCTATATTTATCTAACCGACTATACAAGTTTATCTCATAAGCAGTACAAACTAAACACTCTAGCTGTTGTATCTCTAACTCTAGCAGCTTTAATTCTTCAGCAGTAGTAAGTTAGTACTAGCAATACTAACTTTTCTTCTAACAACACTAACTATTTAGAGTATTTTCCTTCAAGTTCAGTAGCAGTTGTAACTCTGATAGCAGTTGTAACTCTGAACTGGCAGCAGTAACATTTAGTCTAGCAGTAGTAACCACTTATGTGTATTTTCTTGAACATCTTCAGCAACATTAGCAGTAGTAAAATACACAAGCAGTTGTAATCTTTGTAACTAGCAGCAGTAATAACTTAGAGCATTTCTTGTGTAAACCATTAGCAGTCTTAACCATGCAAGCAATAGTAACTCTAAAACCAAACAATCCTCCCCTAAACTTGATATTTCCCCCTAAAATCATCAAGTTTCAATCATAGCTAGGAGGATGCTTCCAAACAATTAATTTTGTTTCTTGTCCTTGGGTGCTAGAATCTTTTCCATCTTTTTGAGCAGTTGATATGCTGTTTCATCATAAGGATATTGAAGTTGGAGTCTTCTATTTCCATGTAGCATTTGATGTACAATAGCCTTCTAATATTGTAGAGGATAATCCTTTTCTACAAGCATGTAAATTGTCATACCATGTACATCCAAAGCATGAACTCCACAAGACTGAAAAATTTTCCACTGTAGAACTATGTTGTGCTTTAGAGTTCTCCACTCCTCATCCTTATGATGTGGTTCAAACATCACTTTCAAATATCTCCATATGACTCTATCATAAATTTGTTCTGGCCTATTATAACCAAACTTTTCTTTATACAGCTTCCATAGAGTCACCATATCTTCTCTATCAAAATGATGAACCATCTGTAGAAAACTAACAAACCTCACAGATTTTCCATCAGCCCTCTTGATATCCCAATATGCTATCTTACCCTGTATTTCTGAAGTAAAAGCAATAATTGGAAGTTTGACATTGAGAGGAACTGCATCCATGACTTTTTCTTCATTGACTAATGCAAGTTCTGTATGAGCTTGCATTTGTACTTTATCACTTTCATTTTCTACATCAGCTTCATGTTTTGCTCACTCTGCTCTTGCTCTGCCTTTTGCTCTATTTCTGCCTGCTCTTTTTGTTCAGATTTTTTCTTTTTGCTTCTTTGCTTAACCAGCTCTGCTCCTGTTCTTTTAGAACTCCTCCCCACCTCTTCAGTCTCCATAGGTACAAACCTCTCAGTCTTTCTCTTGGCAATGTTGTATAGTTCTTCAATTTTACCATCATCAAAATGTGATAACACTTTTTGTTGCCAATTATCCATATTTTTTAGGTATGCACACATAACAGATCTTCTTTGTGCTTTGGTGGGTGGCTTGTTCTTCTTTGCTGCTAACCTTTGTGTTGCATAAAACTTCTTTCTTTCTTCAATAAGCTCTTTCAACATTCTAGCTCTTTCATCAATTGAATACTGCTCTTGTTCTTCTTGTGTTAGCTTTTGGGCAAGTTCCCAATCAGCATCACACTGAGCTCTTTCTTCATCCCATGCAGCAATCAATTCTAAAGTTTTAGCTTCTTTCTCAGCAGCAATTCTCATTTGTTCCAAAATTTTCTTATTCTCCTCAGCAAACTCTGCAGCTAATTTTTCTGCAACCTCAGCATCAAGTTGCATTTGCTTTGTTTTGGAAAGTGGTTTCTCCATAGGCTCTTCACTAAGTATAGCTTTGCCTTTGCCTTTGTCTTGTGGAGGTGGTTGTGTAGCTTTTGGTGTAGAAGATGGCTCTCTTATAACAACACCTTTAACTGGTGGTTTGGATGTCTTCAATTCTATCATTGCATGAGCCAAAATACTTTCATCATCCATAACCTCAGCAGTAGAAACTTGTTGTTCAGCAGTAGAAACCATTTCTTTATTAGCAGTAGTAACTTCTGGTGTAGCAGTAGAAACTTTTGCACTAGCAGCAGTAATTTGCTTACTAGCAGCACTAACATCTTTACCAGCAGCACTATCCACCTTAGCAACACTATCCAACACCACTTCATTTCCCTGAGTATCAACAACCACAAACTCATTTTCATCACTCTCTGCACCAATACTTATGTCCATAGCACCCTCATTATCCTTAGCCTCCCCTGAAGCTTGGCTTTCATTCCTCCCCTGTTTGGGAGCATTCTCCCCCAAACTGATAGCCTCAGAAGATATAATCCTTGGAGCTGTGCCCTCCTTATGTACTCTTTTAAGTTTTGGAGTTCTTGACCTTTGGATACCTTCTAAGAATCTAACCCTTCTCTTCAAAGCTTTGATTTCACCACCTTGAGAAGCAGTCAGTTGTTGTAGATCAAGAACTTGTGCAGACAATGTGGTACAAGTTGCCATCAATTCCTTAATTAGTTCAATTCTATCCTCACCACTTCGGCTTGTGTTACCTAGCCCGAGAGGTGGATCACTGGAAATGTTAAGCTCAGCCTCAACCCTAGGTTGACCATCTGAACCCCCCATATTAGCCATTTAACTGGGTCCTTCACCTGAATCAGTTCCATGGGAACCAGACTCATTAGAAGTTGTCTTGGTTTGGGTCTTATTGATGGTACCACTGGCCTGTGCTGCTTCTAAGCTAGACACAGTAGTGGCAGCCCTTACCTACATGTCATTCTCTACACCAATGACAACCTCATCTGCAATAATGTGAGTAGAACCACTAGCCTGAGGTAGCTCAGTGTTCTGTGAATGAGTCCTACGTTTGTATGTCTTTTGTGGTTGTTGTGATAATGATGCCAAAAATGTGGGTGTGTGATGGGTAACAGCTGGGATTGCTGATCATTCACCCTGAGTTTGTCTAGCAGTTCCAACATTGTAGCAAACAATGGTGTAACATTGCCTAAAAAATCTTTTCCGTCCCTCCTCATGTTAGTGAAAACCTTTTTAGTAAGAGAGGGAGTGGGATAAAATCTTTTATGACTTTTCTTGTTAACAAACTGATTGTCCAAAAAGAGTTGTAAAAACCTTGGATAGATAAAATATTTGCTTGAAGAACTATCCAAGTTCTTAACCATATTGTCAAGAATTAATTTAGAAAAATTAAATCTTTTATCATTATCAGCCAAACAAATTATAGTAGATGCCATATTGCTACTGAATTCATTTCAACCAGTGGTCTTTGGACTAAGACACACTAAGACAGTATGGATTAAGAATTTCCACTGATGAGGGAAGTTTCCTTTATAAAATTTTAAAGCATCATTTTTCCTCTCATAGCCCATCAGTGAAAGTTTTTCAAAAATTGTAGCATTTGAAAGATTCTTACTTCCATTAGCATCTCCTAGATGAAGATCTCTTCTAATAGATGCCTCAATAATGAGTATCTTCTGCCCATCTACAGGGCATGAATTTGTATTTCCCTGTTATGAGTTTCGACCTTAGCAGACGACCAAAACTGTATAATATTGGAAATATATATAGTAGGTTTTACTGTTAAAGCAAACCTTATATAGCTTGCATTAAGAAAATCAATGATTTCAGTAAAATCTACAGACTCGTTAGGTTGTTCTAAAAATGCAACATTATTGTGTGGTTCAGTAAAAGTTAAGTGCGACATGATGATTTGATTTGGGGGTTTTTCGATTTGTTGATAAAAACTGAATTAGGGTTTAGATGAGAGTGAATTATGTGCGCGTGAAACTGATTATGTGAATCAATTGGGGATTTATACCCTTAAGTAAAAAGTTACATAACCATACACTGCACTCTAAACCTAGCAGTACTAAGTTAAACTTAGCAGCACTAAGTTTATGCTTAGCAGCACTAACTTTCAACCAAAAGAAAATTTCTCACCAGTATTTTCCCAATATCTTTAAAAACAATACTGCACTCAGATATTTTGAAGGGATTAAGTGTAAAGCAAGACACTTAATCATTTTCGGTTGCATTTAACCTCTAGTTGTGTGAAAACCATTGATGTCAGTATAAATACTGCCTGTGATCAGATAGACTTATTAAAAGAGCCTTCTTGACAGGGTTTCCAGCTCGTGGCAGGTGTTGCCTCTAACACAAATGCATTAGATTCACGTTTGCTCGTTGTTCTCTATACCAGATGTCCTTAGACTAGCACACTATCAAATGATAGAATGGTATAGAGTGAGTTAGCTCAGTTACTATCTGACTAACTATGACCATCAATTCATGTTCAAAATAGATTGATTTCAAGAAAAGACTTTAAAGAACTTCCTAACTCAGGTGTAAACCTTTGTCAAGAGATTCCCAAATCCATTCTATCATTAATCAGATGCACCACAACAAACAAATCACCACTTTGCTTCTCACACACCATCAACACCAATCATACTGCTTGCTTAACCTGCAAATGTTAGTCCAAAACCAAGAAAAACACAAACAATAACACCTTACACCATCTAATTATACTCAGTAGTTGTTCAGAAAAACTAGCAGTATTAACTAGCAGTTCTAAGTATAACTAGCAATTCTAAGTATAATTAGCAGCATTAACACAATAGTTTTAAGTAGACTAGGAACACTAAGTATACTTAGCAGTAAAAACAATTTATTGACCTAATAACAATACTAATCCTTTCAAAACTTTACAAAAACACAAAGAGATAAGAATTTTCAAAGATTTATCATTCCAATACTGACAACCAAAAATTGAAATCTACCCACATCAAAAGCTTTTTTGGGCAAATCTGCAACATTATTATCAGTATAGATTTTAACAATTTGAATTAACTTCTTTTCATAACAATCTCTTATAAAATGATGTCTTATCTCAATATGTTTTGTTTTTGAGTGATAAACAGGATTTCTAATAATGCACATAGTACTGCTATTATCAATATATATTTTAGTATGCATAAAATTGTACCCATAATCCAGCAATTGATTCTGAATCCAGAGCACTTGTCTACAACAACTTGAAGCAGCCACATACTCAGCTTCTGTTGTGGAATTAGCAATCACAGTTTGTTTCTTGCACTGCCATGAAATCAACCTACATCCCAAAAATTGACAACCTCCTGTTGTTGATTTTCTATCCAAGCTAGCTCCAGCATAATCACTATCAGTGTATGCAACCAAGTCAAAAGGGCCTAATTTGGGTTGACCTTTCAAATATCTAAAAATTCTTTTCACAGCATTAAGATGTGAAACTTTTGGTGTGATTTGATATCTTGCACAGGCACACACTGCAAACATAATGTCAGGTCTTGAAGTTTTAAGATACATCAATGAGCCAATCATTGATCTATATAAATGAACATCAACTTCTTCACCATCTTCATCTTTGAGCAGGGGCTTGGAAGTTTCCATAGTTGTCTTTGCAGGCTTCACATCAGTAAACCCAAACTTCTTCAAAATTTCAGCCACATACTTATCTTGACTGATAAATATGCCATCCTCCTTTTTCTTAACTTGTAACCCTAAGAAGAATGTAAGTTCACCCATTGAACTCATCTGAAATCTTTCATACATTAGTTTTTCAAATTCAACACATAAAACCTTGTTTGTTGATCCAAAGATGATATCATCAACATAAACTTGAACTAACAAGATATCATTTTTGTGCCTTTGGATAAACAAAGTTTTATCAATCTTCCCTCTACAAAAACCATTGTTCAACAAGTATGTTGACAATGTGTCATACCAAGCTCTGGGAGCTTGATGTAAACATATAGTGCCTTCTCCACCTTGTAAACCTTGTCAGGAAAATTAGGATCTTCAAAACCAGGTGGTTGTGAGACATAAACTTCTTCTTCAATAGTCCCATACAGAAAAGCACTTTTCACATCCATTTGATACACTACAAAGTCTTTGTATGAAGCATAAGCCAAGAATAATCTTATAGCTACAATTCTTGCAACTGGAGCAAATACTTCATCATAATAAATACCTTCTTCTTGAGTGTATCCTTGAGCTACTAACCTTGCCTTATTTCTAATCACAATGCCTCTTTCATCCTTTTTGCATCTGAAAACCCACTTAGTACCAATTGCCCTCTTCCCATTAGGCAAATCTACCAGAGTCCAAACTTCTTGAAGCTTGAATTGTAGAAGCTCTTCTTGAATAGCTTCCACCCAGCTTGGATCCTGTAATGCTTTATAAGCATTCTTGGGTTCTATTTGTGATAGAAAACAAGCAAACAAACAGTTTTGAAGGTCTTTGTGACTGTTTCTTTGATGAAGGGATCTAGCAAAGAAACCTTGTTCCTTCAAATCCTTTATCATTTTTCTTGTTTGAACAGCAGATTTTGGCTCTCCAATGATTTGTTCCTTAGGATGATTCTTGTGAATTCTTGTAGTTGAAATAGGACTGACAGGAACTACATCTTCCATATTGGTTAAGTCAGCCTCTGCACCAAGTACATCATCATCTGTATCAGGATATATTTCTTCCAATGGAGGCATGTTTAGATCATCTGGATAGTCATCATCATCAAAAGATATGCCTTCCTTGTCAGCAACATTAACACTTGGCTTAGCAGTGTTAACAGAGTTTGTACTGCTAGTGTTAATTTCTTCATTGGCAACATTAACACTTGCCTTAGCAGTATTAACAGAGTTAGTACTGCTAGTGTTAACATTATCTGATACATCATCCTTTTCTTGTTCATCAGTCTGCTTTTCTTCATTAACCACTTTATCATCATCAGAAGATTTTACACCATCTTCTTTATCATCTTTTGGATCTTCAGCAAGATCATCTTCTTGTGAACTCTTTGACTCTTGGGTTGAGAAAGGTGGATCATCAGTCCAAATAGGCAGCAAAATATAATCTTTGCCAGGTCTTGTCTCCTTACCAGCTTGACCTGCATCATTACTTGCTTTTGTACCTGCAAAATTGTTAGACTCTATACCTGCAACAACTGGTTCATAATTCATAGTCTTGGTTAGTGAATCAATATCAAACAGCCAGTTTGGTCTACTCCCTACAACATTAGGTATACTCATACTAAACCTAACATGCAAGTTCTCTTCCACTTTCCTGGTCCTACTATTGAACACTCTAAAAGCTTTGCTATTCATTGAGTATCCAACAAAGAAACCTTCATCAGCCTTGCCATCAAACTTGCCTATGTGATCTATGGTATTTAAGATAGTAATAGGACACCCAAATGGTCTTAAGAAATCTAGCAATGGTTTTCTACCATGTAAAAGTTCATAAGGGGTCTTGTTATGAGGCTTAACTACTTTACTTCTATTCTGCACATAACAAGCAGTATTAACTGCTTCAGCCCAAAAAGTAGTAGGTAATTTAGAATCAGCTAACATTGCTCTAGCAGCCTCAATAAGTGTTCTATTACTCCTCTCAGCAACTCCATTTTGTTGATTAGTTCTAGCTACACTATATTGTCTCTCAATATCGTTCAACTCACAAAACTGGTTCATATCCCTATTCTTAAACTAAGTTCCATTGTCACATCTTATCACTTTAACCTTATGATTTACTAAATTTTCTACCCTGGTTATAAAAGCCTTAAGGATTCCACTTGTTTCATCCTTAGTTGCTAGAAAGAAAACCCAAGTAAACCTACTATAATCATCTATGACAACTAGGCAATACATCTTTTTCATTAAACTTTTTACAAATTTTGGTCTAAATAAATCCATGTGCAAAATATGTAAAGGCTGACTTATAGAGTTCACTACTTTGGTCTTATAAGAAGCCCTGTGTTGTTTTCCCTTCTGACAAGCAACACAGATTTCAGTATTTTCAAAAACTTTTGAAGGTAACCCTCTTACAAGGTTTCCCTTAACCAATTTATTCATTGTTTTGAAATTTAAATGTCCAAGCCTTCTATGCCAAAGCTTAGATTCATCAGATGTGGCCTTTGCAAAGAGACAGGTCAAACCTCCTTTGGGAACCATATTCTTTAAATCAACACGATATATGTTGTCTGTTCTAGGAACTTTAAGCAAAACATGACTTTCATCAGTCAACTTAAAGTCAGGAGATAAGACAAAGCATTCAGTGTCAGTAAAAAGAACACTATTCTTTTTGTCACACATTTGTAAGACACTAAAGAGATTAAACTTAAGCTCTTTTACAAAGTACACATTATCAAAATCTAATTTACTAATTTTTATTGTACCTTTGCCTATGATTTTCCCTCCTTTGGGATTACTCCCAAAAGCAACATATCCTCCATCAATTGCTTCAAAATCTTCAAGATAGGACATGTTTCCAGTCATGTGTCTTGAGCATCCACTGTCAAATACTCCTTTATCTTCTAATTCCACATGTGGATTGCCCTGCACATAAAGTAAGAAAATCAGTTCATTTTGGGGACCCAAGCCATTACTGACTTGGATCTGCCTTGTGCATCAACATAATCATACCTCCTTAAAACTATGGATGCACTGCTGTTTCTGCAAACATGATTTAAAACTTTAACTTTTGGTTTTCAGACCCAACAAGCTGAGGCCTTAATAGCATAAAAATGATTTCCCAAAACAATATCAGTTATTGCTTTTGGCTTAGTAGTAGAAACTACTGCTTTTGCCTTAGCAGCACTAATAACTATATTCTTTTGAATGGGCCTTTTTGCAGTTGAATGTGCTTTATTTGAAAACTTTGACAATTGTTTAACACCATTCACTGTTCTTTTTTAGTTAGCAGTACTTACTGATCTAGCAGTATTAGTTACTACTGCTGGCAAAGAAACATTTTGCTTGGCAGTATTAACTGATACTAAACCAGATCTTATTTGTACTGCTGTTGGAACCATGTTTCTTTTAGCATGTGGGTGAGTATTTTTAGAAAAACTTTGATGATTCACCCTCCTAGCATAATTTCAAACAGGCTTTTGAAAGTAAGAACAATTTTCCCTTAAATGCTCAAAACTACCATAGTGATAACAAGCCTTATTAAACATCACAAAGTCACTACCTAATCTTTGTGACATCATGTTATTCCAATTCTTTTGATTACCTCTAGGCCTGTTAGTGTACTCCCTAGGTTGCTCAGTGTAATCAACAGTTTTCCTAGACACCTTATCACCAAAACTAGGTTTGACAAACTTAACTTGTTCAACACTAGGTTTAACTGTTATACTTTCAACCTTAGGTGCAGTCTTCACCTGTTCCTCATCATCATCAGACACCCAATCTTCAATGATAGGTGCATCAGAATATGTCTTTTCAACCTTAGACTTCACCTCATTAGACTTACTATTTTCTCCTAAAGGCTTAGCATTAGACTCAATTAAACAAGACAATTCAGGTATAGGAGGTACATACTTTCTTGTTATTGAAGGAGGAACTTCATTATAACCTATACCACTACCTCTCCTCATTAGTTGACACTCTATTGTCTTATTTACACTTTCAGATGCAAATTCAAGCTTATTTACTTTAACTTGATGTTTTTCTTTTTCCTGATAAGCTGCATCTTTTTCTTTTTGAGCCTTTTCTAACCTTTTAGTAAGTTCTTTAATGACATGCTCTTTAACATAAAGCATACCTTCAAGAACATTAACTTTCTCTACATACTCTGACTCATTTTGTTTAAAAAATTCAAGTCTTTCCTCAACAGATTTTAAGCCTACTTTATAGCCTAAATTATCTAACTTTAACATCTATACTTCTTCTATTAGTTTTTCATTCCTAGACTTAATTTCCTCAATAGTATCTAAACAAGATTTATAAGAACAACCAGAATCATTAGATACCTCAGAATCAGAACTTGATGAAGAATAGTAAGCCATAAGTGCAAAGTTTGGTCCTTCAGCTGCTTGATCACTCCAGTCATATCCTCCTAAACCATCACAAGACACCAAAGCTGTAGAAGTCTTAGGTTCCTCAGACACAACTTTCCTTGAGCTCTCTCCATTCTTGTAGTCTTGGCACCTTGGTGCCCTGCATTCCCTTGCAAAATGTCCCTTCCTGTGACAGTTGTAGCATTCAATATTGTATTTATCAAAACCCATTTTATCCTGCCCATTGACCTTGAGGTTTCTTCCAGTCTTCTTTTAAAATCTTCTTGCCCTCATTGTCAACATTGCCATCTGCTACTTCAAGTCCATCTCTTCAAGATCATCTGGATGGATCTATTCCAAATCTTCATGCATAATCTGAGGACTAGTAGATTGACTAGCTAAGAAAGCATAGATAATAGCATCACTAAAGTTATCAAGGGTTGTAGACCTAACAACATTAACTTGTGTGCCAGCAGTACTAACTCCATGAGCAGTATTAACTGCTTCATTAGTACTGCCAGAACTGTTATTGGAGGAGGACACAAAAGCTAAGTTTTGTGTGCTTGAGGATGAGCTAGATGACCCCTTGACTTCAGGTTCATAAACTTTAAGATTGTTATATAGATCATCTAAACTCATTGTATCAAGATCAGCCTTGTTTCTCCATACCACATTATGTGTATTCCACTCTGGTGACAAGCTTCTCAGAAACTTTTGATTTATATCTTCTTGAGGAATTGAGACTTCCACAAGTGCTAGTTGACTAATAAGTTTCTGAAGTCTGTCAAAGGTCTGTTCAATATTCTCAAAACTTGGAGCAGCAAAATTCTCATATTGTAGCTTCAAAAGGTTCTTCCTGGTCTTCTTGGTAGCAGCATTCCCTCCAAACCTTTTCTCAATTGCTTCTTACAACAATTTAACGTCCTTGATGTGATTGAAAGTCAACTGATGGTCATTAGGAATGCCAATCATGAGAGTGTTTCTTGCCTTAACTTCCAGTCTTCTTTGTGCCTTGTCTTCAGCAGTTTTAATAGGCAAGGTAGTGACATCACCATCAGCAGAAGTTTCTGTTTTAAGTAAAGAATTGCCAGTCTCTATGACCTCCCACATAGATTAATCAACCATCTAAATATACTGCTCTATTCTCATTCTCCATAGCTCATACTCTCCAGACTTGAGCATTGGCACCTTTGATGCAATAATCATGTGTTTAGATTCTGACTCCATGTCTTCAGTAAGATGAGAACAGTCTTGAGTTTAAACAGGTTCTTCTTGATCACAGCTTCTAGATCACAAGCTCTGATACCACTTGTTGATCCCAGTTATGCACTTGATAGAATCCTTTAGCTTGTAAAGGTTTAGCTATGCTAGATAAATATAACACAACTAGGTATAGAAACTGTCTTGGAATATATTAAAGTTTATGCGGAATCTAAACTTTAATCTTAAGAAGAACTTAATATTGAATAATCAGTAAACAATGAATATCAAACAAAACACTTCAATATTATTAATATAATACGAATACTCAAAAGTATTAGGGTTTACAACCTTGAAGTTCTATGAAAAATGTATATATCTCTATGCCCTAGGACCTCCTTTTATAGACTAAGGAGTCCTAGTCGGCTTACAATTACTTGCTATACAAGATAAATCTTAAAAGAATCTTTTCTATATTTATCTAACCGACTATACAAGTTTATCTCATAAGCAGTACAAACTAAACACTCTAGCAGTTGTATATCTAACTCTAGCAGCTTTAACTCTTTAGCAGTAGTAAGTTAGTACTAGCAGTACTAACTTTTCTTCTAACAACACTAACTACTTAGAGTATTTTCCTTCAAGTTCAGTAGCATTTGTAACTCTAATAGCGGTTGTAACTCTGAACAGGCAGCAGTAACATTTAGTCTAGCAGTAGTAACCACTTAGTGTATTTTCTTGAACATCTTCAGCAACACTAGCAGTAGTAAAATACACAAGCAGTTGTAATCTTCGTAACTAGCAGCAATAATGACTTAAAGCATTTCTTGTGTAAACCATTAGCAGTCTTAACCATGCAAGCAGCAGTAACTCTTAAACCCAACATCTACTATCAGCATATTCTTGATCTTCTTCATCATCTTGTTGTGGATGTCCCTGCACATAAAATAAAGAAAATTAGTTTCCTTTGGGGACCCATGCCATTACTGACTTGGATCTGCCTCGTGCATCAATGTAAGCATATTTCTTCATTGTGATTGATGCACCATTAGGTTTGATAGGTCTCCATACCCAACATGCTGAGGCCTTAACAGCATTGCTCCCTCTTACCCTGACAGCATTTCTTGTCCTAGCAGTACTAACTGCTGGTCTAGCAGTACAAACTGTTGGCCTAGCACTCTTAATTGTTTGGCTATATAATGTTGTTATATACTGAATGGGCCTTCTAACTGTGTGTTGTGCGGGTTTAGAAAAACTTGACGTTGGTTTAGCACTAGCACCTGATGATTTGGGGTAAGTATTATGAACTGGTCTAGCAATATTAACTGTTTTTAGGCCACTCTTCATCAAAACTACTTTTGGAGCCATATATCTGTTAACACTAGAGTGAGAATTTCTTGAAAAACAGTTTTGATGCACCCTTGCATTACAGTTTTGATACACCTTTTTATTCCCATGTACCATCCTTTTCCCCTGATGGTAATCACAATAAGCCTGCAAATGATTAAAACTACCACAAGTATAGCAAGCCTTATTGTACATAACAAAATCACTGCCTAATTGTTGGGATTTTAAATTGTTCCAATTTCTCTGGTTACCCCTAGGCCTGTGTGATCTATACATCTTAGCATATTTGACTGTTTTCTAGCTGGATTCACTTGCTCTTTAGGTTTAACAGATTTTACCTTAGCATTACTAGGAACGGTATTTTGCTTTTGTACCTCAGGTGTAGACTCAACATGATCCTCATTATCAGATTCCCAATCTTCAATAATTGGTGCATCTGAATTCATCTTTTCTACCTGAACTTCTGACACGTTCTCCTCAACAAAAGATGTGTCAAAAGTTTCACCAACCTCTTTGAAACTATCCTTACTATCACTCTTAACTTCCTTAAATTCGGGTTCTTTTTCTTCCTCTAGATGGGACAGATCAAGCTTTGGGCATGGAAAGTTCCCTCTATATGGTGGTGCAACACTCTTATAACCTATACCTTTCTTAAAATTGTTTGTAAGTTGACACTCTACAATTTTATCTAGACTTTTAGTTGACCCTGCTGATGAACTCAAATAAGTACATTTTATTACCGTCATTTATCCTATTTATTTGACTTGTTTTATTATATTATCTGTGAGAATCGATACTTTAATGTTTACTTTTGTAATTCTCAGGTAAAAACAAGTATTATGTGAAACTTGGCGATTTTGGACTAATTATGGAGCAAAACAAGCAAGAAGTTAAGAGTCTACTGAAATGTACAAGATCAAGACATTCTGCTCCAGATACGCCGCATCTTACTTATTACATACGGCGCATCACTATCAAGATTTCACAAGATACGATCCAAGACAGCAAGGACATGCGCCGCATCTAAGAATGGAGTTACGCCGCATCTTCTGGCGGTGTACGAATATTCCTGAATATATTAATCTTGGACCCCACGCGAAGTTAAGTCAATGCGCCGCATCTTACCCTCAGACAGAAACTATAAATACCCCAAGACCAGACGAATTTCAGGGGTTCGACAGTTTTAGAAGACCGAAGACCACAGAAACCCTAGGACGAATTCAGTCGAGATAGCAGCACAAGACACACCTTGAACGAAGATACAAGAGCTGTAAGAAGGTCCTGCATGTATTTAATTCATTAAGTAGTTTTGTTTTATTGTGTTAGTAAACTTTAATTCATCAGGATTGGTGGCTTGTGTAATGTGACAACGGAAAGGTTGCACTCCCTTAAAACTGCTTTCCCATTAATTAAAGTTTATATGTTGATGTCTTTGGTGACTTTTATTAGTGCATTGATAACCTCTGTGTCTAGCTGAGCGTTGATCGGGTCGCCATGCCTCTGCCCTCGCCTATTTATTAGATCGCCTATGCATTCTATCGTCTGTAGAAAAGTAGGAAGAAAGATAAATAGGATAGTCATAAGTAATCATTAAGGGTTTACTTGCCGATAAGATTAGAACCAACGAGAAAGGACTTAATCTCGGTGCGTTGCATCGAACTATACACTTCATATAAAACTAGCAATAAAACAAGTGACAAGCTACTTAACTATCAGGACAGATCTTCTTATTGTCTCGAGTATTTATCTGTGTACGTGTGTGCTATTCGCTGATTCGTGCCTATTAGTTTAGTTTATTATTTAATTGCAACCAAATCGTGCCAGTCTCTCAGGCTGAACCCCCTTGCGTTAGAATTAGGTTGTATAGCTAACTTAAGATATTAAAATACTTATTAGAATAACCAGATAATACGTTCCACTCTTAGTGATCGACACTCTACTTACCATTATATTCATACTGACCGGGTACACTGCTCGTTAAAGTGTGTGTGTTATTGATAAGTCGGCTAAATATAAATTTAAAACTTGAATACTGCTAAAACCACAACGACATACCGTGGGTATAAATTAGAGCATACGCACACGCGCATCAAGTTTTTGGCGCCGTTGCCGGGGAGTGAATTGTTATTATCTGTTAATTTGATTAGTATTTTAATTAGGTTTTTCTTTTTAATTTCTAATCTAACCGCTAACTTTGTTGTATATTAGGTTAATTTGCATTCATTGTATTATTTTGCATATTTTCTGTTTTTGTGTGTTTAATTTTTGTTTATTTTCGTTTGTTTTTATTTGTTTTTATTTTTCGTATTTTCTGTGTTCTGCTATCGTTGTACTGAGCTTATTCAAACGATACGGCGCATCTATTTTCATTGATACGGCGTATTGCGTTTAATTTTTTTTATAAAATACAACGCGTTTAATTAATTCGATACGATGCATCTTTCCCCAAGATACGGCGCATCTGTTTTTAATAAGAAATTTTTCTAAACGTTAACGCGATACGACGCATCTGTTTTTACAGATACGGCGTATCTATTATTTTAATCAAAAACAGTTTTCGAATTATTAAACAGATACGACGCATTGATCTCTGTCGATACGGCGTATCTTCTGAATCAAAAATCTTGTATTTTGAAACGTAACGAAAATACGGCGCATTAACTTTTGTTAATACGACGCATTTAATTTTAAATAAATATCTATTTTTGATAATTAAAGCTGATACGGCGCATTCTAATTTCTAAGCGGCGTATCTATTTTCTGAATTAAGTCTGATTAAATTTTAACGATATTAAGATACGGCGTATCCCATTTGTAGGATACGGCGCATCAACAGCAGATATCAGAAGCTTTTATTTTACTTTGATTGTTTCACTCTTCTTTTGCACGAGTAAGTTTTATTTCAGGAAGATGGACGATCCGGATATTACAATGGAAGAATATATCAGACTTGGAGAGGAAAGAGCCTTGAGCAATAATGGGATCTACGATTGGAAAAGAGCAAGATATGGTGCACAAGCCATTGATACGAAAGAAATCACTATAGAAGAATACTTGATTCTTGGACGAGAAAAGTCAAGGAAAGAAAGAAACAAATTGCCGTTTCAACACACTTGGTATATGTCAGATGATGATGAAGAAGATTCATATACCATGAAACCAATTCCGGCAATTGTTATTGATAGTACTTTTTCTCCGGAGATTGCACAAGATGATGTGTATACGGAACCCTACGTTGAAGAATATTCTGCAATCGTATTACCACCATTAGACAATCCAACGGGTGAAGATGAAAAGTATTCTAATTTTGATTTCGAACCATTTGACGCCATAGTTTATGATGACATACCTCAACCAGATTTTGATCCGACAAGGGATTTTGAAGAAATCTGGGATTACTTATTTCAGGATGAAATTCGGGACGATGCTGAAATTACAAGACCACTAGTTGAAGATGGAGACTCACAAGATGAATTGGAGTCACTTACAACAAAAAGTGGTACTAATTTATTTAATATTATTAATCCCGTTACTAATAATCTTGCTAGTTTTCCTAAACATGTTGCAGAACAAAAGAATGATGAGGTCAAATTTATTACACTACCTATTGAAGCACATGAAGCATCTGTGATCAACCCGTATTTGGTGGAGCTCGAAGAAGAGTTTGGTGATGAGCTCTTATATATTGCTATGATTGATGAAGATGATGATTTCGACCTGATGCGTGGTTTTGCAACCTTACAACAGGTTTTACCTCTCGAGGGATCTCAAGAGGCTTACAACCCCACCCGGCAGTGTACCTGACCGATGTAGTATAGTGTAGGGGTAAGTATGGGGGATTGATCGTTCTCCACAGGGAATAGTGTTCGTTAGGTATGAAAAACTACTCTAATAGGTCTAAGGGTGAGGGAAGATTCTTTTTATGTTTTTATAATTTTATGAAAGCAAGTAAAATCTCGGGTTTGAAAGAGTGGGCGGAATTAGTTGCTAGTCAACTAACCCAAATTACTACGAATGCAAATAAAATAAAATAACTGAAAATGAAAAGGTGGTAAAACTTATGTGGAGAAAAATGTGTTTACTTAGATTTCCTTACTCCCTAACTATCTTTTACCGGTTGATTAGTGTGTATTAATTGCGTGGATGACGGGTGTATTCCTTAATACCAATCGTGGGGTGGCGTACGTACTTCCCCAACTCTACAAGCTCCTACTTCACTCCTATGTCGAGCCGGCTAGGAAGCTCCTAACATGGGATCACTAGAATTTGCTTGTGCATTAAATACAACCATAAAAACCTTTAGTACGCATTGGTTCATGTTTCTTAAGACGTTCAAGCAAGTTACCGAATAGGAAGTTAGCCAGTTTTCTTAAGCCTAACATAGATAAACAATCATCCAATACAACTAATAACACACTAATAACCAATAATCAATAGCTAGGTTTCATTAGATCTAAGCAAACACAAAGAAAACCTAGCCTAGCATGTTAAACAAAAGACAAGAACAAGATAGAATCAAACAACACATAGACATATTGAATGATTAATTGATAACTTATCTTCAATGTAACATGGAAGATCTCAAGGCAAAAAGCCTTGAAAAAGCTGCTAAAATCGTCTTAGGGTTTTCACACACAAAGTTCCACAATAAGTTTCACACTAATGACAAAAAATTGCAAAATTATATATAGACTTTCAGATCTGACGGCGTCACGTTATGGAGTGTGACGCCGTCACCTCGCCGCTTTTAGGGTTCCCGGATGGCCTTCTTGACGCCGTCCCTCTTTAGCTCTCCAAAATCCGTTCTGGCTTATCAAGGCTTGACGCCGTCGGAATTAGGCGTGACGCCGTCTGGCTTTAACTTATACCGTGACGACCTTGATCATTCCAAAGGGTGACGCCGTCAGAATTCCCATGCAAATTTCTCTGGCTTATCATGAGTAATTTTCATATCCACCACTTTTGCCAAGCCATGACGCCGTCAAGAACAAATCCTGACGCCGTCCAAGGTACTTTTCAGCCAGTTTTTGAGACTTTGTCGTTTTCTTCACTTTTATGCTCCAAAAACGTCCAAAATGCTTCCTTTTCCAGATTTCTTCTCCAAAGTACCTAAAATGACAAAAGGAACGATTTAGGGCAATATTTGATCAAATAAATACGATTTAGGGCTTAAATGACCCCTTAAAAGCGGTACACTTTTCGCTTCATCACGACCCTATAAAGGTTATAGAGGAACTCGAACTTTTACTTGCCAAAGACCCTTTCTCATCTTCTGAGGAAGTCAAGGGACGCCTTACTACCAAAGAGACTAACCAAGAAGAAAGGAGACTCATTTTTCCTCAACATACTACTCTTTCAGATGAAGTGGTCAAGTCATCCAATTTATCAACCAAACCGGGTATGAATAGGGAAGATTTACATATATTGCCGAGGTATGATCTTTATTTATTTCTTCCATCTTTAATAGCAAATTTACACTCTTTTCGTGTTTATTGCTACTATCATCCGCACTTGATCCCAAGTGGGGGGAACAACACCCTATTACACAGTAAATAAGGGTGGAGTCAGGCTCGTGACTCGAACAAAAATAAGCGCTTCGTGGGAGGCAACCCATGCTTATCTTTTATTTTATTTTCTGATTTTGCATTGAGTCAGTCAGGCCCGCAGAGGATACAGCGCATCTCAATCCTGAGATGCGACGCATCTCCTGCACTGGTCATATCTTACTTTATTTTTCTGCATTTTTACTTTTTAACTTTAAAACTTTTTGTCAGTTTATTTTAATGCGGCGCATCCCTGGTCAAGGATGCGGCGCATCTTCTATTCTGATTCGTAATTATTCCAGGCTCGATACGGCGTATCTTCTTCCATAAGATACGGCGCATCGACTGACCTGATGATTTTCAGTTTTAATTTTTATGTTTTATTTTTTTTACTAACTACTAATGTATTATGCAAGTTTGAACCTTCTTAATTTAGGTGTGTTTAAAGTCTTGGTGGTATTATAGATTCCCGCATTTCCTGTGGATACATCAATTACGAAGCTTAAACGTTCTCATCCACAAGAAAGATGATTTTTGCTCTTATACTAATGGAGGATCATACCGAGCAAATCTCAGGGGAGTTTTTCTGTTCTAATTCTTTTATTTTCCAGTTTTTAATCTTTTATACAAACAACGAGGACGTTGTTTAACTTAAGTGGGGGGATTGGAGAATTAGAACACTTACTTGTCCTAAACTTTTCAAAATATGCTTAAAATGTGCTTAATATATCAAAATTTAAAATTTTTTAGCATGTTTTTGTTTAAGATCTAAGTTGCATAGCTGCACACATGACGTTATTTTCAAAAATTGTGATTTTTCAAAATTCACAAATCTATAAGTGTGCCGGTGACTTGTAAACTTTAGAACTTGGCTTGTATACTATTCGAGACCACCATAATAAGTATTATTTTATATAATTGGAATGACTTGTCTAAATTGGTAAAATTCTAGGATTACACCCAAATAGCCTTTATATGTTATGTGTTATTAGCTAACTACACTGGTTAGTTAACCCCCGTATAAACCCTTTTGTTACTCTCACTTTTAGAGTAAGATACCCCTAGAAAAACACTCAGAGCCATTCCTTTCGTTTCTTACACCTTTGTTAAAATGTTTCGTTACACCCTTACACCTTAGCCTACCCTGTAGATTAAAATCCGTGGTTGGTTAATTGCTTTAGGCAAAGTGTGTTTCCTTACATTACCTATGTTCGCGTGCGTAATTCATTATCTATGGTTAGGTCGGGAAATTGCACAATGCAATTGGAGTGAAAGTGTAACACCCCAACCCGACAAGGGTAAAGGTGTCACAAGTACATGGTTTCATATCAGATACAAGCATTCAAGAAATAAAATAGCGGAAGCCTTAATAATAAAATCCAAAGGAAAATAAGTCAACACGACTTATATCAAGTGCAAGACAGAAATAACGAAGTACAAAACAGAATCCAAAATGCCCAAACAATGGCATTACAGAAATAATATCCAAATGGTCACACTAGAATGACAAGGTCTAAACTTCACACAAGTTGCTCTCATCCCAAGCTAAACCCAGCTCCTAGCTTAAATGTGCCTGCCGCAGGAAAAGAAATGCGGCTGAGCTACGAGAGCTCGGTGAACAAATATAACGATAACAAATAGTAATAGAGAATAGTACAGAATAACAGAAACAAAGGTCAAACAGATGTAATATGGTTCAAGGGATAAGTCAAAGAATAAGTATAAAGGAAAGAGGAAATGGATAGTAATCCACCAATTACCAAATTAAAACATGCAAAAATTACCAAATTACCCCTGAAACTTTAAAATTTAATTAAAGCTTATTTAAAGTACCGAATTAATCTCGAACCTCTGGAAACGAACTACAAATCAAGAGAGATAATTTTGAGGCAAGCTTCTAATATTTCTACAATGTACAAAAGAGCATAAATTACACTTAAATACTACATGGGCCGATTATATACATATGTTATAATTTGATTTTATTTAAAAACATTTAAATTACAAATTAAATTAAGAAAATCACTTAATTAAGGTAAATTGATTTGGTAAAATTAAGAGGTCCGATTCTTGACCCTATCACTCCCCTAACATTTGGTCTTCATCCTAATATAACAACCCCATGATTTATTTCTCCCAATTAACCCTAATTATCTTATACCGAGCACACCAAAAATCCCACACACATCATCTGATTTTTCTGAAGAGAGGAGGCATTTTTCTGGAGTTCTTGGTGGTGCAAAAGAGGTGAGAAAAATAGCTACAAGTCCTGGGAGTCGCTAGTTTAGGCGTGGTGATTTTGGAGTCGAAAAACTTGGAACCGAGCAACCTAAATTCGTCCCGTGTGATTCTTTCATTCTACAATTTTTTTGGTAATTTTCTAGCCTTCTCCTAATCATATATAACGTGTAAAAATTGTTGAAATCAAACCATGCATCATATATTGATCGAACGAATAATAACGAGCATAAAACCCTAATTTTGGATAATCGGATCTTATTAATCCATACGATTTTTCCTGAGCTTGTATATAATTTTCATGGGTTCAATATACATCATATAACATGAGAAAAATAATCATTCGAATTGTTTGAGTCGAATTCATGATTTATGGATTTAATTGTATATCGGGTTTTTAGAACATAAAATGGGAATCGTGATAAATTATTAGAACCGATTGAACTAGGGTTCTTGTGTGATGAAATCTGGAAATAAAAGTGATATAATGATGATAAAATTATGGTATAATGATTGGGATTTTTAGAATCGAGTTTTGATATAATTTTGTATTTACCGATTTAAAAATAATATGTTAAGGGGGTGTTTTGTAATTATTAAAAATTGTGGGATATTTTTGTAATGTTTTATAGATCAGGGGGAATATATAAAAATTATTATATGAGGGCCTTATTTTTAAATTGAGCGAGATATGGATTTAATGTGTAAATATTTTGGCGAATTGAAAAGAAATAAAAATGAGGGACTAAAAATGTAAAATCTGGAAACTCAAGGGTTCTCGGTGTTATTAATGCTATGAAGGGTGAAATGTATAATTTTGAGTAATTAAGGGCTTAATATGTAATTATATTTAAATTATTATGCGTTTTGCATTTTTGATAAGTATAAGGACTAATTTTGTAAATTACCGAAACTTGAAGGGCTTGTCGTGCCATAATTAATTTAAAGGGTATTTTATGCAAATATGAGTTATGAAGGGCTCGATGTACAAATGTAACATTAATAAGGGTTAAATTGTAATTTACATAATTATAAGGTTTAATTTGTAAATTAATTAACTAAAAGGGTGTAACTTGTAAATATTTGAAACTTGAAGGTCGAATGTGTAATTCTGGAAAATAAAGTATTCGAATGGTAAATTATAATATTTCTATTTTAACCTTGAACTTTGGTAAACTTGTCATAATTAACCCTGAACTTGTGTAACCTGTCAAAATGGACATGACTTCCATAATAAGCCTACATTAATGACTTGACTTAATTATATCACTTGAATCTTGCTAAATATGGAAACTTACTAAATTGGAAGATAACTGAAACCCCTTTCGTATCTCTGTCTTTTACTCCTTAGGTTCGAGGAGGGAGTGATTGATTTCTGTCAGTCTTTGCTACTTTTGTATTCTTGCTTGCATTTGAATAAGGTACAGATATTCTGCCCTTTTCAGTAAGGTGCCTTCGTTCTCTTTTGAGTTGTTGATCTTGATTCGTATTAGGATTTCCCTATGCCATTGCTATGTTTTCCCTGTTTGTGAACCTTGATCTGTTGTACTTATTCTTGAACCTGTGGTTGAACCTTGCCTTGATCTTTTGTTTCACACCTTGCTTTGAACCCTGCCGTGAACCTTATATATGAACCCTGCCATGAACCTTGACCTGAACCTTGATACACTTGATATTATAACTGGATGAGAAAATCTTTTTAATTAATTAGGAAAATGTTTTAAGAAACTATTTGTAAGACTATCTTTATAGAAACCTTTTGAAAAGACCTTCTTTATGAAAACCGTTTAAAAATCATTTTATGGAGACCAGTACTTAAGGATTATTTTGACACTTATAAAATGGCCTTTTAATAGTAAACTTTTAAAGTGAACTTTATTATGAACCTTTGAACCTCCTGATATTGACCTTCCTGATATTGAACCTTCTGATATGAACCTTCTGACTTGATACTTGATACCTGATACTTGACACCTGACACTTGATACTTGATACCTGATACTTGACACCTGACACTTGATACTTGACACCTGATACTTGACACCTGACACTTGATACTTGATACTTAACCTTGACCCACAGTTTGATATTACGAGCCACCCACCAGGCATGAGGTGTTCATGTCCTTGTCATTGATGCACCGATGACTTGACTCTAGGGTAGGAGAGAGATGTCCTATCCCGTCCCTGACTTGATTATATGGCGTGTATTGGTAGACTCTGGCCAGCTGGGGCGTATGGATGCATCCTAGACTTGACCTGATTTGTTTACTTGTTATACCTGGTGACTGATGGTGTGTGCGATGCACGTCTTTCACATCCTGGGAGCCCGCGACTCCACCCCTGAGAGGTAGCCCCTCACCCTGTATTTGGTACCGAGGTCTCCCCTCCGTACACCCTGATTACTGGACTTGATATGATTTCTGTTTTCTGGGCTCGTAGTGGATTTCTGTTACCCTTACACTTACCTGTACTACTTCCCTTAACCCTTGACATATTTGCATGACCTTGACATCACTTATCTTTCATTACTGTTACATTATACTTGCACATTATTTCTGACCGGTTCGTATTTCTTTTCTTATTCATTATTCTGTATTATTGCTTGTTTCTGTTATATCTGTTCACTGAGCTCTCGTAGCTCAGCCGCATTTCTTTTCCTGCGGCAGGTACATTTAAGCTAGGAGCTGGGTTTAGCTTGGGATGAGAGCAACTTGTGTGAAGTTTAGACCTTGTCATTCTAGTGTGACCATTTGGATATTATTTATGTTATGCCATTGTTTGGGCATTTTGGATTCTGTTTTGTACTTCGTTATTTCTGTCTTGCATTTGATATAAGTCGTGTTGACTTATTTTCCTTTGGATTTTATTATTAAGGCTTCCGCTATTTTATTTCTTGAATGCTTGTATCTGATATGAAACCATGTACTTGTGACACCTTTACCCTTGTCGGGTTGGGGTGTTACAGAAAGTAAATATTGTATATCTTTGAGTTTATTTTTCGTGTGTTTACTACTTTCACTATTACTGTTATTTCTGAAGTCATGAAAAGTATGGAAAAATTATCCAGAGTTATCATTATAGTAATGTGGTGAAATTTTACACATCTATGTTTATGTTTAAAAAAAAAAAAAAAAAATCGAAAAAATAAGAAAAGAAAAAGAAAAAAGGAAAAGTTGGAAGTTTGTTTTAACCAACTTATATAAAGTTTTGTATTAAGTGGTCGATATCACCACTAGTTGTTGTATATTATATCTATGGATTGAATGGGAGTTGAACGTTATGGGAACGCCAACTAAAGGATATTCTTTGATTGAGAACTTGTTGAGTATAATTCGTGTCTACCTAAAAGCGTGTGTTTCAAGTGTTAAAGTGTGAGTTATTCTATGATATGAGTCTTATTTATGGGATGGTTGGGATAGTGATTAACCACACTTAGGATTTTAATTTATCTGTTTTGTTTATTTTTCATTTTACAACAATTTGTATCCCAAATATTATCCATACCCTATATTATTCTTTATCCAAACCTTTGATTTATTGAGATTAGGGATTTGAGCAATCTTAAGTATCGTAGTCGTGGATTCGGCTATGTATTTATGATTTTGTCGCCCTTTTTGATATAATATTATTGGTGAAGATTACTTGGTCCTATCTTTAGCCTATTCGAGTTAAGGATTTGAGCAATTGCAAGTATCGTGTTCGTGGATTCGATCATGTATTTGTGATTTTGTCGCCTTTTCTGGAATTTGAGATCGATAGAGATTAAGGAGAATGATTAACCCTTAAACCTACAAACCCTTTTTACCGCTTTAGACTTGTTATTCCTTGGCTTTAGTGGGGGAGATGTGTATACTTGCCAAGCTTATGATAGAATATTCGTCACGACTGGACAGTTAAACGATTAGATTTGCTTTTATCGAATTATTTTATTCTACTTCTAATTCGTTAAGTGTTTGGTTGTGTGATTATGACAAAAATGAATACATGCTTAAATATAAAAATAAATCCTAATATCTTTTAGGATACATTTTCATAAGATCAATTCTAAGGTTTACTTGGGGACAAGTAAAGTTCAAGTGGGGGGATATTTGATGAACTCAAATAAGTACATTTTATTACCGTCATTTATCCTATTTATTTGACTTGTTTTATTATATTATCTGTGAGAATCGATATGTTAATGTTTACTTTTGTAATTCTCAGGTAAAAACAAGTATTATGTGAAACTTGGCGATTTTGGACTAATTATGGAGCAAAACAAGCAAGAAGATAAGAGTCTACTGAAATGTACAAGATCAAGACATTCTGCTCCAGATACGCCGCATCTTACTTATTACATACGGCGCATCACTATAAGGATTTCACAAGATTTTATCCAAGACAGCAAGGACATGCGCCGCATCTAAGAATGAAGATACGCCGCATCTTCTGGCAGTGTACGAATATTCCTGAATATATTAATCTTGGACCCCACGCGAAGTTAAGTCAATGCGCCGCATCTACTTATTAGATGCGCCGCATCTTACCCTCAGACAGAAACTATAAATACCCCAAAGACAGACGAATTTCAGGGGTTCGACAGTTTTAGAAGACCGAAGACCACAGAAACCCTAGGACGAATTCAGTCGAGATAGCAGCACAAGACACACCTTGAACGAAGATACAAGAGCTGTAAGAAGGTCCTGCATGTATTTAATTCATTAAGTAGTTTTGTTTTATTGTGTTAGTAAACTTTAATTCATCAGGATTGGTGGCTTGTGTAATGTGACAACGGAAAGGTTGCACTCCCTTAAAACTGCTTTCCCATTAATTAAAGTTTATATGTTGATGTCTTTGGTGACTTTTATTAGTGCATTGATAACCTCTGTGTCTAGCTGAGCGTTGATCGGGTCGCCATGCCTCTGCCCTCGCCTATTTATTAGATCGCTTATGCATTCTATCGTCTGTAGAAAAGTAGGAAGAAAGATAAATAGGATAGTCATAAGTAATCATTAAGGGTTTACTCGCCGATAAGATTAGAACCAACGAGAAAGGACTTATCTCGGTGCGTTGCATCGAACTATACACTTCATATAAAACTAGCAATAAAACAAGTGACAAGCTACTTAACTATCAGGACAGGTCTTCTTATTGTCTCGAGTATTTATCTGTGTACGTATGTGCTATTCGCTGATTTGTGCCTATTAGTTTAGTTTATTATTTAATTGCAACCAAATCGTGCCAGTCTCTCAGGCTGAACCCCCTTGCGTTAGAATTAGGTTGTATAGCTAACTTAAGATATTAAAATACTTATTAGAATAACTAGATAATACATTCCACTCTTAGTGATCGACACTCTACTTACCATTATATTTATACTGACCGGGTACACTGCTCGTTAAAGTGTGTGTGTTATTGATAAGTCGGATAAATATAAATTTAAAACTTGAATACTGCTAAAACCACAACGACATACCGTGGGTATAAATTAGAGCATACGCACACGCGCATCACCTGCATATTTCTCTATATGCATCTTAATGCTATCTTTATCAAGCTTAATCTTTTCTAGCTGATTTTTAAGCTCTTTAATCTCTATATCTTTAAACATGATATCTCTTTTTAACACAGCTATGTCCTCAATGAAAACAGTTTCATTCTTTTTATAGAACACTAGTTGTTCTTCTACAACAGCTAAGCCTCTTTTATGATTTGCTAAATGATAATTTGATTGGTTTAGCTCTATTCTTAAGTTATCATACTGTTTTTTAAGTGTTTCATAGTCTTTTAAAGCTAAGCATGATTTTGAACAAGCTTTAACAGTATGTACCTCAGAGTCAGAGAAAGCCATCAGTGCCATCTCTGTTGGTGCTTCTTCCTCAGCCATGAAGCTCCAATCAAAACCAAGTCCATCTATAGCCACCATTGCCTTTGAAGAAGACTCCTCCTCATTCACAACCTTCCTGTTTCCCTCCTAAGACCTAGATCCCCTGCTTCTTTCCTGGTTTCTAGGCCCTCTACATTCCCTAGCAAAGTGTCCCAACTTATGGCAGTTGTAACACTCTACCTTTGATTTATCAAATCCAGCAGTATCACTACCATTGATAGTGATCTTCTTCCCTGTCCTCTGGAAGAATCTTTTGGCCCTCATGCTTAGTAAAGCTAATTGCCACTTCAAATCCATCTCCTCCAGATCATCTTCATGAATTTGAATTAGGTCTTCATGTACAAGCTGTGACCCTTTAGCTTGACTAGCCAGAAAAGCATAAACAGTATCATCTCCTAAGCTAGCAGTACTAGTTTGAGAACTAGCAATACTAACTTTAGGGCTAGCAGTACTAACCCCTAAAGCAACATGAACCTCCTCTGGACTGCTATTACTGGGAGATGACACAAATGCCATGTTCCCAGTGTTGGAATTTGAGCTTCCAGTCTTCTTGATCTCCTGTTCAACAATTTTGAAGTTGTTGTACAAATCATCAAAACTCATAGTATCAAGATCTGGCTTGTTTCTCCAGACCACTACATGAGTGTTCCATTCAACAGGTAAGCTTCTCAAGAACTTTAAGTTTAGATCCTCCTGTGGGATCTCAACACCCAACACAGCCAGTTGGCTGACTATCTTCTGAAGCCTGCTGAAGATATGGTCAAGTGATTCAGTGCTTGAAGCACTAAAGTTTTCATACATCTGCTTGAGCAGAGACTTCTGTGTCTTCTTGGTGGCTTCATTACCACCAAACCTTGTTGTAATGGCTTCAAACAAGGTTTTAGCATCCTTGTATTTGTTGAAAGTCAGCAGTTGCTCATTGGGGATAGCCATTAACAACATGCTCCTTGCTTTAACATCGTTTTTCTTCTGGAGCTTCTCATCAGCAGTAACAGGACCAGATACAGTTATGGTTTTAACACCATCATCTACTGTCGATTCAGTAGTTTTGGGAGTGAAGGAGTTTCCATTCTCAATAATGTCCCAAAGTGTATAATCCTGCACTTGGAAGTACTGCTCAATCCTGAGCCTCCACATCTCGTAGTCATTCTGCTTGAGCAAAGGCAGTTTAGCTGTGGTTGTAGTTTGTGTTGTTTCAAGATCCATCTTCTTGAATGAAAGTAGAGTTCTTCTGGTATGTTTCTTCTAGAGCACAGTTTCAGAACCTTTAGCTCTGATACCACTTGTGAGTCCTAAACACGGATCTTGCTGAGCTTGTTAGAAACTTTGTTTAACACCAAAGAGTATGCGGAATCTACTCTTTAATGCTTAGAAGAATGTTTAGAATGTATAAAGCAATGTAACAGTGAACTCTGTATAAACACAATGTAACCAAAATGATTCAATATTATTAAGAAAATAATACGAGTGATCTGAATATCACTAGGGTTTACAACCTTGAATCTTAACAAAACAAACGGCTAAAAGATATATAAACCTTAACCTATGACCTCCTTTTATAGGCACAAGGAGTCCTTTATAAGATAACTATTCATGTACAATATACGTATCATTCTAATCTTATAAGATATATACTGAATCTATTCTATACTTATCACAAAACACGTCTTCTTAGCAGTACCATCTTCATAAGCAGTCTCCAGTTATGCTAGCAGTACTAACTCAGTAGTACTGTTAGTTATATCTTTAGCAGTACCAACATTTACACTAGCAGTACTAACTCAGTTAGTACTATTAGTTATCTCTTCAGCAATACAAATTGTTAAGTGTTTTAATTCCCAACAATTTGTTTTTGGGATAACGACTCCAACAAGCACCAAAAGTATAAGCTTCGGAAGGGGAGGCTTCGAGCCATCAAGGCTGGCCCTAGTATCGGTCTAGATGAATGGCGACCCAGGGGATCACAACTTAGGGTGACATAAATTTGTAAGCCCATATT
The DNA here is from genome assembly GCA_021014915.2 of Artemisia tridentata subsp. tridentata. Lineage (NCBI taxonomy): Eukaryota > Viridiplantae > Streptophyta > Magnoliopsida > Asterales > Asteraceae > Artemisia > Artemisia tridentata. The sequence continues at coordinate 126,892,565 of CP139508.1, forward strand.
ACATGAGGATGTAAAGAATTATGAGATGGATGAAGGTTTTGAGGATGAAAAGGAAGACTTTCTTGGAAAGAGACAAAGTGGGTCAGAAAGCATGTTAATTCATTTATGTGACCGGCGTCCACGTGATGGGGAAATGAAATAAAGTTATTTGTGAGAAGGAAACTTATCATAAACTCAACATTTACTATTATTTGTTTTGTGGAAAAGGTAAACCCTTACATCTTTTACTGTACACAATAAGTCATGGTGAATACTACTCAACACTTTTGTTAAGTAACGTATAGATGGAGGTGGTTGTATTCACATATTCGAGAAACCTATTTTATGCTAGTTTATTACATATTATTAAGGTAAAACTTCGACCAGAGCAATTCGTTAGGATTGGCAAGGCCGTTAATATATTTATTGTAGTATACGAGGAGGCGTTGCTACCAAAATGATAGTAGTTCATACATGGTCCACTCATAGTGTCATCTTAATTCGACAGAGGAGGAACATGAAATAATGTTAGACATGCCATAGTAGACGCCACATATCGGATATTTAGCATCCACGAGTAACGGCGTCGTTATTAATTGTCGATTATGTTATAATTTGTTCTATTTTCTACGATCTGAATAAGCTCTAGCACCGTTGAACTGGAGGGAATATAATAGTATGATATCTTCATCAGTTGTGCTACGGTCCCATTGTGACTCATTTATGTATTAATACGTATGAAATATTATATTTTTCATATCTAACGGAAAAAGACAAGAGCTTTCGTGTTTTACTGTGTAGGGATAACTATATGAGGTTCCACATGCGTAACAATTACAAGTTTTTAAACATAAGTTTAATGTGACTCCCCTGGTTGGCTCGCGACCTCCGTGGAAATGTAGTCCATATTCAAAGGTGGTTATACCCAAAACGCGGTTGCCATATAAAACTAAGGCCAAGTTGCCGAATGGCGCAAGACGCCCTAAAAATGGTTCATACCCATAACGTGGTTGCCATATAAAACTAAGGCCAAGTTGCCGAATGTGTAACGCCCCGTGCCCGATTAGACCAAAAAACGTGAAAATTTTTCATAAAAGAACACCCGAAAACTGACCTGCTGTCACTCTTTTATGAACTGACAAAAATCGGTACACAATCAGCCCTTGAAGCTATTTTTAAATGAAAGTAGACTCAATTACCTTCAAAACGATAGGTGGTACGACCCGTGACAACTTACGGATTAAAAGATATGATTTTTCAAAGTTTACCAAAATCTGCCCAAATCAAACCGAAATTTGGAACCGAAATTTGGGTGTCCCCAAACCGAAATTTCAGTCCCAAACCGAAATTTCATGTTCCAAACCCAAATTTCACCCCAAACTCACTCAAAGCCATTAACAACTCATACTAGATCGTTTACATAGCCAATCAACCCGTTTGCTACCCAAAATGGGTAGCAACACGCTTAACCCAAACACCCCTTTTACAACATAACCCTTTTATACCTCTTTTGACCCGTTTCTCAAAAAGATAAATTCTATGACCCGATAATTAACGAAACTTTCCAAATTTATTCCTCATATCATTGGTCCAATTTTCATATAAAAACATTCATCGCTAGACACTTCGAACTAGTACTTTTAAAAATGGACGGGTTATGCATAAAACACACTTTTGACCCATTACCACCCCAAACCATGTAAAACCACTTCATTGACTCGTCATAACTAACCAACATACATAACTTATCATACCAAACTTGACCCATACAACCTTGACCCGCTCATACCCCAAAATGGGTAAAAACACCCTTATACCAAACACTCCCTTAAGAACCCATTTCAACTACACACTTTTACCCAATACACCTATCCACAACATATCCATTTGAAAGCATACATTCTTTGTCATTTCTAATATATTGAAAAGTTGTTAGTACAAAGTTTTGACCCGTAGCTTTCCAAAATGGGTGAGTTTGGCTAAATGCCAAACACCCTTCTAATTACTACCATATTCACATAACAAAAGGACTTCTTGACATTTACATAAACTTGTCCAACGACCCAACTTAAACAATGATCATAAACGACGACAAGACCGCTAAATGACAAAATGACCATATGAAAGGAATATACCCAAAACACGAAAAGACACGTCGGGGGCTTCCAACTTCAACACGCTTGGTCCAAAAGAAAACGGTCTTCTACTACATAATCACTTACACCTTTTCCTTACCTTTGCTCGATCCTTCAACACCTATCAAGAAAAACATCACAACTAAACACGTAAGCAAAACGCTTAGTAAGTACATGGCATAACAAGCTAAACATCATATATAACCATAACTAGTCTAACCACTAGTTAAGCTAGCGATATAGGGGCACTTACCTCGCATCGACATAGTCGACCTAAACACGATCAACCCATAAGGTTGAACCTCATCCCATAGTTAGCCCAACGACTAACTAAGCTACATCTAGAATGGATCCATACTAGCTAACGCACCCTATACCCTATACTTCACCATTATCATGTAAACAAACATGATAAAGCTAACACAATAAACATTATCATACCAAAATATGATAAAGCTAAACAAGACATGTTATAACCAATGTACTTACCTTGATTCTCAAGCTCAATCACACTAACAATAGCTTCCCCACTTATTACTTGCTTCCTATAACACAATCATCTCAAATTAGAGACTAATTAACTAGCTAATCATGAATTAACAACCTTAACTTATCATACTAAATTTTCACTTCAAGAACCCTAATTTCATAATTTGGGGAAATCACTTACTTGATGAAAAGACAACAATTAAGGTTTCTCAAGGCTTCTTTGATCACTTCACAATGGGAGATTTAAGCTTAATTATAATCTTGCTCTTCCCTCCTCTTTTCTCCTTATGAACCGATCTTCACAACTAAGACCAAAGGAATGTCCTGGACATTTCTAAAATAATCTAGGCTAGTATATTTAATTTAATGAACTTTACCCAAATGGCAAACTTAGCCCTTCTAGTTCTATTCTTTCTAACTTACCACTCACATTTATTTAGCTAACATATATCTCAAAACTAATAATATACCATACATATTATTTACATAACTAGTACCTTATCGGGATACGGGTGTAACAGAATGGCACAAGACGCCCTAAAAATGATTAATACCCAAAATGTGGTTGCCATATAAAACCAAGGCCAAGTTGCCGAATGGCGCAAGACGCCCTAAAAATGGTTCATACCCAAAACCTGGTTGCCATATAAAACTAAGGACAAGTTGCCCGAATGGTGCAAGACGCCCTAAAAATTGTTCATACCCAAAACGTGGTTGCCATATAAAACTAAGGCCAAGTTGTCGATGGCGCAAGACGCCCTAAAAACGGTTCATACCACTATGGTGGTTGCCGAATATTATGGTCTAGGTGGCCGATAAGTGCAACATGCCTCATCTTTCCTTTGAGTATAATAATCGAGTGACTCCCCCGGTTGTTGGCCCCCTCCGGGGATACATGTAGTCAGTGCTTAAAGGAAACGTTTAGAAAGACACAGGAACTCAGGTATTTTTCATCGAAATGGTTCGCTCTGCGCGTTATTTGGGTGAGCACCCTCTCTAATAAGCTTTGTAACAAGGAGGCATTTAATGCTCCTATTATGAAGAAATGCTATAAAAAACTAATTTAAACAGTAAGCGTCTCAAACATATAAGCTTGTACCTCCGGAGCTATGTAAATAGTAAAGGTAATAAAAAACAAGTGTTTGTTGTACGTTTACGATAAAAACTTAAATCAAACATTAGCTTGTACCTCCGGAGCTATGTAAGTAGCGACGGTAATAAAAAAACAAGTGTTTGATGTACGTTTATGATTAAAATATAAATGATATATAATGACACCTCACAAAAAATAATGATTATGGTAGAGAAGTTATGTTTTATCTGGGTAGGAAACAAAGGGATGTTGGAAAGGACATGTATGACTTTCGGCTTCAGGCTACGGCCAACGATGCAGTCCATAACCATTCAGAAGGAATTATGAAAAATATAAATATAAAGACAAGACAAAATTTAAGTATAGCATCATTGACTATGTCAACAATACTATACTGGGGGGACATGATGACGTATGTGGTCTGATAGATCCGATCTGTTTAATAGAGCGTTGGCCTCTGGATCGTTTGGTAGACTTCCTTTGTCAGTATTGGAGGTTTGGCTACACAGTGGATGAACAATACATCACATTTACCTTCACAGGGAAGACACGCCAATATGGTGTTCGGATAAGAAAACCAATACTAAAGTGTTTCGTATGATATTAACAAACTGAATTTAAGTATAGCATCATTGACTATGTCAACAATACTATATTGAGGGGACATGATGACGTATGTAGTCTGATAGACCCGATCCGTCAGGACATCAAGATGAAAGACCCCGGATGGAAGACCCAGATAGAATGTTCGGATGAAAGGCACTTGGCCAAACCAACCAAGCCAAATGGCTCAGATGAAAGACACTGGATGAAAGGCACTTGGCCGAACCAACCAAGCCGAATGGCTCAGATGAAAGGCATTGGATAAAAGGCACTATGCCGAATCACCCTAGCCGAATGGCCAAGGAAACATTGCAGTTTCCCGCCTAACTGTTTTCCGCCTAAAAGTGTCACTATCACCAGATAAGGACAAGGAAACCCACCTATAGATAGAGTGCATTTACCACTCTCAATGGTATGTTTTCCCCTCTCTACAACACATACATATACTTTCTCTCTCTAGAATTACTCTTCATTGGAGGGTGTGTTCCTTCCTGCTATAGGCCATTCGGATTGGTCCTTCATGCTAGGGGCGCATCCTTCCATACTTACATCATGCAACATTTACATACTTATATACTTATGCTAAATCCTCTATCTACGAGGTTCTGACTTGACCGTCGGCGGGTGGTTCCTGGGGCTTCGGCCTCGGGGCTCCTTTTAACGGGTTCTTTCATGTTTGTAGCATACTTCAAGGCTCGGGACAAAGATGAACGGCACGAGAGAGTCATCAAGACCAACCCGACGGAAGCTCTTGCGTGTTTGGAGTAAAGTACAGAATTTTACTTCAACATGGTTCCCGGGGCTTCGGCCTCGGGGCTCCTTCTAACAAGTTCTTTCATGTTTGTAGCATACTTCAAGGCTCGGGACAAAGATGAACGGCACGAGAGAGTCGTCAAGACCAACCCGGCGGAAGCTCTTGCTTGTTTGGAGTAAAGTACAGAATTTTACTTCAACATCATACCATATAACTAAATTATAAATATTTTTGTTTCATAAACTCTTTGTATTATGCATAAATATTTTAAAACTTTATAATTATCTCACCTCACTTATATGTATTAAATTATGAAAATGTTTAGAATCTTGAATCTGTTCAAAACATGAAGCATGAAATAAGAATTTGTTGTCGATGAAACACAACATAAAGTTTTTTTATAGGTTTCAAACCTTTTCATAAAACTACCCTTGTGGATGCTCCTAATTATCGGTTAAAAGAATATTAGGAAGATAAATTGGTCACCGTCTTATAATAGCTTACGTTTATTGTTCATATTTTCACACAACTTGTTTGTTTCTAATTAATTTATCTTTTCAAATAATAGAAAGGTAAAAGTGTCATCTTATAACAAGAAAATAATTGGTTCTCTCAAAATTTACAATTTTGGTTCAAGGTCAATAAATGAGACGAAAAAAATTGCTATATAAAGTTAAGAAAACATTTGTCTATGAAAACATATCAAAAAGCTAAATATGTAGACGCCTTTTGGACCATCCATTTCAAGTGAAATGTTATGAATGAGAGTATAGTCTAGATACAGAAATATCAAAAATTTGGAAGAGATTTTTGTTTAAGAAGAATGAAAAGGGGGAGAATTGTAGAAACAAAACAGAAAATAATGATCCATCGAGTATTAGTTTTATAACTTTCTTAAATTCAATGGATCAAGAGAATTGTAGGGTTTTACCTTTTATTTTTTTGATGAGAATTACAAACTAACAGGGCATAAATAAGGCCTAACAAATCAACTAAACAAGGAAATAAAATAAATAGTATCCCAAGAAACAAGGAGAAGAATATATGGACCAAAATAAAAACCAATACTCCCCTTCAAGATGGAGCATGTAAGTCTTTAATACCCATCTTGCTAAGTAAAAAATGAAGTTGCTCAAATCCAAGGCCCTTAGTGAGTAAGTCAACAAGCTGCAGTTTACTTTTAATGTCCATCGGGACTATCTCCTTAGTATCCACTCGTTCTTGGACAAAATAACAATCCATTTCGACATGCTTTGTTCATTCATGATAGACAGGGTTGTTGGCAATATGACGAGCTGCTTGATTGTCACAAAAAAATTGAGTAGGAGTGGCGATGTGAACCTGCAAATCCTTGAGTAGCCACCTAACCCAAAGAATCTCGCTAACAGTAGAAGCCATTGCTCTATATTCTGCCTCCGCTGAAGAACGAGACACAACCGATTGTTTCTTTGTCTTCCATGAAATAGGACTTCCACCCAAATGAAGCAAATACACCATTTTTGATCATCTTGTGAATGAAAACCATAGCCAGTCAGAGTCATAATAGGCGGTTAGGACAGGTGGTCCTTCTTGTGGGAGGAGAATACCTTGGCCCGGCGTCCCCTTTATATACATCATGACCCGATTTGCAGCTTCGGAGTGATTTTGATGTGGGTCGGCAACAAATTGACTTAAAATTTTGATGGCATACGTAATATCCGGTCGAGTAGCTTGTAGGTACAATAGTCGTCCTACTAACCTTCGATATTGAGTGACATCGACTCGAGCCTCCTCCTCTCCCTTGTCTAGCTTTGTTCCTTGCTCAAAAGGAAAAGAACTCGGGCAACATCCTAACATACCAATGTCTTTCAGTATATCCAAGGTGTATTTTCGTTGACTTAAGACCAACCCGTCAGTTGTTTTTGCTACTTCAATCCCAAGAAAGTATTTCAACAGACCAAGGTTTTTATTGTTGAATTCTTCATCAAGTTCCTTCTTTGTTTGCTGAATTTTTTCAATGTTGTTTCCGACGATGATAACATCATCGACATAAATGAGAATGGCGACGTACACTCCTCTTCTCTGATATGTGAACAATGAATGGTCTGCCTTTGATTGTTTGAAGTGCAATGAGAGGAGAAACTTGTTGAATTTCTGGTACCAATTTCTTGAAGCTTGCTTAAGCCCATAGAGAGATTTTCAAAGGCGGCATACTCTTGTCTCTCATTTCTTTAAAAAACCTTGAGGGATCTTCATATAAACTTCCTCATCTAAGTCTCAGTGTAAAAATGCATTATTCACGTCTAATTAGTGGATAATCCAATTCTTCTTTGTGGCAACCGCCAATAAAATCCGAACGGTTACAAGTTTGGCCATTGGAGCGAACGTATCATGATAATCAACTCCTTCCCTTTGAGTGAAACCCTTGGCAATGAGTCTATCCTTGTATCTTTCGACTTCTCCATTGGACTTATACTTCGTTTTATAGACCCATTTCGAGTCTATCGCTCGCTTTCCCTCCGGCAATTTTTCTAGCGTCCATGTTCCTTTCTTTTCAAGAGCCTTTATTTCCTGTTGCATAGCGTCTCTCCACTTCTCATCCTGTGTAGCGCTTGGCTCATCGTTTGAGTTGATGGCCGTCAAGAAAGCTTTATGGGAGTTAGAAAATTTATATATGAGAAAAAAATGAGAAATAGGGTGTACCGTCGAGCTGGCCTGATTGAAGTCGGGTTGAGAATTATCGATCGAATGGGGGAGCTTTAAGACATAATCGTTGGAATGAGTCGGTTGTGACTTCGTTCTTCGTGCTGGTTCATTTTGGATGTTAGCGGGCTCATCACGGCCTTCTAGGCCTAAATCAAGATTGGAGCCAAAAATCTCTTAACCTGCATCGTCACCTCCTTGTTGGTTTATTGGGCCAAAATCATAACCATTTTCTTGTTGGGCCTGTACACTTTCTCCTTCATTCATGTGGTGTCTCATTTTGGATTTTGGTTGGCCCATCATCATTATTGCAATGCTTCTCTGTGATGTTCTTGAAAGGAAAAATAATCTCCATGAAAGAAACATCCCTGCTCACAATTATCTTTCCACCTTCAATGTCATAGATTTTACACCCTTTGGTTCCTTGTGGGTATCCTAAAAAGACTCCAGGCTTACCCCTTTGTTCAAACTTATCCCCCTTTGTGTTATGGTTTTTAAAATAAGCTAGACATCCAAGGATTCTCAAATGTTCATACTCAGGTTTTCGTTCCAAACCAATTCGTAAAGGGTTTTGTTTTTGATCACCTTGGAAGGGAGGCGATTTATAATGTACGCAACGGATAAAATACATTTCCCCCAAAATCTCTTTGGAATGTTTGCCTCAAATCGTAATGCCCGTGCTGTTTCTAATAAGTGTCTATGTTTCCTTTCCATGACTCCATTTTGTTGAGGGGTGTGCGGGCAGGTCGTTTCCAATAAAATTCCCTTTTCATTAAAAAAAAAATCATAGAATTAGATGTGAACTCACCACCGTTGTCACACCTAACCCTTTTAATTTGTTTTCCAAATTGGACTTCAACAAATTTATGAAAGTTCATTAAGCATTGGCTAGCATCACTTATATGTTTTATAAGGAAAACCCACACAGCCCTATTGTAGTCATCAACAATAGTTCAGAAAAAATTTGCCCATGTGTATGATGGAATACGATAACCTCCCACAATATCACAATGAATAAGCTCAAAACAACCATTAGTTTTTATAGAACTAATAGGAAAAGGTGTTCGGGCATTGTTTCGCCTTAACACAAGAATCACAGAAAGCATTACTTGAATTAATGGAATTATTCTTTAGAAAATCGACATTCGAGAGTTTCTCCTTTGAAGCATGCCCTAATCTTTTGTGGCATGTATCCAAAGTGGTCATCATGGTCCTCCTCCTAATATTCGACATGTCCATAAGGTACAACCCCCTTGGCATCTACCCGCTCCAATCAAGCTCCTCATACGTAACCCCTGCATGACAAAGAAATCGGGGAAAAAAGTTACAGAACACTGTAAGTCATTGCTTAATCGGCTGACGGAAAGGAGATTATATTTGAAATTTGGAACGTAAAGTACCCCATTTATTTTCGCTCCTCCTGGATGCGAAAATTTCCCTCTTCCCATGACAGGAATGGCACTCTCGTTCGGTATGACAACCGGTGCCTCATTTGAGGTGCTTTTCTGATTTACAAGAAAATTAAGTTGATAGGTTATATACTCAGTGCAACCCGAGTCAACAACCCACACATTGTCCCTATTACCTGCCAAGTTAGCCTCATGTTTTGTTTCAACATCATTTTTGAATCCATCACCAGAAAAGAAGTTCACAAATAACTGGTATTGCTCGTCACTAATCCCGGGTATGGGACTAGCTCCTGTGTCAACGCAAGCTGCCATAGATTTTGCCTTGTCACCTTTCTTTCCCGACCACCAATCTGGATAACTAATTAACTTGAAGCATCCCTCTCATTTATGACCACTCTTTCCACATTCTGTGCATTCGTCATTCTCCTTCCCTTCCTTTACCTGCTTAATGGTACTCTTTTCCTTAAAGAACCTAGTGTTAGCTTCACATTTCTGAAAGGCCTTAAATGCATCAGATTTTGGTGTGGCTCGGTTCTCATTAGATATCTTTCTGTGTCTTTAATCTTCTGCCACCATGTGATAGGTAGTCCCCAAGGTTGGGATCGGTTTTGTCGCTAGTATTTGATTCTTGATAACGTTAAAATCATTGTCAAGGCCCATGAAGAACTCATAAAGTTGTTCCTTCTCAACATGTTCAACAATCTTTTTACCCAGTTCACATGAGCAGCCATTGCAAGAGCAATGCGAAAAAGAACGGATTGATTGAGACTCGTCCTACAGGGCTCTGAAACGAATGTAGTAGGTGGAAACGCTGCTGCCATCTTGATAGGTGGTGGCGATTTTCTGTTTGAATTTGTAGGCTCTTGGGGCACTCTCCTTCCCGAACCTCCCTTGCAGATCTGGCCACATCTCTGAAGCCGTGACAACATACTTCACATTGTCGCAAATGGTTTTCTCCATGGTTGTAGTAAGCCATCCTTTTATCATTGCATCACACCTCATCCATGGCTTGTATTTTTTCGAACCGATCTCAGGCTTCTTGATAGTTCCATCAACGAAGTCCATTTTGTTCTTGGCAAAGAGAAAATTGGACATCTCTTGTGCCTAATCCATGTAATTTCCATCTGTGAGGACTTCATTAATGTGTAGTTGTTTGGGAAAATCTGAAGGGTGTAGGTAGTATGATGACGACGGGTCGATTGTATCATCGAGGCTTCCGTCGGTTTTGTTGGATGTTTTTGGAGCACCGATTTTCAGGGCAGCAACAGGGGATTGGATTTAAGGCCTTAAACTTGCTCTGATGCCATCTTAAATTCAATGGATCAAGAGAATTTTAGGGTTTTACCTTTTATTTTATGATGAGAATAACAAACTAAAAGGGGCCTAAATAAGGCCTAACAAATCAACTAAACAAGGAAATAGAATAAAGAGTTTCCCAAGAAAAAAGGAGAAGAATATATGGATGATGCGTTTTCGTTGTAGGTGATTATTTGTTTATCAAGTTTTATATTTATATTTTTCCGACTTAACCTATAACGAACACTAACGGGAAGTGTACTCGATCAATGTAGCCTAGTTGGTAAGTAGGGTGTCGATCTAATATACTAATTCTAAAGGTATTCTACTCTACTAAATTAACTTAAAACTAACGCAAAGGGGGGTTCAGTCTGAGAGACTGGCACGAGTTTGGTTTTATATTAAACAAATTAAATAAAACAAACAATGGAAGTATTAAGACACCAAAGATAAGAAGAACATATTATCCAAGTTTAGTCATATAAGATATGCATATTAAGTTTTGATAAGTCTAAGACCTGTAGCGATGGTGCTCACGACTAGGTGTGGTCTGTCCTACCTCTAGTTCTTCTAGAGTCTAGATTCCGTTTTAAGTATTCTTGACTGACTAATACTGTTACAATTAATCGGAACCCTCATAATGCTGCTTAATGATTACTAGGTTTATATATTATTTATCCCTTTTATAGGCTTACATTAACTATGCAAACGATGTTAATGAAGTAATTGTGCGAGCCTAAGGTTGACAAGGCACGATAAACTCAATATGTAATCAAAACGAAGACTAAGCAACCTATCGAATTAGTAACAAATCAAAACATCAAATAATCATAAACTTGGCTAACACATAAGGGTGTTAGCCCATAATCTCTTCAGCAAAGTACATAAACATAATCAAAACGCATAAAGTATGAAACACAGTAAATACGATACGCTAACCGAATGATTAAGTAATATAACAATGATTAGAGATGTTCTTCAAGGATGATTGGGTCTTCAATATGGATCTTCTACTGTTTGGAGAGGGTTTTGATCGTCTGGGAATGACCCTTAGGGTCCCCAATGATACCCTAATTCGTTAATGAGTCTTTTATTTATAGTTTTTGAAATTGGGGTCGATACGGCGTATCAGAAGGGTTTAATACGTCGTATCGATAAGTAAACGTAGCCTCCAAGTCTGAAACTGACACGATATGGCGTATCCAGAATTCTAATATGGAGCATCGACCAATACGGCATATCTAAGTACTCAATACGCCATATCTCCTTCAGGAACAGATAGATCTCCTTTTTCTCTTTCCGTGGCCGCTTGAATCAACTAAAATGGGGTCCGGATGAAGATTTTACGGCCAAAATACGAAAGCATCTTCGAGTGTCGTCATGTAATATTGACTTCTTCATTAAGCTTCTAATCTTCACTTGATTTCTCGGCAAGGATTGTATACGGCCTATACAACGTATCGGATTGGTCCGATGCGGCGTATCAAGATAACTTCGCGCGGTGTCCAAGATTATGATATTCCAGAATATTCGTTCACCGCCATAGTAATACGACGCATCATTGATCATTTGATCTTCATACAACGCATCTTTGTCTTCAATATCTTGGAAATCTGGTGAAGTCTTGAGATTGATACGGCGTATGTTGTTAATGTCATACGGCGTATCTGGAGTAGAACAAGTTGGGTTCTATTCGTTGACCAAAGTTTCATATACGACGCATGGTATAAATCCACGCGGCGTATGCTTCAAAGTCAAGCAATGGTCTTCATATTCGTCTAAGTCTTGTTATACGTCGCATCTATCAAGAATGATACGGCGTATTCTTCGTCAGTTCAGTATACTTTTCCAACTTTATCCATTTTGCTCCAGTTTACGTCCAAAATAGCTAACTTTCACCAATTGCTCATTTATAACTGAGAATTACAAAAGTAAGCAATTAAGTATCAATTCTCATATAAAATAATACAAAACAAGCAATATATATATATGATAAATGATGCTATAAATATGTTGTTATTTGATGTCATCAATGGACCAAAATAAAACCCAATAAACTTAACATTTATCTAGTGTGAAGATGACAAGTATGTCAACTAGAATATGGAGTGAACAATACAAACTTTTTTTGCATGTTTTTCTTGTGCTTGTATAATGGGTTTTGGGGTTTTTTTTTTTTATCTTACAAGGGATAATTACAAAAATAGACCATGGATCGAAGTGATTTTCTTTTCCTACCCCGTACCCCGGGCAACTGGGCAACTCGCCCCATATGATGACACGTGTCCCCAGTTGCCCAAAAAATGTCGATTGTTGCCCAAAAAATACACAAGTTGCCCAAAAAATTGTCAAAAAGTGACACTTGTCACTTCCAGATTTCGGTTGCCCAAAAAAGTGCAGGTTGCCCTTGACAAAAAAATTATTTTCCGATCTCGGGGTAGAAAAAGGAAATCACTTGGTTGCTTGGTCTATTTTTGTAATTATCCCTTTTTTTAATCTTACAAAAGATAAATTTGTAATTATTTTGGTTAATTATGTGTATTATCATGGATAAAGTTTGATACATTTGAATTAATGATTCTTTGAAGATGTAACAAACTTAAATATAAGAGTTAATTTCATAAATCGTCCTTGTGATTTGTCAGGTTTAACGAAATTGGTCCCTACAATTTTTTTTTAACAGATCCTCTCCTTATTGTTTTTGACTCGTATCAGGTTTGGTCCCTGTGGTTTGCAGTTTTTTACTAGTCTTAGGGACCAAACCCGATACGGGTCAAAACTATAAGGAGAGAATCCGTTAAAAACAATTGTAAGGACCAATTTCGTTAAACACGACAAACCACATGGACAATTTATAAAATTAACTCTAAATGTAATTTCTTTTATTGCAAGGAAAATAATTTACACCTTATTTCCCCTTTTGGCATAAATTTACACCTTATCACTACCTACTATTTCAAACATGTCCAAAATAAGACTTAAATCTATAATTTAATGGTCGATGAGTCACTCATATATCGCTAGATCAAATGCTCTTTGGTTTAAGTATAAGTGATACACACAATATGATATATATTAAAAGTGTGCATATTAAATGGAAAAAATACATTAAAAAAATTGTCAAGTTATATACATTTTTTCCAATTTTTTGACTTTGTAAATAATTTGATAGTTTTACAGAAAGTATATACTGTATGTACTAATCTAAAACGAGTGACAAAGATACTCGAAAGCATTTTAAAAGAATACAACTTAGACATAAACACGAATTATTTGGTGCTACGCCTCCAAAAAAACCACATATAACATTGGTTTCGATGATTAAAGTAGTATGTTTTTAGTTTACAGCCTTTACCAGGCACGTGCTCTTATCGTCTCGACCAAGATATCATAAAACTCAAAACCGATACTTTTAAGTCATAAGCTAAAAGGTTGTGGGCTTAAATTCCGTCAAGAACAAAAGTAACATCATTATGGATGGCTATGTGTAATCATAAAGCCCCACCATGGGGCGTTTTACGCCATGTGGCAGTCCAGTCAGCAACGGGGCTCCAAAGAAATAGGTGCGTAATGGTGGGTGGGGCTTTATGCGACACGTGGCACAAATATAGCCGTTGCTATATACATTCAACGTTTGATTTTTTTGAAAATACAAAGGGGCAAGGCGCTAGCATACTCACGCCCTTCGGATTTTTTTGGGCTTTAGCGCCCTTGTGTAGTGGTTTGGGGCGCGAACGAGGCAAAAATGGGGTGCCTAGCGCCCCATTACAAATAGCCTTATGGATGCATATATTTAACTGAGTGTTCAGGTTTACTTTAAAAAACAAAATAAAAAATTGTCAAACCATTATCTTGCTTAAAACTCTCAAAATGATAAAAGTTAAATTACTAGTATTATGCATTTAATTACCATTTTTTAAATTAAACAACTAATTTCCTCTGAACTCGACAATGTCAATAAGATATGAATGAATGATAACAATATACTAGTAATAACTATTTGAAAGTATGACAACTTTTCTCTGAACTCGACAATGTCAATAAGATATGAATGAATGATAACAATATACTAGTAACAACTATTTGAAAGTATGACAACTTTTTTAATGCACGTTGCTATTACATTAATTTAAACTAGTAATTTTGTCACAACTATTTGAATACATATCAACTTAACTGCTTCATCAGCAGCCTTGCAGGCCACCACAGTAGCCTCAACATCACCGGTGTGCCCAACCATGTCACCATTTGGTATGTTCACACATACCTATAAGTACATATAAAATATTAGTTTTTAATAAAAAATTTAAATAAACACCTTCATACATTTAGGAGGCAATTATTGCTCACCTGTTCAAACTTTCCGCTGAGGATAGCATCACGGGTCTTCTCACCAATCTCATAATAGGTAAGACAAAAAGAAAAGAAATCGTACGCTGGTAACCGTTAGCTTCCATAGGGGCGCAACCCGCAAAGACAAATCTTCCACCTGAACGTATCAGATGTAAACACATGAGCATAACATCGAATAAAGAAAAAAGTAATATATTCAACAAAAAGTTTTATGTGGGCGTGTACGTGTTTGATTTTTATTGTAATGAATCTTAATTAGACAAAACTCATATAACTTACCGGCTGAAGAGTGTGTGATGTTAGAATCTGGACCTCAACGTCCTTGAGAATGGGCTCACCCTTCTTGTTTCTCTTTACCATGTCCTCGGCATTACCGTCATCGGCAGTCACAACGTATATCCCACCCACTTGCTCTACTGCATCAAGGATCATCTATCACCATACCAAAACTAACAGTCAGACAATCATTTTCTCCAACAGAAAATAAAAATACCAATACAAAATAATATAGAGGCAAACTGGGCGGGTCGAAAATGTCGTGTAACAGGTCAAAATGGACTTTTGTACGGGCCGAAAGGCCAACACCCTATCTCAATATTTATATAACTTTTTTTTTTTTTTAATGTCTTTGTTAAAAATTATTATAGAACATATTTTTTTATTAAATCAAGAATCTAGTTTTTTGGCAAAACAATTCAGCAGGTCGTATTTAAAAAACACATTGACCGAATTTCAACATGTACACAAACCACCAGACCCGTTTCATTATTAGCTAACTATATGAATTTTACACATAGACCTACAAAAGACAAAGGTTGACCAAATCAAAAAAACTTTGAATACCATATAGTTTTACCTTAACAGCTTCATCAGCAGCCTTGCAGGCCACGACAGTAGCCTGAACATCACCGGTGTGCCCAACCATGTCACCGTTTGGTATGTTCACACGTACCTATAAGTACATATAAAATATTAGTTTTTAATAAAAAAATTAAATAGACACCTTCATACATTTAGGAGGCAATTATTGCTCACCTGTTCAAACTTTCCGCTGAGGATAGCATCACGGGTCTTGTCACCAATCTCCAAAGCTTTCATCTTTGGTTGGACGTTCAAGGTAATACCACTATCACTTGGAATTTCCACATATTTATGAGTATATATACAGTTCATGCCATTTGGTCTTCTCCGTACCTGTTAGCATTATTTCTTTAGTCTTCTTTCCTTTGTTTTGTTAACCAAGACGATAAATTCCTGGAAATTATCAAAAAAAAAATAAAATAAGCAAGCGTACATAACTGACACACCCATAAATAATGCAAAAGCATGTGGCGTACTTTGCCTGTATAAGCTCTGCACCAGTTGCCTTCCAAAAATGAAGTTGAAGAAATTCATATTGAATCGGAGACATGTAAAAGACTGTAGGAGAGTGAACATATGTGTTTATATATTACCTTTTGAATAGCTTCAAAAATAGGTAGAAAGACATCAGTATCGTAGTTGCACAACTTGTTCTGAAAAATTGCTGCCAATCTTTCGAAACCCATTCCGGTATCCACGTGTTTGGCAAGGAGAGGTTTCAAAGAGCCATTGGCTTCCCTGTTAAACTGCGGAATAGAAACAAATAAATGCACAATCACCCATCAGAGTTGCCCTAAAGAAAAGATAAAAACTTGAGGTTCGTCTTTAATGAAGCTCAGCATAACCTTTTCATATGAAAGCGCACGACATATCTGATGGCCCTACAAAAGAGGCAATAACAACAGTCAACGGTAACAGAAACCAACAACCAACTGCAACATGAAAGAAAAATGGAATCTTTACAGAAAGTATAAACGAAAACCCTGTTCGAGTAAGCTTTACCTTGACAACAATGACATGTGTCGCAGAAAAAAATGTTCTCGTGTTGATCGTTGAAACATAAACAATTAGGCTCAGATTAGTAATGCGGACCGGGTCATAGAAACATCTGAATTTCAACGTGGCTGCATATAGACACGGTTCCAATCCGGTAACTTTATTTGTGTCACAAACAAAAAGAAATATGGACATGAGATATGCCACTTACAATGGGATCACGTGCATTATCTTGTATGCAATTGTTCCAATTTACAACTAAGATTGTGAGGAGTCACCATCTGAAAATGAGGAAAATAAAAATATATATTCAGTAATTTAATTACCTGAGAAATTAATAACTCTTTTATACCTCAAATATTATTAGGAAATAAAATATTAAAGATTGCGAAAACCGTCCGTTCAATATACACGTTTACCTGGCATGTAATTCAGCTCTGCCATTATACCTTTTTTAAATCAACAACTCAATCAGTGAACATCCTTGAGCAAGGCTGTATTCATGTGAACCCAATGGATTTACCCATAGTTAGAAATGACACATTCAGTTACATGACAGTTTAGTCAAATCATTATTTACCTTAGGTGAGTACTGCACCATCAATGTTTTGTCTTATAACCTAAATGATAAAAAGACTGCACAATCTGCAACATTAAAGAAAGCTAACCTGAAAGAATCAAACTTCTATTTTATAAGCAATATCGCAAAGTACCCTTTAATTGGGCGAAAATATCAGAATATGAACATCTCCAGCTTCCTTTGCTGCGATCTCCTTTAGAAATGAGATGTACTCGAGTTATTTATGCATTTCTTCTGGAGTTCCTGTACGGATACAAAAAAACCGAGAACAAATGAATTAATATAAAAGGGAAAAGGACACAATAATCAATAAATGTAATTGCAAGACATTATCCAAAATGTAAGAAATAAGTAATCGAATGACCTTGTGGTATTGGGCACGTGTCTATTATCCTCGTGTGAACCCAAAAAATTTGCTTCCACCTGTCCGCTCACGCCTACAATGTTAACAACTATCAATCAATTAGTAGCAAGTATTTCAAAACCTAGATACTGTTTAAAAGGGAAAAAAAAATCAATATCGATGTTGCGTTAATTCCAGGAAGGACTGAAATTACTGGTTCACTTGCCTGTAACTCTGTAAGTGATGGTTGTGTGCGATTGCTATAACCTCGCAAAGTACCGCATACATTTTGCGATGGCCTTTTCACACCTTCCAAATTACGAAAACGTGAAATAGTGAAAATAGGTGACAGACGGTCTAGTAGAAGCAAAGCGTACCTGATTATCCTTTGTTGGCAGTTTCTCAATTCCGTCACCACGTTCCGTCTGCAAGCTGCTGTTGATAGCCTGCAAAAACTACACACACCACGTAATTCAAAATGGAGAAGTTAAACAATCTGAGTATAGAATTAAAAAAAGAAAAAAAAACGTTACTTTCCTGTACATAAAACCTCATGACTGACATGTATTTTTATTTGATTACTGATCCCATGACATCGTTGCTGCCAAAATATGAATCCCGAGTTTTACGTTCCTGAAAAATTAGCATAGTTCATTAAAGCAACACCAAAAAGGAAAAAGATAAAAGATACTAAACTCTAAACTTTTTAAACGCACGAACCTTTAATCCGCGAAGCAACAGTATGAAATCAGATACGACACTATGGATCAAAGGCAGAAAGAAAACCTATTCCATAAGTCACAACACAAATCAAACAGAAAAATTATAAAAAGCTATAAAAAAAATAAACAATTGGTCCCTCAATACTTTTATCAAACACCTTGGCAGTACTAATTCCACTTAATTCGTTCAACAAAATATTATAGCTCATTTTGTTGACTAACTGATCTTATACAGTAAACATAAGCCTAAATTTCATATCCGATAAACATAAGACTAATTCGAAACCTTCAAATAATACAAAACACACAATTAAATCACTTTACAAACAAAAAATACCTTGAACTTATGCAACATCCTTGTCGAATTTGGTTTAAAATTCACAAACAAATCCTTTTGAACTGCTTGTCTTTCCTGTTACGAAAGACCATAACACAATAGTAATTAAAAGTAAAATTTTAAATACAAAAGAGATGCATCAACTTAATTGTACCTTGTAATGGCTGTTTTGGAAGATGACTTATCTCCTTTAGAATTTAAGAGCTCAATTATAAATCTTCTTAACTACGACAAAAAAAATCAATATTAGCAACATACAAAGATCTTCAAAAAAACCACAGTTCTTTTAAACATGGCTAGGTAGTATTAACCATGGTCCAAATACCCTTGAGGTATAGCACTAACCACGCATCCAGTAAAATCAAACACCTTCGGTCCACCCTTCCAACCTGCAACGATATCCAAAAATATTTGTATGAATACACGACCGTTAATTAACCCCCTAACGCTGCAAATCAAAAACCCAAAGCATTACCTTTTATTTGATTATTCTCACTGCTTCTGGAAGAGTGGAAAGTGGAAGTAGGGATGAAGTCGGATCATCCTCTTTTGGTTTTCCTTTCACATCCCTCGATCATCATCATCAGCAGAGATGCGTGTAGCGGTGGTTAGGTATGTGTGGGTGTGGGTGTGTGTGGAAAACTCTGGAAGAATAAGATAACCGGAAAATGTTAATGAGGTAGGTACGGTTTATCATTTGTTAGCCATCGTAAAAAGGCTAAAAGAAGCGAGCGAAGAAACGAAAGGGGAAAACCTGGAGCCCACAGCCCAAAAGCTAGCCCATCACTGCTACAACAACTGTAGCAAAACTCGACGCTCCATTATATATAGAGTAATAATAATAATGGAGTAAGAAAATCAGGAGCAAATGATTCAATAATTTGGGCTGGACCAAGAAACTTCTGTTCCTGTTTGGTTCACATTTCTTTTCCATCTAAATCAAAAGAAAAATAAACAGCACACACAGCCAAACAAACAGGAACACGAAATCACAACACTTTGTAAACAAATTCACAGAGGAAAAAAATTCGTGAGTATTTCAGGCACCTGGATATTTTTTAATTACTAATCGATTTTATCTCGTTTATTGATTGTGTGCAGCTGCTTATCATTTTTAGTTATTATAATAAGATGGCAAAGGCGTTATCAAGTATGTTTTTGAAGTCAATTCAATCTACTCGTACATCTGCATATTCGGTATGATTGTATTTCTCTTTTTAGATAGGATGGAATCATGGAGGGGGTGTTTGTCTAAGCTTATATGTGAGCTTATGAGCTTATTCGATTTCGGCTTATGTTTCATGAGCCCCAAGTTTCTAGCTTATTTCGAGATTTATGGGCTTCTATAAATTTATTATATCATTATAAACCATAAATCTCGAAACAAGCTAGAAAATTGGGGCTTATGAAATATAAGCCGAAATCGTATAAGCTCATAAGCCCTCATATAAGCTTAAACAAACACCCACTGACCCACAGAGTATAATTAATTGAATTTTTTTTTTTTTTTTTTTTTTTTTTTTTTTCGGAACCATATTGATTGAACAATTACACCTAGGGTATGTTTGGCAAAACTAGCCATAGCAATTAGTTGTGGTTGTAACTTGTAAGCTATTTATTTTATAAAAACTTTTGGCAACGTAGCTGTGTTTGTGATTGTAAAATAACGTAAAAGCTAAACGTTAATGTTAAACGCTTTATCAAGTAGCGTTTTAATAAAATATGAAGCACTAAACGCTCCTTGTCAAACGGAGCTTTCAGTTATAAACGCTAAATGCTAACACCAAACGCTGTTAACAGTTCTTTACCAAACATTTTTGTGGGACCAAAAATAAGTATTTTTTTCAATTTTACACATGCCAAATTCTTAGTAGGTCACGCAGTTGAACAATTAGTTGCGGAAATTTCTTTACTCTTTTGTGGGACCAAAAATAAATGTTTTTTTTTATGTTTCTCTTTTGTAAACAACCATTTGGATTGTTCGAGTAGGTGGCATATCTAATACATGTATATGTTGTGGGTCTATGAAGATTGGATATGACGATAAAATTCTGTTTGCACTCCTATAGGAGCTGTGTTTCTTGTGATAAGAGATTCGTCGTTATTTGCAGATGTAGGAATCTGTTTGTATGTGTCACTAAATTTTATATTCATCCCGCTGTGACTTGTCAGTTATTTAATGCTTGAGAACAGTAGTTGGTTTGCTCTTCATGTGGAAGACGAAATATTGTTCATGGATGTTTTAGTTATATTGTTATCTGATGTGTTTATGTTTGTCAATTTAGTTAGCCAGACAGTAATAGTTGCTATATCGTTTTGTTTATTTGTATTTGCTTATATGTTTCTATGGTTCGACCTGTTAGGTCTCTGGACCATTCGTGCAGTATGGCATGCGGTTTTCGACTAGTGTGCCCAGTGATCCTGATACTCATGATGATTTCAAGCCAACAAATAAGCTTGAGAATTCTGACATTACTCTAAAGGACATCGTTGAGCAGGTTGGTGATTGTTGATGAGTGTATTATGAATATTGTAATCATGTGATTGTTTTTGGTGTAATGAATACATCTTTTGGTTGCGATATGTAGGATGTCAAGGACAACCGTGTGATGATTTACATGAAAGGAGATCCGGAACAACCTCGTTGTGGGTTCAGCTCATTAGCAGTCAGAGTGTTGAGTGAATACCGTAAGTGCTAAAATCAGCAAATTCTACCTTCTTTGAAAATAATATCTTAAATTGTTAGATTTCTTAATATTTTTCTTATTGACATAAATGATTCGTGTATGATTGTGACTGGTTGACATATAAGCTAAGGATCCCGGCTTTAGATACTTAGCTTAGGTACTTAGGTAGTCTTCAGTAACACGCTCTGTAGTACACATAATTTTAAATTCTTGTTTCTAGGTGTAGAGCTAGCATAGCTTCATCGGTATGCACAATTGTTAGTTCCAAGTTTGGCGTGGTTCCATGGGTCTTAAATGAGATTTTTGGTCTTACAAAATTGGGGACTGCCATCCTATCCAACCAAAACCGGTTTGTCTGGTGATTGGGTCATCTCGTTTCAAGTGGGTGGTTTGGTTCCAATTTGGATGTGACCCTATGCATCCTAAAATCACATATGTTTCATCTGAAAACAATTTATGTATCTTAAAAGTAGTTTCTGATCCAAACATCAATTTTCTTTCAGTTTCTAGCTCTAATAATTGTCACTTAGCTCAACTATCGCGTATGTGCTTGAAACATTGAGTTTTGAGTTAGGTCAATATGTTGTCTTTTGTCCTATTAATGTTAGCACGGATTTAAATAAATTAATGGCGTAAAAGCTAAATGCTAGCACTAAATGCTTCTTTAAGTAGCATATGAAAAGTAACATTTTGAAAATATAACATGATAAACGTTCGTTGCCAAACAAGCTTTGTTGAGTGTGTTGTTGCAAGCAACAAGGCGAGACAACGGTTTGTTATCGAATAGGCGTAAATATTCGGTACGGTTATGAATCATTTTGTTTTTTTTTTGGTGCAAAGGTGAAAAATATATTAGCTCAATACCAAGGTACATGAAAAGCTTCCAAAACAGATCTAATGGCTTGAACTTGGAGCTAAAACAAAACAACCAGACAACTTACAATCCATGAACCTCAAACAAACTCATACAAACAATACTATACTGACGACAAGAGTCCAGTCCTCCAATTCACTATTATATTCATTTTGTGAAGCACCAGAAATAATCAGATACCACTTTCTCATATGGGGCATTTAGTTCTCCATTGAACTTCCCATTTTTTCTTGTAGTACAGAAGCTGGTTTGTAGTTTTAAACCATAGTTTTGATTCTTCAACATTAGGAATCCTCTTATCATCCACAAGCTTATCAATAAAATCCACTACCTTCTTATAATCTAACATTATATCTGTATCTTCCATTCTATTATCATTCTTCAAAATCTCATTTTCTCTCACATTATTCTCTACCATTCTTGATGTCATCCCATTCTTTCCACTACAAACATCTTCCACTGTTGCTCCATTGGTAAAACCATTAACCATTTTATCATTTTGGTTTTGTGAAATAGGAAAGGCAGGGAATTCATCATCATAGCTTTTTGGCAAAGCCTCAAACATGTTAGTATTTTCCACATTGCTCTTCTCTATCCCTGTTGTCACAACATTGCTTCCACTTTTCTTCCTGTATTCTTGTCTAGAAAAAGCCCCATTCCCCTTGCATTATTCTTTTTTGGAAATTGCTGCCATTGCTTCCTTCTATTCTGTACTTCCTGAAAGCCTTGTGCTTCCTTCTCATCATAGACTCCATTATGCACTTCCTGAAAATCTTGTGCTTCCTTCTCATCATAGACTCCATTTTGCACTTCCTTATCCTTATTGGCCAAATCAATATTTAGCTCATTATGCACTTCCTGCTCATTGTCACAATTCTTGCAATTCTTCTTTTCATGACCAAAAACCTTGCAATGAGAACATACTGGTGGTTTCCAATCATAAGCTACTTGAATCTTCTTTGTACCTTTCACCTTATTCTCCTTATCCCCATACTGTATTTCAATCTCATACTTATATTCCTTTTCAGCATCTAATTCAATTAGAACTCTAGCAAAATCAAAACTCCCTATCCCAGAGTGGCACATGTCTGCAGTCATTGAGTCCATTACTAGTGGGTTGCCTAAACTACTAGCTAGAGCACTAATTCCTTCAATACTCCAAGCTTCAAGAGGAACATGCATCATTTTAACCCACACAGGTAACTTCTTAGGTTCAACTTTCTGCATTCCTAACTCATGACTCCATTTCTGCACAAACAGAGGCTTATTTCTAACCATCCAAGGTCCTTTTTCAACCACAGCATTCAATCCCTCTACATTCCTAAACTTAAACAGGTAATGTCCATCTTTGCTAGCACTAATCTCTCTTATCCCATATTTACTCCACATTCTCCTAAGGTTGTATCTTAACTCATTAGCATTCATATTGTACCCAACAAAAAAACCACTAGCAGTACAACACCACTTCTCACTTCCTTTCTGTACAAGCATTTCATCAAACACTACAACTTCATTGCCACTATCATTGACTACTGTTGGTATATAGCTAAGGTTTTTAAGTATCTCATCTTTCATAACTGCACTAGCATATGACTTAGTAACCTTATTGCTCTCATTATTAACAGCCACAGATTCCACATTGAAACTATCATTTACATTCACAGTTTCAGTCTGTCCAGCCATAACATTCTCATTTTTATCACAAACCTCCTCATTAGTACTTACACTACGCATGACAATATCATTATCAGTAGGAGTATTAGTATTCACAGGAGTACTTACACTTTGTGCATCAGTAGTATTCACTTCCTCAGTATTCATATCTTTCCCCTTTCCACTCTTCTCAATAGGATTATGAGATTCAGTTTCTTTCCCAATTCTGTGAGCCTTATTCTCATTATTAACATCACCTGTCACTGTTTCATTACTCTTTTGGCTCAAATTACTAACCACATGATCATTAAACCTCACAGGAACCCTCACTACTCTAGTAGACCTCTGTTTCTTTTTATTAGACATACTAATTGCAAAAACAAAAATCAATTCGAAAAAGAGGGGTTTCCTTTAAACTCAACGAAAATGAAATCCAAGAACATCAATGTGTGCGCCATGAAAAGACAAATCAAATGCATGTTATTGATTAGAAATTCGTTAAGAATTTCATAGGGAAATGAAGGTTTAAGTTGAATTTTAATGGTGTGGTTTTAGTGGGAAAGAAACGGTTAGAGGAGAGAGAGAAAGTACATGTCATCGAATAGGCGTAAATATTCGGTACGGTTATGAATCATTTTGTTTTTACCTTTTTTTAGTAGTTATGCATGCAGTTTGACTTCATTAGAGCTTACTTTTACTCACTGTTGAAATGTGTATAGATGCTATTGCGAAATATAGCTAGTAGACGGTTTAGTTTAATTAGAATAGTGGAGTATAAGACTATCTATTAGTAGGTCTACTGCTGCGAAATGTGGTTTAGTTGTGTTGAATTAGTGTGTAGGATTAGGTTTGTGTTGTTGATTTGACGTATTAATATGTTTATCAGCTCTAGTTTAGTCTAGTTTAATTAGTATGGAGGATGTAGGATATGGCTTTATGTACTGTTAAACGATGTGTTAATTGGTGTTATGGTTGTGAAATGCTGACAGAGTTTGATTTTGTTTAATTAGTAGGTGGAACAGGAGTTTGTATACTGTTACACTATGTATTAATAGGACTACTATTGTGAAATATTCTTTACATATCTAATTTGATTATATTAGTATATAGATTAGGAGTTTACCTAGTGTTGAATTATGTAACAGTTTAGTTTGATTAGTATCTAGAACAGGAGTTTGCATACTGACTTAAACTATGTATCTTCAATCTTGAAATTTACAACAGTTGGTGAACGGTCTTAATTAAGGTTCACCGTATCTGTCTTAATTATCCAGATGTGAGTTCTTGTAAAACAAATGTGTTTAATAAGTAGATGAGTGAACTCAGGTCCAAGCATTGGGTGTGTTTAAACTGTCATCTGTGCAACATTGATTATAAGACATACTTTCACAGGAAAGGAGAAATGTGCAGCATGTAATTCATACCACATGTGTATAAGACGCCCAATTAGGGAAATAGACGAAATGATCTCTTCTTCTATGCAATGTGACCTACTAATGCGAAATAGTTTGATTTAGTTTTAAGGGGTGTTTGTTTAAGCTTATTTGATGAGCTTATGAGCTCTTTGAAAATTTGATAAGCTCATAAACTCTGTTTTTTTTGGCTTATGAGCTTATGAACGTTATAAGCTCATAAGCTCAAGAGGATAAGCTCATAGGCCCACAAAAATGAGCATATGAGCTTATCAAGTTTTGCAATAAGGCAATAAGCTCATAAGCCCATCAAGTAAGCATAAACACCCACCCCCTTAACAGTGTATTAGGACTTTCACGTACTGTTGAAGTATCAAATATGTATTAAACTTTAGGTAGATGTTAGTTCAATTGAATTAGTATATAGAAGTTAGAAGATGATGTTACATATTGTTAACTATGTATCAGTAGGCCTTTTATGTCTTTTAAACTCCTTATCCTTGTTATTACATACTTTCACACATGCACATATGTCTGAGCACTCCCACCCACACACTTACACTTGCAGGAGGTCTGCCTGGAAGCAGTCTCCCTAGTTTCGGGTTTATCCTGGGGTAGGGGTAGAATCTGTCTACATTCTACATTCTACCTCCCCCATACCCCGCCCCGGCGGGATTGGGTATGTTGTTGTTTGTGTTGTTGAATGACAAACCAATGACCAAACAAATTTATCAGTATGTTGAGCTTGACCGTAGTTGGGGTCGAGAAACCAAAACCAAACAATTACTTTTTAAGGTTTAAGCACCATTATAGTGGGTCAATAGTTAGCAATGTAATAGTTGTAGCTTGTAAGCATAAGAAGAGAACAGCCTTTTATAGGTAGATCGTTATGCCTATATATGGAAATAGACTGTTTATCGGTTTTTGGTTGTATACTGATCATGCAAAGGCCATTCATATTAGTTATATATTGTAAATTTGAAAATGTGATGACATTAGGAGCCAGTTTCTTGCCAGCAATTGCATTACAGCGAGCGCAACACTATTCCTTGGTTCTTGTCCTTTGAAGCTTACATATGCCATTTCATGCGCTACCTTAACCATTTGGTTTAGTGTATTTTGATGATCGTAATTATTGCTGTGGATTTTGCAGGGGTTCCTATTCATTCTAGAAACATATTGGAAGATCCTGAGCTTAAGAATGCCGTAAAAGCTTACAGGTAACAGGCAGTTCCTTGTAATTAAAATGCTTAACATAACGCAGCTTTAGTTTTCTTGTCAATTTTTTTTAAAGTGTTATAGTTAGTTAATGCACTAAATATTATTGTGGAAGCTGTAATTTTACAATAATATAATTTAATGTTTTAGACAACCAAAATTCAGGAGGCTGTATGCATTTATATACACTTTGGGGGTTGACCTTGCACCTGTTTGCAGCTTAAAAACAATTCTTTACCCTGTTACAGATAAATCACAATTCAACTTGACTCATTTATATATGTACTATATCCTTGCAGTATGTGGCCCACGTTTCCTCAGATATTCATCAACGGGGAATTCATTGGAGGATCAGATATCATCCTCAATATGCATCAGGTGAGCTTCTGCATCTTTGCTCTTCTTATTTTAGGTGAACGAAAGACATTACTCATTATTTTGTTTTGGCTTTTGTCCAGAATGGTGAACTGAAAGAGAAGATAAAGGCAACTTCCTCCGAGTAAACCAATCTAACTTGCACTTCTTGTTGCCGAACCATAGCATGGGATCTAGTATGTCATGTTTTCAGCTAGTATACGTTTTAATTGGTAATAGCAAAGCGCCTTTGTTATTACCATGAGTGAGAAAATAATGTAATGTTACTGTTGACATTTTATATTGTGGTTGAAATTATTTATTTCATTAATTCTGATGTGCCATCTTTATTATCTGCAACTCGGAAATAACTAGTGCATGTAAGAAAACCAGTGTTTGCTAATAGCTATGGCTGTGCTGTGCTAATCTGTTGGGACTTAAATTTCATCTCAACCCGAGATAACAGTGCATGTAAAAACATCTTAAAAATGGCCTGAGCTAAGCGATAGATATGTAAACACATCGCACCCCTGCGCAGCCAGTACCTACGCGAGGTCACCCATTCAAAATGTTGACTATCGAGAAAAAGGTCAAATACCAGGATCATTCTGCTATGATGAGCCTGAGCTTTGGCCCATGTAATTATCTTGCGTGCAATAATTACTGAATTACCCAATCCAAATATTGATTCAACCCAAATTGTTTGTCACCTAAAAGTTGTTACACAGACACTCAATGGAGGTTTTTATTTTTATTTTTTTTTTATTTTTTTTTTATAATTATATATTTCACACTTAATGGGTTTGTTTTCTCGGAGGTTTACAAAAACTTCTCTCTCTATTAGGAGCATAATGTCACGACCCGCCTAATTGATACAATTATTTTCGAGGTTAGTCAGGATTCCAGATTGTTCCACACTTGTCTTGAAAGAGCTTGGAAGATCTTGGAAACCCATGGAAGGTATTGGAAGTTCTTAGAAGCTCATAGATGCCCTAGAAGCTTATGGAAGTCCTAGAAGCTTCCATGGAAGAATGTAGAACTTGTACATAGCTTGGTAGGAGTAGTATAAATAGATGTATTCTCATTTGTTCAAGGCATCCAACAAAGTTTACTTGTAAAGCGTTCTTGTAAAGTTCTCTAAGTAATACAAAGCATTTTTCATATTCCACTTGTTCCTTTCTTTGAAGCTTTCTTTAGTTGCATACATCGTTAAGTATTCGAGCAAGGCTGAACTTAGTCGATACTAAGTGCCGCACGGAAGACCTTGTAGAGACAATTCCGTGACAAGTG
This sequence comes from Artemisia tridentata subsp. tridentata, assembly GCA_021014915.2. Lineage (NCBI taxonomy): Eukaryota > Viridiplantae > Streptophyta > Magnoliopsida > Asterales > Asteraceae > Artemisia > Artemisia tridentata. The sequence continues at coordinate 126,920,685 of CP139508.1, forward strand.
GTATGAGAGCTACGTTGATTCGAGGCGATGGCAAACGAAACCGAGAAGATTGGTGCTAGTGGAAGTGCGATCATTGACGAGAGGCAAGGTCGAGATGAGAGACGTCAATACCCCAAGAAGAGAGGAACGTCTAAGGACGTTGTGTCGAGTTTGGATAAGAGAGTGGCAGGTGTTGAGACACCCGTGACGGAGTTGAAGAACCAAGTTGAGGGCTTGGAAGGTCTAAACTCCGAGTTCACGAGCATGAGGGATGACTTTAGGGTCGTCCTCAATACTCTTAGTGGCGACTTCAAGCGTGAGATCCTTAATCTAAAAGAGATGTTCATGGGCGAGATCTCGAAGTTTGGAGAAGAGATCTCCAGCATTCATAAGACCATTGAAGACTTGCAAGCCGATGTGGTGCTATGCAAGCGATCCATGGCTAGTGGAGGTGGCAACACTAGTCATAATGCTCCGAAGATAGATGTTCCAAAGCCATCACCGTTCGTGGGAAAGCGCGAAGCTAGGGCGGTTATGGTGGAGATAGCAACCCAAGATTACGGATGATGACTCCAAGATCAAGATGGCAACCCGATACTTGAAGGATACTGCGGCGTTATGGTGGAGACGTCGATATCGAGATATCGAGCGAGGTACGTGTACTATCAATGTTGGGTCCGTCAGTACCCAAGAATACTTAAAACAAGATTTGAACACAAATTAACTAAGTGTTAACTTAAACCGAGAACAATTCAAGTCACTGAGAGAACAGTCTCTCAGTGAGTCATCTTCAAGATGCTTAAGGCGAATTTAAGAAGAAGGATTCACTACTCATGAAGGCGGTACTCCCTGAGTATGACTTAAGCCAAAGAAGAAGATGATGGTTCAGTGAGTGTTGGACAAGAACTCACTGAACCCCAGTCTCCTCAACAACAATGGTGATTAATAAATGAAGGCGTGTACTGAAGAACCTAAAGCCTGAAAGAAAGGCGGGAAGATCTGGGAAGAGTTTAAGATAAGATCAAATCTTATCTTGTCAGGAAGAAACCTTCCCTAAGACGGCTAAAAGTCATGGAGTGTCAGACCAACCACTCCTAAAGACTTTTAGCCCATTCCTATTGGTTCTTGGAAATGACAATTACTGTTGTAATTGTCAGACACGCTTGCTTCAACAACTTGTATTATTTTTTAATCACTTTTACTCTTTATACTTGTGTATAAATAGGTTCAGATGGGAGAGAAGTTGAGTGTGTTTTGTACATTGAAAGCTTAGACTTTTACAAAGCAACTTCTCTCCTACAAAGAGTAACGTATCCCTGAGATAGCTCAGTGGGTCGAATTGTTACCACTCAAAGCAAAGCTTGAGTTTAGATAGGAGACACCACCATACCTTGTCTATTCAATCCCAAGTGTTTGTTCCGCAAAACACTTGGGTAATAGATTCTTTGATTCATTTCTAATAAGAATTTAAACGTTGAAAAATACTTATGTGTTTTTACTTTTACGTTTCATTAATCTGTTAGAATTAATCTTAACATTGTATTAGTCATAAACACGAATAGACTAACTTTCTAGTTAACTCTAAGCGTGTGAAGGGAACAACAAGTGGTATCAGAGCCTCTGGTTTATAAAATCTTTCAAAACTAACCAAGAGTGCTCAAGGTTTTTAAAACCAAGATCCTACTATGGCTGATATTAATGTACCCCAGCTGGTCGATAAAAAGGGTGGCAGCAATTCTGCTGTTGCACCCAGACTAGAAGCTGAAAAGTTTAGCAAATGGAAAAAACGTATGATTTGCTATTTAACTGGTATGGAACCTTACTACATCACCTGTATCAGGGATGGCCCATTTGTCCCTAAGACTGCTGCAGGGCTAAACAAGCCTGAGGCACAATGGACCATTGATGAGAGGAGGGTGGTCAATCAAGACCAGCGCCTTAAAAGCATCCTTATATCTTGTCTTCCTGACGATATAATGGAATCAGTCATCAACTGTTTAACAACCAAGCAAACTTGGGATGACTTGGTTAATAGCTTTGAGGGCCCCTCAGATACCAAGGAAAACAAGGTCATGGACCTGAAACTTGAGTATAATACTTTCAGGGCAAAAGACTCTGAAAGTCTCTCTCAGGCTTATACCAGATACAAGACTTTGATAAACGAACTATCAAATGATGGTGTAGTATTATCTAAGCATGAGACAAATGTTGGCTTTGTCAACAGTCTCCCTGAGAAGTGGCTAAACTTCTCACAAGGCCTGAGGAATGCTAATCACATTCAGACCCTTGAGCTCCCTGAAATCTATGGGAAATTTGTCTATGAGGACAACTTGATCTCAAGGAGATATCCTGACTCAAAAGCTTTTGAGTCCAAAAAGGCCTTAACCTCCACACCCATATCAACTGCTTTTTATACTAATGGTGTTGTGCAGGACTTTCAAGAGGAGTTTGAGGATGAAATTGATGAAAGAACTAGTGATGAGTACCTAAATGATCTAAACTTGGAATTCCAAAGAGAGGGCACTCCTTGCTAGTTCAAAACGTTTCATTAAAAGAAACCAGTCCAATTTTTCAAAAGGAAAAGCAAATGAAACCACTGAATGCTTTAATTGTGGTAAAAAGGGTCATTTTGCTAGGGACTGTTATTCTAAAACAACCTCAGAACCCTCTTACAAATTTTCAGGAAATAGTTCCTCAGGAACTAGCAAGTTTCAACCTAGAATGTTTCAGTCGACCCAACAATTTCAAAACAAGGGTCAAAAAGACTTTGAAGCAAAATATAGGAAGGCCAAGGCCAAACTTGCAATTCTTGAAACTAATCCATCTATGTCTCAGGCTGCTCAAACACCCAAACCTATTCAGGCAAAGAATAAGGTTTTAGTAGCAGAAGCTTATGACTGGGATGATGAAGAGGTCTCCTCAGATGAGGAAATTAGAGTGAGTGCACTAATGGCACTCTCTGATGGTAATCAGGTGGCTGTTGGGAAAAGCCATGCAAGGAATGGAGAGTTGGTAAACATCACCATGAAAAAGGTAAACACTTTACTTTCTATGGATGATGATTCTGATTGGCAGTCTTACATGAATTATATTTGTGTAGATCTTAAATTTGTTGAGGAACAAAGGCTTAACATGTGTTCAAAATATAACAACATAGTGTCAGAATTGAATAAATGTAGAGATGAATTGCTTGTACTGAAGCAAGCCAAATTAGAAACAATAACTCTACAAATTCAGAACACTGAAGTTTTGAAACAAAACCAAGCCCTACAAACTGAACTTAACAAAGAAAAAGCTGTCATCCAAGGCTGGACCAAAAAGAACCCCAAGGTCTTTGATACTGTGGGTTTAATCCCTAGGAAAACTATAGGAATTGACCATCACATGGTTAACCCCTATGTAAGTCCCAGTGAACTGACCTTTGTTCCAGCTAGCATATCTTTTGAGCAAGAGATGCTTCCCAAGTCAAATGACTGGATTGTCAGGGACAACCCAGTCAGTAAGTTATCAAACTTTGAGACTGGAAAGATCTTGCTTCCTGAAAGTCAGGCTTTGAAAAATATGCTTGGACTTACTGAACAACTCAGTAAGCTTGAACTCACTGAACAACTCAGTAATACTGAGTCTGTGAATGAGTCTGAATCAGAATCGTATCCACCACTTCCTCCACTGAATACCCTTCAGGGTGCTGCACCAAACTTAGGCCTCCCACCAATGGTCTTCTCACCACACTCTCCAAAGGTGAGATCAGGAAAGGAAACAACCATCCTGAAGAGACCAACTCTTGATGTCTCAGTAAATACTGATGACTCATCAACTTTAGTCCCTTCTGAAGTAACAACCCAAAGCCCTGATTCAAAATTTGATCAGTTGGCTGAAATGGTCAGGAAGCTGGGAGAGAAGATTGCATCTTCTGAGAAACCTTCTCAATCCAAGAAGGAACAAAAACCATCTTCCTCAAAGACCAAACCCAAACCCACAAAACCCCTGAAAAGATGTGAATTGTGTAACTATACCAATCATATCACTGATGATTGCTATAGAATTCTTTATTGCATGGTGTGCAAAAAGGATGATCACAGGACCTCTGATCACAAAACACATTCAGTCACATCAAACATGGCAAGTCTTAAAGCTCAGTCTTTAAACTATCCTTCTGATTCTAAACAGAAACAGAAACAAAAGGCAAAGCCTTTTGCACCTTGCCCTTACTGTGGGTTCAATGACCACCATCCTAAGGATTGTCAAATTGACAATTGTTGTGAAAATAGTGGAAGTTCCACTCATAACACCTCAGGACGTGGTAAGGCCATTCAGGCCAGTAGAGGTATGACAAAGTCAACCTCTCAGTTCTCAGTCCACTGAGTCTACATCAGCAATCAAATGCATAATATGTGGTAGCTCAGTTCACTCCACCACTGACCATAAATCACTTGAAAATGTTAATAAGACCATCAAAGCTAAGCCATCCAAGAAGTGGAGTCCTAGAAAGAACTGACCCAGTTTACCATTTGTGCAGAAACATGCCAGGGACCCTGTTTGGCATCTTGATAGTGGATGTTCAAGGAGCATGACTGGTGTGAAGGAGTATCTGCACAAGTATGTGGATGAATCAGGACCCAAAGTGATATTTGCTGATAACTCATCATGTCTCACTGAAGGTTATGGTTCAGTAAACTGCAATGGTATAGTCTTTACTAGGATAGCTTATGTAAATGGTCTAAAATACAATTTGATAAGTGTCAGTCAACTATGTGATGCAAAATACATAGTTCAGTTTGATGATAAACAAGGAATCATATTCAATGCGAATAAGGAAGTTGTCCTTATTGCACCAAGAAGACATGATGTTTATGTGTTAGACATGTCCAGTCTGACTCAGAATGGAACTTGTCTCTTTACCAAGGCCACTGATACTCTCAACTGGCTTTGGCATAAGAGACTCTCCCACCTGAACTTCAAAAACATAAACAACCTTGTAAAACAAAACAAGGTCCTTGGCTTACCATCTCTTGTGTTTTCAAAGGACAAACCATGCTCAGCTTGTGAAAAAGGTAAACATCACAGAGCATCCTTTAAAACCAAAACCAACTTTGCCATCAGGAATTGCCTACATCTTCTTCATATGGATCTATTTGGACCAATTAGTCCTAGATCTATTAACCATGAGAAGTATACTCTGGTCATTGTGGATAAGTACTCAAGATACACTTGGGTATACTTCCTGATCAAAAAGAGTCAGGCAGCTAAAAAAATTATGTCCTTTGTCAGGAACATTGAAAATCAAAATGACATCAAAGTCAAACAGATTAGGACTGATAATGGAACAGAGTTCAAAAATTATGAACTTGAATGTTTCTGTGATGAGAAAGGCATTTCACAAAAAATTTCCTTACCCTACACACCTGAACAAAATGGGGTGGCTGAAAGGAAAAATAGAACACTCATTGAAGCTGCTAGGACAATGCTAAATGGATCGGTCCTTTCCAAACACTTTTGGACTGAAGCAGTAAAGACTGCCTGTTACACGCAAAACAGATCCATCATTGTCAAGAGACATAGCAAAACTCCTTATGAATTATTCAAGGGAAGAATCCCTGACATCCGCTACTTTCATGTCTTTGGGTGTCCTGTGTTTATTCATAATAACAAGGATCACTTAGGAAAATTTGATGCCAAAGCTGATGATGGATACTTCCTAGGATACTCCCTAGTCTCAAAAGCCTTCAGGGTGTTCAACACTAGGAGACAACATGCTGAGGAAACATTTCATGTTACCTTTGATGAGAGCACTGATGCAATCAGTGTCTCTAACAACTCAGTGGAAGAGATAGGTATTGATGAATCATCAAGATACCCTCCTGATGAACATCATGCTGATAATGGTCCTTCCACTCAGTACCATGCAAATGCTGACATCTCCTATTACATCATTACCCACAACCTTCCTTACCCAACCATCACTGAGTTTATTGAAGCACAAAATACTGATGAATTCATTCAGTCAGTACAAAGTGCTCAGGTACTAAACAATCTCAGTGATGAGTCAACCCACTCAGACACTCAAGATACTGATGAACATCATGTGTCTGATCCTGATCCTACCCATCAGGCCTCTACAAGTTCTAATCAGTTTCAAAGACCTCAGGACAGTTGGACTAGGTCTCAGGATATAGAACTTGTCAATATAATTGGTGAGCCTACTGAAGGCATGCTCACAAGAAGCATGGCTGCTGAACTGAGAGCAGCCACAGCCAATGAGTGCCTATTTGTGGACTTCATTTCCACAATTGAACCCAAAAGTGTTAAGGAAGCACTAAAACATCCAAGTTGGGTTCAAGCCATGAATGATGAACTGGAACAATTTGACAGAAACAAGGTAATGACCTTGGTCAAATGTCCTGAAGATGTTTCAATCATTGGCATGAAATGGGTATTTAAAAACAAATCTGATGAAAATGGCATAGTCATTAAAAATAAAGCCAGACTTGTAGCCAAAGGCTATAATCAACAAGAAGGCATTGACTATGAAGAAACATTTGCACCAGTAGCAAGGATGGAAGCCATCAGGATCTTCCTTGCTTTTACTACATACATGAACTTCAAGGTGTACCAAATGGATGTTAAAAGTGCATTCTTAAATGGCTCACTGAAAGAAGAAGTTTATGTTCAGCAACCTCCTGGATTTGAAAGCCATGAGTTTCCTGACCATGTCTGCAAGCTTAACAAAGCCCTTTATGGACTAAAACAAGCTCCCAGGGCATGGTATGAGACTCTTTCAGCCTTCCTGATCCAAAATAAATTTGTCAGAGGCAAGATAGACAACACATTGTTTATTTACAAGACAAATAATGATGTCATACTTGTACAAGTGTATGTTGATGACATCATCTTTGGCTCAACAAATTATAAACTTTGCAAACAGTTTGAAAAACTAATGGCAAAGAAATTTGAAATGAGCATGATGGGAGAATTAACTTACTTCCTTGGTCTACAAATCAAGCAGACTGATAAAGGAACCTCTATCAGTCAAGAGAAGTATGTCAAAAGCCTACTGAAGAAGTATGAGCTCAGTGACTGTGCCTCAGTCAAGACTCCTATGGTACCCCCAAACAACCTTGGTCCTGATCTTACTGGAAAACCAGTGAATCAAACTCTTTTTAGAGGAATGATAGGATCACTGATGTATTTACTTGCATCAAGGCCTGATATCCAATTCTCAGTCTGCTTATGTACCTGATATCAATCTGACCCAAGAGAGACTCATATCACTGCTGTGAAAAGGATATTCAGGTACCTGAAAGGTACTCCAAACCTTGGATTATATTATCCAAAATGTTCAGGCCTTGATCTTAAAGGATACTCAGATTCTGACTATGCTGGATGCAACATGGACAGAAAAAGCACCTCAGGCTCTTGCCAAATTCTTGGTGGAAAACTAGTCTGTTGGAGTGCTAAGAAGCAACAATCAGTTGCCATGTCCTCAGTTGAAGCTGAATATGTTGCAGCAGCAAGCTGTTGTGCAAATGTACTCTGGATGAAAAGTCAACTCAGTGACTATGGAATTCAGTACAAGATGGTTCCCATCTTTTGTGATAACACAAGTGCAATTGCCATCTCAAATAACCCTGTTCTTCATCAGAGAACAAAACACATTGATATTAGATATCATTTCATCAGAGACCATGTCATGAATGGTGACATAGAATTACACTTCATTCCTACTGAATATCAGCTAGCTGATATATTCACCAAGCCATTGGATGAACCAACTTTCACCATACTAAAAGCTGAACTAGGAATGTTGGATATTGAAAATCAGTCCACTGATTGACTCCATCCAAATATGTGTAAATTCTGATAACCCAAGTCCTTGACTCAATGTGTTCTTCAGTGAGAAAGGTCACTGAACTTCAGGAACTAAACCCAAGTTCCTGAATTCTTGGTCCTCAGGAACTAAACCCAAGTTCCTGAACCCTTGAACCTCAGGAATTAGACCCAAATTCCTGATCACTAGAACCATCAGTGACTAAACCCAAGTCCTGAAAATCAGGTTCTCTGAATGAAAAGTCATTCAGGGTCCTCAAGAGACATTAAATACTGACTTAAATGCTCTAAGTATCTAGTTAGTAAATGTCCGAGGTTGGTAACTGAACTCATATTTAATTTAAGAATATTTGTTCTTTTTGCCTTTCTGGCTTCCACCTCTGGGCCCCCACATTCCCACTTGGCATTAAATGCCTCTCCAATCACATTACAGATATGTGATGACTCATCTCTGCAAATTACACTTTTGCAGAACTGCTCAACTGTTCACCTTGACTGTTGCGCCAAACAAGGGAAAAGTGGAGTATTGGCATTAAATGCGGATCCCAAAACATTTTATTCAAAACAGTTTCCAAAAATTCTTTTTGAATAAATAAAATCCGCTTAATGCCTAAAATACCCTCCACTTCACTTCCCTATAAATACCCCAAACAAAATTAACACACACACGTTTTTTAGAATACTAAGCAAAACTCTGCCATTTTTAACTCTCAAAATTTTGTGTGTGTGTTCATAAGCTTTAGAAACCCAAAAACCGTATGTCAAACCCAGACTCACCTACACATATGGCTTCTTCCAAAGCTGTCATTTACGCCCCTAATGTGGAATTCATATTAGAGGGTGTAGACCTCACCAAGAACAATGTGGTGGGAAATTTTTCCTATCCACAAAAGTTCTCTGCGTACAAGAACTTTATGAAATATCTTCATAACTGTTTTCTTGCAAAGGCATTTACCAAGACCCCCTCAGTCATCTACCATGACTACCTGAGGGAATTCTGGTGTACTGCTGTGGCTACTAGCCCAAAAGACACCAAAGAATCCATCATCACTTTCACAGTGATGAATGGGAAAAGACCCCTTTCCCTGGATTACAATACCTTCATCAAGGCCACAGGCCTTGATTTTGCTGAGGCTTTTGAGCCCAATCCTACTGACCAAGAGGTTAAAGCAGAGTTGATATTCTTAGGACCTCATGACCCCAAACGTACTAAGGAGTCCGCTGGAGCCTTATTAGAAAAGGCTCCAATTGTCAAAACCTAGTTCCACCCAGTCTGGAGGATCCTGATGACATTCGTCATTCAGGTCCTTGGGGGGAATAAATCCTCCACTGAGCAATTGAACTCATCACAACAATTGATGTTGTTCAGTCTCTTGGAGGGTAGAAAAATAGATATCGGAGGTATTATCTTCCGTGACCTTGTTGCTAAGCTCTCAGGGAAATCTAGGCAAAAACACTTGTCTTATCCTAGGCTTATTTCTTGTGTGCTTCAGGACCTTCTTGGTTCTGACTATGTGAGGTCTGACGTCTTTGGTATGAAACCTGACGTCTTACACAAGACCAATTTCACTAGTGGCATCACTGAGGTACAACCCATTGCCCTGACTAACTACATGCAAGAAGTTATTCAGGGGGAGAACGCTGTTTCTCCAGTACCTTCACCTACAAAGAAGGTGAAGAAGACAAAGAAGGGTCAGTCCAGTAAGGTGGTTAGACCCAAACCACTCGCCACTGAGACTGATGCCGAAAACCAACTCAACCTTAAAAAGAGGTTTAATGTGGCCCAGACCTCTAAGACACCCACTACAGAGACCCCCCTGACCACAAAACAAAGGCCAACGGAGGGCACTGAGAAATCATCCTCAGTTTCCTCGGGCAAACCCTTTCCACATGTTCCCACTGACATACACAAGTCTGAGGGATCAGGAACATTCACCATTTCACATCCCCATGAAGGAACTGACAAATCACAATCAGTTCCTGAGGGAGAAAAGGGTTCTAAATCCTCGGTGGGGCAGCACTACTCCACTGAGAAGGGGACCCACAACCTCTCACATCCCGATGAAGGAACTAATAAATCACAATCAGGGCCTGAGGGAGAAAAGGGTCCTAAATCCTCAGTAGGACAGCACTATCCTACTAGGAAGGGGACCCACAAACAATCACATCCTGCTAACATTCCTGAGCAATCACACTCAGGATCTCAGGGAGTTCAGGACCCTAAATCCCCAAAAGGACCGTACAATCCTGATGGGAAGAGGGTCCATCAATCATCACAATCAGTGCCTAGTGATACTACTGGAAAACACCCATCAGTAGTTGAAGGCGCTAAGGGGGACAAAGACTCAGAGGGAAAGAAACAACCCGCTGATATGGAACCCATCACCCCCTCAGGCGGATCCATTCACTCAGGAACTGCCCCCAAAAGCCAGGCTGGTATTACCCCAGTTATTATGGCTAGTCAGGCTGAGCAAACCCACTCAGTTATTATGACAACGGGGTCAGGACCTGGACAAAACAAAGGCGAGTCTTCTTATGAAGAGGAGCCGGTTCAAGTTTTAGGTATTGAGTCCATGGGGGCTTTCAGGCTCTTCTTGAGTCTGATGATGAGCTCAAGGAAGAAAGTGATGAGGAAATTTTTTAGGCAGGTGAGGATATGGAAACTGATGTACAATCTGAACACTCTGAACAACCTGAACAATCACATCAGTCATCTCCACATCCAAGTGAAGAATCAGAATCTCAAGCTGCTGGTTCTTCGGATACTGACAACATCCTCACCAAGTATGACAACACTCTTCCTCTCACTGAGAGACAATTGGTCAAGTTCCTGCTCAAGACCAACAAGGCTCTCTTCCAAGGTCTGACTGAAGAAATGTTTGACCAGGCCTTCAAAGGTCAAGCTCCCTCAACTTCAGTGAGCGAGCCAACTCTTGCTCTCACTATGGGTCAAGCAACAGTTGAGGGGGAGAAAGTCACTGAAGAACCTCCACAACCTGAACAAGAACAACCTCCTTCTCACACTGAGGGGGAGAATCCTGAAGCCACCTCATCTTCATCCCACCAAGACAAAGGCAAGGGCATTCTCACAACCACTGAGCCTGAGCCCACAATCTTGGTACCTGCCTCCAAGGAAAGAAGGCCAGACCCTGATGAACCAGTCAGGGTTCCTTATGAAATCAATGGGGTGATGGAACTTCTCACTCATGCTGAAATTCAAGCTCACATAGAGAAAGAGGAGGCAATGAAGAAAGCTGCTAAAGATGAAAGGCAAAACAAGCTTTCTCTAATTCAGGTTGTAAGAGAAGAGGCTGAGAAGATTGGGATTGAGGCAAAAGACCTTGCAAAAAGGGAAGGTGGCAAGAGCTTTGTAGAAGCTCAGAATGCTCAGTTGGCTGCTCTCAGGCAGAAGAGAGAAGAAAGGGCGAAAAGGGCTGAAGAAATTAGGCAGAACAGGATTGAGAGATATCAGTGGGTCATGACAAGCAGATTGAAGCCTGAACCCATCCTTGATATCAAGATTCACCGAAACTCCAACCCTGCCATTGTTACTGTCTACAGGAGTACTGACAAAAGAATTCTTCAGGTTCATAGCCCCTTCAGATTCGCAGACTTCGGGATCACTGAGTTGGATGAATTGGGTTCAATATTAGCAAAAAAATCTAATGTTGTGGTCCCTGGTCTGTTAAAATCCTTGAGCCTGAGGTATGAAAGATTGGCAGCAGCACCTCAGGAACTTGGTATTCCATCTCTTCTTCCTGCTTCAGCTGAACAGCCTGCCCCTTCTCAGTCTTCTTCAAGAAAGAGAAAGAAGATTGAAGCTGAGCCTGAGATCAAGGTTCCTGGTCTTGACTGTAATAGGGCTCTCCCTGAAGGTGTTCCATTCAGGAACAATGTGGTCATTGAACAACCTGAGAGAGGTATGTTCTTCAATGATAAGTTCGGTGACCAAGCCTTTCAGAGATGGAGTGATATTGATCTATCAGGGATCAAAGCCATGCTTGGATTTCTAATGATGGCCTCCCCACTCAAAACTCCTGAAAATGTGAGGTTTTGTCAAGATCTGAAAAGGAAAATCCGAGAGCACCCTGACCAACAAGAACTGCAGTCAAAGAAGCCTAAGCTTGAAGCCCTTGGGATTAAGTTGAACTGATGAATCTACCTGACAACCACCACCACCTTTTGTACTTAGTTTTGATAGGACTTGTAATGATATTAATAAGATGATGTTTTTATTATTTCAGTTTCCTTATTTACATTCTAGTACATTCAATATGAGTAGAAGTCATTAGCTCACTCATTACTGATCAAAACACTTAGGAATAATTTATATTCAAATAGGGGGAGATTGTTGGGTCCGTCAGTACCCAAGAATACTTAAAACAAGATTTGAACACAAATTAACTAAGTGTTAACTTAAACCGAGAACAATTCAAGTCACTGAGAGAACAGTCTCTCAGTGAGTCATCTTCTGGATGCTTAAGGCGAATTCAAGAAGAAGGATTCACTACTCAGGAAGGTGGTACTCCCTGAGTATGACTTAAGCCAAAGAAGAAGATGATGGTTCAGTGAGTGTTGGACAAGAACTCACTGAACCCCAGTCTCCTCAACAACAATTGTGATTAATAAATGAGGGTGTGTACTGAAGAACCTAAAGCCTGAAAGAAAGGCGGAAAGATCTGGGAAGAGTTTAAGATAAGATCAAATCTTATCTTGTCAGGAAGAAACCTTCCCTAAGATGGCTAAAAGTCATGGAGTGTCAGACCAACCACTCCTAAAGACTTTTGGCCCATTCCTATTGGTTCTTGGAAATGACAATTACTGTTGTAATTGTCAGACACGCTTGCTTCAACAACTTGTATTATTTTTTAATCACTTTTACTCTTTATACTTGTGTATAAATAGGTTCAGATGGGAGAGAAGTTGAGTGTGTTTTGTACATTGAAAGCTTAGACTTTTACAAAGCAACTTCTCTCCTGCAAAGAGTAACGTATCCCTGAGATAGCTCAGTGGGTCGAATTGTTACCACTCAAAGCAAAGCTTGAGTTTAGATAGGAGACACCACCATACCTTGTCTATTCAATCCCAAGTGTTTGTTCCGCAAAACACTTGGGTAATAGATTCTTTGATTCATTTCTAATAAGAATTTAAACGTTGAAAAATACTTATGTGTTTTTACTTTTACGTTTCATTAATCTGTTAGAATTAATCTTAACATTGTATTAGTCATAAACACGAATAGATTAACTTTCTAGTTAACTCTAAGCGTGTGAAGGGAACAACAACTATCAATACTTGGGCTGATTTTGTAGCGGAACTTAAGAAGAAATTCTATCCGAAGAATGCTACGAACGAAGCAAAGAGTCGGCTTCGTAAACTTAAGCAATCCGGAACAATCCGGAAGTATGTCAAGGAATTCACTACACTTGTCTTGGAGATTCCGGATCTTTCCGACTAATACTCTCTCTTCTATTTTCTTGATGGTTTGCAAGGATGGGCTAAGTCGGAGTTAGAAAGACGTGGAGTTCAAGACCTTGCTACGGCTATTGCCCATGTCGAGGCCTTGATTGACTTTAGTTCGAGGAAAGATTTGTCTAAGCCGAAGGATCGAAAGGCGAGTCATGAGAAAGGTGTGGGAGAGAAAGTCGCTCAAGCAAAGAATGATAATGCACGGAAGCCACCAGCCGGAAAGGGCAAGGACTTGAAGACGAATTACAAGACCGGTGGATGCTTCATATGTGATGGACCTCATAGAGCTCGAGATTGTCCCAAGAAAGCAAGCCTCAATGGAATAACGGCTCATGAAGACGAAGGTACGAGCGATGGTGGATGCATGAGCTCGATGAGGATCTTGAATGCAATCAAGGCCAAGACGGAAGTGCCATAAGTTGTAGGGAAGGGCCTACAATACGTGGAAACAACCATCAACGGGATCAAGGTATATGCTCTAGTTGATTCCGGTGCCACTCATACTTTCGTGTCAGTTGATGAAGCCAAGAGGCTAAGGATTAGCGCTACGAAAGGGAGTGGAACGTTCAAGCCGGTAAACTCGAAGGCCAAACCGATGGAAGGAGTGGCTAAGGATGTTCGAGCGAAGATTGGAGAATGGGAAGGGATGATTGACTTGTCGGTGGTCCCGATGGATGATTTCGATTTGGTTCTTGGGTTGGAGTTTCTCAATAAGGTACGAGCTTTCCCTATGCCAATTGCTAATTCTTTATGTATCCTAGATTGTGGAAAGACTTGCATGGTTAGCACGGAGGGGGATTCTAAGTGCGGAGCGAAGACCCTTTCGGCCATGCAATTCAAGAAAGGGTACAACAATAGCGAGCCTTGTTATTTGGTGGTGACAAGGCTAGAGATGGATGAGGAGTCGGGCAAAGTGGAGGTACCGGAAGAGATCGAGCGGGTACTTGATGAGTTCAAGGACGTGATGCCCAAGAAGCTACCACATAGGAGGGAGGTGAATCACACCATCGAGTTGGAACCGGGTTCCAAACCACCCGCTAAAGCCCCTTACCGAATGCCACCACCGGAGTTGGAGGAGTTGCATAAACAACTCAAGGATCTATTGGATGCGGGCTATATTCGACCCTCGAAAGCCCCATATGGTGCACCGATGCTATTTCAAAGGAAGAAGGACGGATCCTTGCGGATGTGCATAGACTACCGGGCACTTAAGAAGGTAACGATCAAGAATAAGTACCCTATCCCTCTCATTGCGGATTTGTTTGATCAACTTGGAAAGGCGAGATACTTCTCCAAGTTAGACTTGAGATCGGGGTACTGTAACACCCCCAAAATCTGATTTAGCGAAAGCATACATGTTTGGGTGCTACTAAATTGGTATTAAAACACAAGGTACAAAGAACGGTTTTTACTCAACCGTTTAAAATAGATTTCATATTCAAAAGTGATTTGTTCACAACATTCCAAAAACAGTGCGGAAATAAAGGCTCATAAAAGAAGTCAAGCGGTCCCAAATTCATCTGAGTCTTCTATGACCATGTCATGCCATGCCAAACCAAAAGCCTTCACAACTAGATTATCGCCTTAAACCTGAAAATACATGCTAAAAGTGTCAACACGTGGTTAGTGAGTTCATAGGTTTATGATAGAGCAGTAAAAATACTGTAAGTTCCATAAAAGTTTTGTGATCATTGTGTCGCTCACAATGTCATGATAATAGAGTTTACCTTATAGCAAAATTAGAGTTGTGGACCAAGAGTAGGGTATCCAACCCAAAATAAAATAGTCTATTACGATAGCTCTAAGTTCATGCAACCGAAGCTTGACAGTCTGCGTGCTCTAGAAGCACGTTAAATAAAGCCCTTGCAAGTGCCTATCCCGTGACACTCGTGTTTCGACATGTTAAACGCTCGCATTTGCCTATCCGGTCAAACCGAACGGGGGAGTCACCCCGATAGATCTATTTATAACATTCGCGCTTCCCCGCAGGAATTAACGGTTCATGAGTTTGGGCATGTGGGATTCAGTGTATTAGGCTAAACCTACGTAATAGTTTGATAAAAATAGTGTTGGTCCATAAAATAGTTATGCATGTTTCTCACCCCAGTTGTAAAACAAGTGTAAATAGAGTGGGGCTATAAACTCACATGCATATCAGTCAATCACATATCGCCTTCAAATAACCAATTCAAATAATTCAGCCAAACAGTCCGATATTGAGTAAACAGTTCTCATATTCCAAATAATCAGTCATTGAGTTTAGTTAAAACGAGCATGTATTCTCCCCCAAAAACAGTTTAAAAACCAGTAAAAGTATGGGCCATGAACTCACCTTAGCTTGCAGCAACGCAAAATATCACAATGGTCACGACTGGCATCAAGAGCTAAACACAACGATATCGAGGGTACAGGCACAACGGTGCCGAATCGGCACAACCTAATGTATATATAGTTGTCTCAGAATATGTCTTGAAAATAAAGAGTTTTAAAGAGACAAGCATCTTAGTTTTCGTGGATTACTAAAGTTTGTAAAAAGTTTTAGTGTTAACGTTTCGTGTGGTGGTAAGAAAACATAGACTCAAGAATACTCACGCCAAATAGAAAATCGACACTGTCGAGAAAAGTACGGACGAGAACGTGAGTCAATAAAGGAATGACAAAAGAAGTCAAGGAAAATAGTGACAAAGGAAAATGTCAACAAAATGGGTCAATTAATACGTTTTCAGTGTTTACCCAAAAATCCCGAATAGTTTGGAAAAACATACGTGTTTCATTAACAACGACAAGTTGAATTCACAATTCAACAATAAGAATTTACAATAAACTTATACAATTCGTCATTTGACAAGTTTATAATAAAGCGTTTTGAAAATACAATCTTTGCATAACCTTATAGAGGCACATAGTTTTATTTAATAATTAAATTCAAGTTAAACGTCTAGTCATATATATACGTCAAGAGATTAACTTACAAAATTCTACTTTGCCTTCTAGTCAGTTTTTAAGAAAGTGTAACTAATGAGAAAGTTTTCTAAGATTTGTTCGTTTGTAAAACTTCAAAGTTGTGTAGTATTTAATTAAACTACGTTTTCTATATATGACTTAGGTGGTCGATTTGCTAAATAGTCCGTTTCAATTCTAGTAATTTGTCCAATGATTCGTGTCATAATCCGTTATATTTTTGTCCGTGAAATATATATTTAGTCCGTATTCAAGTATCCATCTCAAGGGTACTCGAAATGTTACCAATAATTTCGCGTTAGTCAAGTTTTTCCACAACCGAAAAATATATTAAATACATGTTATATGTTCCTTGACATAATATAATGCATCCTTTGGGACTTTTAATCAAACGCACCCTTAGTTCTTTTTTGTGGGCTTGGCCCATGACAAAACAAAACACACCTTTAGTTGGGCTAGCCAACAAATCCAGATAACTTGTCAAATGACCAAATTACCCCTGAAACAATAAAACCTAAATAAATAAGTTACAAAATTCTGAAACAATTCCAAACTTCTGAAAACGAGCTACATATCAAGTAAATTAATTCCCGAGACAACATTACATTATTTTGAATGTCCAAAAATATTAAATCACATATACATACATATATGTAATCCGAAAATATATAAAATTAAAGTTAATATATATATATATTAAATCATTTTAATTAAGATATATGCAAAACTAATTTAAGGAATTGTACACAAAATCAAATTATGATATTGTGATAACTTCTAGGGCCGAAAATCTGATCCATGCCCCCTCCTAGTCGGCCTATTAAATATAAAAACAAATCATAATATGTTATAAAACCCTAAATAGCCGAAACCCTAACCATCGACTAAACAAAAATCGACCAACCCTTCCACACGATTTCTGGACCTGATCTAGCATTTTTCTAGTGTTCATCTGAGTCTTAAGGAGCCAAGAAAAATAAGAGTTGGAATTTAGGAAGCTAGGTTTGATCGTGAGAATTTTTCGTTCATTTTTATTCCATCCGAGAGGTACTAATTTCTTTCGACCTATTCTTATGTTCTAAAAATTATCCAGTATTTTTCTAGTGATTTACATGTCGAATATGACCTAAGAAAAATAATAAACACGAATCATGCATGTTTATTTAGGCGTATGAAATTAAAAGGGTTAAAACACACTTAATTTGTAAATCATGCTATATGAATTTTCTGAGGTGTAACCATAATTTTTACATGTTCTATACTGATAATATAAGCCTAGAAAAATAACCATTTGATTTATAGAAGCTCATAATAATTGATCATGAATTACGTTTGTAATCGGATTATATAGAAAATAAAAGAAAATAAGAAAGAAACCCTAAATCGTATTAGGGTTAGGGTTTTGTGGTTTGGATCTGATTAATAAATGAATTTAACTAGTGTGTCATGATGGGTTAATGATTGGGTAAAGTTAGGGTTTGGTTTTACAATTTAAAAAGTAATCCGATTGGCTTTTTAAACTAGAAGGGTATGTTTTGCCAACTTTGAAACTTCTGGGATATTTTTGTAATGTCTTATAAGTCAGTAGGAATGTGGGAAAAATATAACTTGAGGGTCCTAAGTGTAAATATTGCAAGATAATGAATTAATTGTATTTAAAAGGGTTGTTTTGTAATTAATTAAAATAGAGGGACTAAAAGTATAAATTCTGGAAACTTGAAGTTATTTTGTGTAAATAATGTTATTAAGGGTGTAATGTGTAATTTTGACTATTTATGGGCTTGATATGTAACTATAAATAAATTATGATTTAAATTGTAAGTTTTGTAAAGTTAAGGGACCAAATGTGTAATTAAAAAAATTCTGAGGGGTCAAATTTATACTACATGTAATTCTGAGGATATGTTCTGTAACTTTGTAATATAAGGTGCTTGTTTGGTAAAAATAAATATTATAGGGATTAAAACATGAATTATGTAAATGTAGGGTTTGTTTTGAAAATTATATAACTAAAGGGGTATAAACTGTGAATTGTGAAACTTAAGAAATTAAAATGTCATTCTGAATAACATGAGTATTTAATTCAGAAACTTAAAGTATTTTCATGTTAACCCTTTGAATTTAATAAAATTACAATTAAAACCCTAAACTATGTAAACTTGTCGTAATTACTCTTAAACTTTTGTAACTTGATAAAATGTACCTTACTTCCATAATAATCTTAATGAGGACTTAACCTAATCTGTGATATTATTAACTTACTAATAATGGAAATATAACTAAAGACCCTTTGGACTTCTGTCTTCTACTCCTTAGGTTCAAGGAAGGAGTAATCTCATCCTTGTCAGCTTTTAGCTTTGTGTCCTTGCATTCGTAATAAGGTACAGATATTCTGCCCTCTTTCAGTAAGGGTGTTCATTTCCTTTTTCTTTCAGTTCTCATTTTCCTTATTAGGATTCCCTATACCATTGCTATGTTCCCTGCTGTTTGTGAACCTTTCATGTGATCTCTTGTTTGTGAACCTTCCATGTGAACTTTTGTTTTGTGAACCTTCATGAACCTTGTGTTTGATCTCTTGTTCTGAACCCTGATTTGTGAACCTTGTTTTGAATCTTAATTTAGTATACTTGTTATAAAACTAAATTGATTTTTGATATAAACCTTAATCTGTTAAATCCTTATTTAAACCTAATTGATTTTGAACCGTTCTTAGACTACATATGAAACGTTTTGGGGATAAATTACTTTAAAATAAGTAATATCACTTTTAAATGAAAGTTACTAAAAGTTTTGGAAGACCATTTTGAAGAAAACTATTTTGTAAGATCAGTTGTTATGAAAACCATTTTTGAAGGATTGTTTAAATGGACTTTTAAATAGAAACCTTTAGAGATAAACTGTTGATATGAAACTTTGATTATAAACTTTTGTTACACTCTTTTGAACCATTTGATATAGTTCTTTAATCTGAACTTAAACTTTGATATAAAACTTAACCTGATAAATTCTAAGTTGAACCTATGATATAAAATCCTGAACTGGATGACATGAACCTTTGCCTTGTACCCTTAGGATATGACCTTTTGATTATTTGATAGTACGTTTGACCTTTGACCTACAGTTTGATATTACGAGCCAATCACTAGGCATAAGGGTTTCATGTCCATGTCATTGACGCACCTTTGACATGACTCTAGGGCAGGAGAGTGATGACCAGTTCCGTCCCTTATTTATTATTTGCTATGGCCATTATAATTATGATTATTGATTTGTCTGTGGGGCGTATGGGTGCATCCTAGATTTGACCTGTTATCTATATATGTTATGTTATATGTTTATTGTTATATTTATCTGGTGACTGATGGTGTGTGCGATACACGTCTTTCACATGTCTGGGAGTTAGCTACTCTATTTGGTTACATTTGCGATGATATGATATGGCTTGTTTCTGGGCTCGTGATAGATTTCTGTTTTCTTCATTTATTGAACCTCTTGAATTTTTCCTATTACTTGTTCCTTTTCTTTTCCTTAGTCTTATTCCTTATTTATTCCTGACATCTCATTCTTACACCCTGGGTTATCGGTATGACCTGTATTCCTGATTTCTTTTGTACTATTATCTATTATTGTTTTGTTACCTTTATATCTGTTCACTGAGCTCTCGTAGCTCAGCCGCATTTCTTTTCCTGCGGCAGGTTTTAATAGGAAGCTGGGAATGAGAGAAGAGTGTACCTTTGGACTTAGAAGCTTGGATAGTTATGCTGGATTTAGAATTGAACCGAAGATAATATACTTTAGATATAATGTTTTGGAAGTTTTCATTTGTAACCCTATAGATTTAGTATTTCATTTGTTATCCTTTGAGAGCTTTGTATTAATGGAAATGTATGCTTGGTTTTTATTCTGATGTGAATCCATTGTTGTGATATCTTTACCCTTGTCGGGTTGGGGTGTTACAACAAAACACACCTTTAGTTAGGCTAGCCAACAAATCCAACGCACCCTCTATTTGGGCTGAATACACACACAGGCTCACATGAGCAAGAAAAATTTGTTCCGCATTGACACTAACGCATTAATATAGACCGAGTTAAATTAATATACACCGAGCCGAGACTAGTCAACGCAACCAAACACATCGACTCAACACAAAAGTCTTTACTCTTGGTTTCTCGCTAACCAACAAACGTACCCTTAGTGAGATAAATCATTAGTACAGTCATTGTTTTCTTATTTCAAGCAAAAGGTTTTCTTTTAACAGTTATTTGTTCTTTTTACTTGCTAATAGAGCCATTACCCTTTCTAATATTGTCCCCTTTGATAGAACAGATGTAGATCACCAAAAACTTGGTGGTATTAGTCGATTAGGGCTGTAGTCAATAATGGCGTTCAAGTGTTTTTGGCATTTGGAGGCCAAGTGAAACTGAAAACAAACGCACCCTATATGGGTCGTGTTGAACCAGGACACGAGCAAGACGCACCCTAGACGGGTTTTACCATCGACGAAACACAAGACCTAACTAACAATCAATATAAGTAACAAAATCAAAAACCAGAATCAATAGATCCAAACCTCAATCCGCAACATAATAACGAGCCAAAAAAATTTAAGAAAATCCAAATTCACACCGAAGCTAAACTAAAGTCGATAAGCTAAATCAACACCAATTCGTGTACCAGATGAGTCCAACCAAAAAAGAAGAACCCCAGTCGGATTATACCCGACCTGTAAACCAACCGATCAAACAAACACCCTTTAATGATTTTACCACATGAATTCGATAACATAAATGTTTTTAAATCTCGTTTTAATCCTCGAAAAAAAAACGTTAACAACTTACTAAACCAATTTTTAATTCACCACAACTTGTATATATATATATATATATATATATATATATATATATATATATATATATATATATATATATATATATATCGAGCGGTTTTAATTAAATAAATGAGTAAATAAAGAAATTAACAACGAGGGTTTTCATGTTACCACAACGAGATGACAAAGAGAGGTGGTGGCTATGGTGGCGATGATCGCGACACGGCGGCGCGTGTCGACTGCTGTGGTGTTGACTATAGACGGCGGCAAATGGCGACGTGGCCGGAGTCATGATAGCAGCGGCCAGATTAATAGAGAGGGTGAGAGAGAGCATCAGTTAACCTAGAGAGAGAAGTGAGGTGATGCGATTTGAATGTGTCTCTCATCCTGCTTCAACCGGATTAAAAGAGAGAAAGGAAGGGGTTTTACGACCTGCTTTCGAGGTCAACTCTTGTGAATGGATGATTATAGCTAAGGTCGTTTTCCATTGCAGGACTTTAGGCAATTCCGTGAATTTGTTTGGGACGAAGAGAAAGAAGATGCAAGGATCCAAAACCTGTTACTGAAAAAGGGAGGATAAGAAAATGATAGGACAGTGGTGTGGTGTTGCTTTAATAAAGGGTAGGATTGATTTATTTCATGCCCCGCGTATTCCGTGTCCCGTGGAGCTAAAATGTAAACGTGACACCTCAGCTTGGTAAAAATACGAGAAACACATTTCTGGAAACGTTTTTATAAAATGATATAAAAACAAAGTTATTGAATCCGAAGGTTAACTATAAAATTTAAGTCATTACTATTGTGGTGTCGGTACGCATGTGGTGTCGCGTTTTTCAGAAAAGCGAGATGACTTCTCGGTGAGTTTGTAAATAAATTGCCAGTAAGTGTCAGGATGTGATTACTTCACTTTTCTTGATAAAATTAAGTAGTTTGGAGGGTTACTGTATGCTACAGTGTGTGAGATAACTTCCCGAAATAATCATGTAAGCTCCAAAAATGCTCAAATAAATTACCAAATAATAATAAGTTAATTTTTATCATTAAAATAATGTTTGGAAAATTACGGGTGGTTACAGGTACTACCAAGTACGGATAGCGGAGGGAGACGAGGCTAAGACGACATGTGTCACGAGGTATGGTTCTTACGAGTTCTTAGTCATGCCTTTTGGTTTAACGAATGCTCTCGCTACATTTTGCACCCTCATGAATAAGTTATTTCACCCGTTCCTAGATAAATTTGTGGTGGTATACTTGGATGATATTGTTGTTTATAGTCATATCTTAGAGGAGCATGTCTTGCATTTGAAACAGGTGTTCCAAGTGTTGCGGCACAACGAGCTTTATGTGAAGTTGGAGAAATGCTCTTTCGCCCAAGACGAATTCGAGTTCTTGGGACACAATATCAAAGATGGTGGATTAATGATGGACGGGGCAAAAGTAAAAGCTATCCAAGAGTGGGAACCACCAACCAAAGTGACAGAGTTGAGATCTTTCCTTGGATTGGTGAACTATTATCGAAGGTTCATCATGGGTTACTCGGCAATCGCATCTCCTTTGACGGACCTATTGAAGAAGAACAAAGCTTTGGTATGGGATGAAGATTGCCAAGCGGCGTTCGAGAGTTTGAAGAAGGCGGTTATGGAGGAACCAGTGTTGAGACTACCGGATGTGACCATGCCTTTCGAGTTACATACGGATGCATCGGACTTTGCTATTAGAGGAGTTCTAATGCAAGACGGACACCTGATCGCATTCGAGAGCCAGAAGTTAAATGAGACGGAAAGGAAGTACACAGTGCAAGAGAAAGAGATGACGACGGCCGTCCATTTCTTGAGGGTTGGAGGCGTTATTTGTTGGGTTCGAGATTCGTGATCAAGACGGACAACATTGCTACGAGTTACTTTCAAACCCAAAAGAAGTGATGCAGGATTTCTGACCAGGTTTTAATATTTATAATGTTACTCGTCTACCTATGGTCTACCTTATGCGCTAACGGGCAGAGAACCCGATCGTGTGTAGTGTAGTATTCGGTAAAGCCGAGGTCATCCCAAGAGCTATGTGGTGTGGATTCTAACTTAAGTCTATGTCACGTTTTAAAGGGGGTTTTGAGTTGAATATTTAATTAAACTAATAACAGAATTGAAATGCGAAAATTAAATAAAGTTGAATGCAGTAGGGAGAAAGTGTATTAGCCTAGTTGATCATCCTATATTGCAATGACTATGTTCTCTAATTAAGTTTTCTATTGCGTCAAGTGGGGCATAAGATTCACTAGACTCCTTTGGTCAATTCGTCTAGCCTATCTCCCTAGAATCCTACTCTGATACCAAAGGTCTGAATCCTTATGGCTATCAGAGCTTACAGGTAGACTAGTTCAAGTCATTAAGTGCCGCTACATGCTATACTCATTCTTTGTGTGATCCGGACTCTCAGATTTTAGACCACACATCTAACTTCTTAAGTTCATCCAACCCGGAAGGTGGTCCTTTGGTCAATTCGCACACAAGGGATTGGTATTCCTATGGTCAATTCTTACCAACCCTCGCAACCTACTAATCTAGGGTCCTATGGTCAATTATCCTAGTGTAATAAGAACAACCGGTCTTCAAAACTACCGAAACTAGAGGATCTTACAAATAACAAAGCATGCGAACACTAGAAGCAATAATTAAAGCACGAAAACATAATCAAAGTAAGAGTAAATTGCAAAAATTATCCTTGTGGTTTGGCCAAATTGCACGTTTCGTCCTTGTGGTTCATTAAGTGCAAAGATAATCCTTATTTTGCACTGTTACGTGCACTTTTAGTCCTTCATCATTGCAAAAATCGTCCTTGTGGTTTGCCAAATTTCACTGTTGAAGGAACAAAAGTGCACGTAACAATGCAAAATAAGGACGATCTTTGCACTTATTGAACCATAAGGACGAAACGTGCAATTTGGCCAAACTAAAAGGACGATTTTTGCAATTTACTCTCAAAGTAATAAAAGAATCATAACTAGGCTAGCACCAAAGGTGCTTAGCCAAACATAATGTAAATTAGACAAACAATAATGAATAAAACATAGATTGAATTAAACATAGTGTTCGATACAAATTACTTGATGTATGACTAATAAGAAATAAGAATGATGACTGCAAGTGAATTCTTACTTGAAAGATGGCCCTGGAGTGGTGCCCTAATCGACCCCTATGAGAAGGGGGAAAAGAGATAATGAAAAGTGGTGAAATATGATTGTATTTATAGGCCCCGACAAGGTTACGACGTAACCTCTAGGGTTAATTACGCCGTAACTTATTACGGCGCAAAGAAATTCGCCAGATCTTAAAAAGTTACGCCGTAGCCAAATCGATTCGGTTACGGCGTAATCAAATATTAGTTACGGCGTAACTAATAGTCTTCGTACTTTTATTTGCCTTCCTTTTTGAAACTTCCATGAACTTGTCCGTATTTAACCCCTGAAGTAGCGCATGGTTTCATTTCAAGTCCCTTGTGTATTTATAAGTGTAATACTTATAAGATATGTACGGTTTTAGCCCCTCATCGTTCTTGATATTTTTATACTTGGTCCTTGTGACATAATTAAACTTCATTTGAATTGTCACCTTTAGTCCCTGATCGTTCTTGTTATTTTTATAACAAGTCCTTGTGATAATTTAATCTTCATATGATTCGCCCAACTTTAGTCCTCCATCGTACTTGTTATTTTTACTTTCGGTCCTTGTAAGAAATAAACTTCATATCAATTGACCGCTTCCAGCCCCTGGACTTCAAATCCTTCGCGCCCAAGGAATAAGTTACGGCGTAATTCCAGTGACAACTTATGCCGTAAATCTTCGTCAGTAAGTGATTATCCATATGTATATCCACTACTACGGCGTAACTAAATCACAAAGTAACGTCGTAACCTTCATACTTGGTCACTACGACGTAATCTCATGAGTGGGTTACTTCGTAATCTACGCTGGATGACATTTACGCTATAACCTTGTAAATTGATTACGGCGTAATCATCATGACCACGAAATTCTTCTAAGTTATTGGATTACTACGGCGTAACTATAAGTGTAAGTTACGCCGTAACCTTGAGTTTCGTTGACTTTGGTCGTCGTAGTGTAAATCCTAGTTACGACGTAAGTGAGAGTAGTAGTTACGCCGTAACTTCTTCTTGGCCAGCATACTTATGTAAATCCTTGTTAATAGTCTTCCAATTCCGCGTCTTTTCGTTCCTATGCTTATTCATGACCTGGAAATGAAATATAAAGAAATAAAATCATATATCCAAGTAAAACAATAAAAATGATAAGCATATTAGGGGGAAATTGACACTAAAATATCAGGATTATTTGATGTCATCAAGAAGTTAAGTCCCAAGCAAGCTCGTTGGCAAGACTTCCTAGCCGAGTTCGACTACCAATTGGAGTACAAGCCGGGGAAGGCTAATGTGGTAGCCGGCGCATTGAGTCGCAAGGCGGAGTTTGCGGCAATCACCCAAGCCCAATTCTTCCTCCAAGATCGAATCAAGGAAGGATTGGAACGTGTTCCTTTTGCCAAGAAGATCATGACCTTATCAAAAGAAGGAAAGGCTCAGAGATTTTGGCTTAAGGTAGACATGTAGTTCATCAAAGGAGATCGGGTTTACGTGCCTAATTAGGGTGATCTTAGACGGGTAATCAAGAAAGAGTGTCATGATTCAAAGTGGGCCGGTCATCCAGGGGTGAAGAGGACGTTGGCATTAGTCGAAGGCACTTATTATTGGCCAAGGATGGAGGACAATGTAGAGACATTCGTGCGGACGTGCCTTATTTGTCAAAAGAATGAGCGATCAAAGATCAACTGAACAAATATCATAAGTGAAATGAGTCAAATGGAGTGAGAGATCAAGAGCTAATACGAATCAGATAATCATAAGGAATCAAACGAATCATATAGGAATGCCCGCGAGCTCAAAACAAATGTCTAAACATGATACATGAATAGAACACATAACCACATATACATATCCGTCAAATCATAAGTGCACAAGGAGGGGAGACCTCTCAAGTACCAAATGGAGTAGCTAGCTCCCAAATGTGAGTGGGGTGTAAGGCACACACAGCCAATCAGTACAAAATGAAACAAAGTACCTAGGATGCATCCATACGCCCCCTACAAAACAAATCATATATACACCTGTATGAGACGAGTATATACACATATCATAATTTCCAATTGATCACATATCATATCATATCAAATGGGGACGCCGTGGACTAATCACACCGTCGCAGATAGTGTCATGCCATTGGTGCCATCAATGACATGGCCATGGTACCTCCATGGCTAGTTAGCTCGGGCACTGAACAGAACATATCATATCAAAGCATATCCATAATCATACCATATCAAAACAGATCATAACAACAGAACGGAATCATATCGAAGCAAAGGATATCAAACGAATAACTAAACGAATATCAAATCAGATGATCATATCAAAGCGAATCGTATCAAACAGATCAAATCATAGCAAATGAATCAAAGTCAAGGATCGAGAAGTCATAAGAAATCCATACTGAAAAGGGATAGAATATCTGTACCTCAAACAGAAGATGCAAAACACACCAGAAAACATAAGGATCAGGAGTTACTCCTTCTTCAGGGAATCTACACGAATTAATGATCGTCTTATTATTTAAGAACCATTTCAAAAGTTATTATTGATTCAGTACTGATTGTTGTTCAGATTGACATATTCAGGTTTTCCTGCTATTTATAGAAACTTCCCATATTTAGTAACTTTCCAGATTTAGATTTAGTAACTTTCTATAATTAGTAACTTTCCAAAATTTAGTAACTTTAGGTTAATACTCGGATTAGCCAACTTTTAAGGTTACAAATGGTAATTAAGTTAAGTTGAAGGTTAATAATGACAAATACCATAGCTTGGGGTTTTATATGTCATTTTAGCAAAGTATAAGGTTTAAATGTGACAATTACCAAAGTTTAGGGTTAAATGTGTAAATCCAGGTTTTTAAGATTTATTTTACCGTATTAGTTAATTAAAACGAAAATTGACTTATGTATATATTTCTTAACGAACTCAAACCAAGGAAATGTGATCAAATCACCCCAAACAAACCATACCCTCTCGTTTTTTATCCCGCGAGACCAAAACAGGTATTAACGAGACACAATTTAATTCGTAACCCACACACTTCATATATCACCCTCTCGGTACACTTATATTCGCACCCTTGTCAAGACAACATTTACTCTACACTTCTCGACATACTTAACGAGACAAAACAAAACCAAAAATGAACAATCATTTACCAAACCAAAACCACGACCCTTGACCTTTTTTTTCAAATCAGTTTATACACACTTTTAAGCACTTCTTGACCACCCCATAACTCATAGGTAAAAACACCATGCGACAACCCAACTAATAAGACCCTACTACACCCGACACAAACAGCCCATAACATTCATGCACACGACACACACAAGTTACACAATTCAGTCCACAATAACGAGCCTTCACATACCTCTCATTACACATAAACAAGCCTAAAGTTTCCATTGTGTATGCCTCATTTAATGACCATATAATAGCAGATTTTTTTGCTTGTTTCATGATAGTATTAGGTCGACTAGAGGCTGAAACATGTGCATTAAAACTGTCACGACACAAACAATATATAGGCGTATGGTTTTCGTATTTCATGTCACACATTAACGAGTATATCAAGTATACTTAAGCTTATTTCAAAACTGATTCATATGACCCCAAAACCAGATACAAAGATCGACATATGGGTTTCAATTTACTCGTTTTAAAACAGATTATATATATATATATATATATATATATATATATATATATATATATATATATATATATATATATATATATATATATATATATATATATATATATATATATATATATATATATATATTCATCCGTATAACTATATTATGAACTAAACGAGTAGATTAAGTCTTCATTGTTTCATACGTACGTGTATATATTTCATATGTCGAATTCAGTAAAACACAAGGACGATTTGTAGGAGTACCTCTAGGTCGATATATCAAAACCGAAAACATGAACACGAGCACAAGATTCCGTGAGGCACGACCGAACCCAAAACCTACAGCCTTTCTAAACAAAAACCAAACCTTTCTTCGAATATGACACACCCACGTTCAAAACCCTTGCTACCACGATCACCACCCTTGCCAAACAACCACGTCCATACTTGATTTTTTAGAGAAAACAATGAGCTGCTGATGTATGTGTTTAGTTTAGGATTTAGTGTGTGAAGTTTCAAGTGGTATACGGTTTGAGAGGAGGACAAAATGAGGGAAAATATAATGGAGATATGGCACTAGAAGTTGCCGAGTCTATGGGAGCAGTTGAAGACCAAATCTTCTTCAATCTCATTTCAAATCATATCTATTCTACACATATATGTGTGTACAAAGTTAAAAAGAAAATCGGACCCATAGGAGGACATATCAACTTGTTATATAAATTGTGTTCCAAGTTCACTTATACTCAGTCTTTAATGACTTATAAACGTGTGATGATAAGTCCCAAACAAGTATGTATTCGGCCCATCATTTACAAAGTTGTGTACTGATGAGTGGCCATTTACTCATCATTTTATACCCGAAAAACCCCACAAAAATGAACAAAAACACCCAAATGGACCATATATTGTTACAAATATCCTTGGATTGTGTTTTATGTGTTTCAGGTACAAAAGGATTGAAAACGGGGCAAATACGGGCAAAACCGAGCTTGATTTGGAAAAGAGCCGAAAACCGAAGCCGGGAAAGACGATTTTCATATGGATTTTTATTCGAGCTCAAGAATTCCAAAATGGCCCTTAGATTATTCTCACTTGGCAAAATTGGACCCTTGAAGAACTTTGGAGATATGGCAGAAATGGTCCTTGAGGTTTCATAAATTACAACTTTGGTCCTTGGTTTGTTATCCATATTATCCAACTACTACTTTCGGATTTAATTTTAAATAAAACACAACCCATCAAACCCTTAACCCATCCCAAATCCTACAGCCCATTCCACTTGGCCCACACCCAATTTCACACTAACTAAAAAAACCCGACCCAAAATTATTATATATAAAACAACTCGGTCAAACACCTTTTACAATTAGTCAAAATCCCTAATCACTCTTCCATCTTCTTCATCCCTTCTTTCCCGCCTCATTAAACCCTAATCCCCTGCTAACCTCCCCTGTCACTCTCACCTCACCACACCAGTCCAAAACACCCACATGGTGTTGTCTTTGGTCCCCCCTCTCCACCTCATCAATCCATGGACCAAAAGTAAAATCAACGGATGAAGTTTAAAGTTGTGGGCAGCAAGTTTTAATCCAAGGGTCCCAAAAGAAGCACAAGCAGCTAAAGGAGAACTCTCACACAGAAGAAACACAACTGAAGAAACCCTAATTTTTATATTTTTTAGTATAAATAGGATAGTAGCAGTTTTCATTTTTTGGGAGGTTTATATTAGCTTTCATTTAGGTACTTTTTATTTATTTATTGTTATTGTTGTTTATTTTCCAGCAATGTAATTTTAATTTTAGTTAATGCAAATTTTAATTTTCTTGTTTTAGTTTCTCAGTCAAACTTAGTCAAACCCTGCTTATTTGCTTATGTCATTTGCTTATCAGTTTGCTTATGTTATTTGATGGTTTCCTGTTTATGTGCTTTTGTCCCAACCTTTGGTAGCTCAATTTGACTGAACTGAGTTGTTCTTGAGTTATCTTGTATTGATTTAGTTAGTTTTGCATACTTTGAGTTGTTTTATTTTAGTTTAAGTTCTTGTCTGCTACATTTAGTTCAATATATAGGAATCTAAGATTAGGCCTACTTATAGCAGTTTGAATGTTCATTCAAGTGGCTTAAATCTGTTTCAAAATCCTAAAAAATTAGTTTTTTGTGTTCTCAGCTTGGGTATCTTTGTCTGTTTTCAGTTAATAGGTTTGTGCTTAATCATTCTCTAGCTTATTAATTAGCTCAACCATGCCATCCCAGGCTGTTTGTTATGTCTGCAAGTTCTGCTAAGATTGCACAGATTTTCTCATTTCCAATTTTTTTTGTTGTTACTGATCAAATTTAAGAGCTTATTCCCAGTTTATTTGTAAATTTCAAATAGTTTTCAGTTGTAAAAGTTTTTACTAGTTGTTGCTTGTTGAGTTTTAAAGTAGGAAAACCAAAAAAAAAAAAAAAAAAAAAATGAATAAAAAGTGCCAACCATGGGATTCGAACCTGTGTCCCCTGAAACACAACACCAACAACCTAACCATCTGCCCTAGCCCCTTTTGTCATTAAAACTTTACAAAGTTTTTATTTAAACTTGTTTTCTAATTTTAGCTTAATCAACTGAATTGCTTATAAACTGCTTATTTCAATAAGCTGTCTTTGTAATTCTATTTTTTCCCAGCTCTAGTTTGTTATAAAGTATTTGTGATAAATTTCTCAGATTTTTCTTAAACGTTTTATTATTTTTAATCATTTATTTTCTTAAATATAGTTTTTAATTCGTATTTAATTATTTAAAAGTCAAAAAATTGCAATTCTTTTTTTCAAAATTTTATTTTGTCATTTAGGATGTAGGAAAATTATTTTGGTACCCATAGGTTTTGTTTTTAATAGATTTGACGTTTTTACTCGTTCGTAGTTTCTGGTTTACGTTACGTCATTTTCGTTTTAATAGACGTTATTTGTTTTTTGTTTTAGTAGATTTTAGAAACACAAGAAACTCTCGTCTTTTCAAGCACTTTAATTACGAACCTCACACGATATCCTCAATTTCATACCTCGCTAGGAGAACGACCCGGGTACACGCTTATCCGGTTTATTACAATCGATTGTCGCGTCGAACCGTCGCGAGTTGACTTTTCTTCGTGAGAGGTTTTGACTTGTGAACGCGTTTGTCCTCGACGTATATCAATTTTTGGCGCCGTTGCCGGGGAGGTGTGTTGCGACAATATCGTCACGGTTTGACGATTAGTGACTTGAAGAACCTTCCTCGTGAAGTTTCGTATATATCTTGTGAATATTTTTATCCAAAATCCAAAAAAAAAAAAAATTGAAAAACCAAAAAACCCAAAAATATTCTTCTTAACCTAATGTTCTTGGTGCATGCGCACACGTTCTTCTTCGTCATCGAGTCCCTTTCTTGAACTCGTCGCAATTCCACGAAGACGTAATCGTAGACGTGCTGCCTCATTAGTCGAACCCGAGATTCGTACTAATCCCGATCCTTCCATTGTCATAATGGCGGAGAATCGCACCATGCTTGAGCTTCTCCAAGAACCCACCGAGGGTTATGGAGATGCTATTGTTGTTCCCCCGATCGTTGCCGATAATTTCGAACTTAAACCGGCATTACTATCCTTAGTAACGTCGAATCAATTTTACGGTTTCGAGAGGGATGACCCTCATTCCCACATTCGATGGTTTAACAAAATTTCATCTACCGTCAAATGTAGGAATGTTCCTCAAGAAGCAATCAAATTGCTTCTCTTTCCTTTCTCTCTCGAGGGGGCAGCCCGGACTTGGCTTGAAAAACAACCCCCTCGTTCTATCTTAACATGGGAAGATTTGGTGTCGAAATTTGTGAATGAATTCTTTCCCCCTTCTAGAACCACAAGTCTTAAGAATGAAATTACCAAATTTACTCAAAAATTTGATGAATCATTTAGTGAAGCGTGGGATCGTTTTAAAGAATTGCTTCGCAAATGTCCTCACCACGGATTTTCTGAGTTGCATCAAATTGATACGTTTTACAATGGATTGAACCAAACTGACCAAGATTCTCTAAACGCCGCCTCCGGTGGTTATATATTGAATCGAACTACGGGTGATGCTTTGTCCATCATCGAGAACAAGTCAAAGGTTCGCACTTCACGAAGCAAGCCGGTTGTTTCCCAAGTGAGTGCTTCGCCTCCTAGTTCACATTCGATGAATACTTCTAGCACGGATGCTAAAATTGACAAGCTCACGGATGCAATTCAAGCTTTGGTTTTCTCTAATCAGAAAAATCTTTCTTCTTCTTCTACCACCTCTTCTACCCCACAAGCTTCTCCACCCGCTCAAGTCAAAGCGGTGGAAGAAAGTTGTGTTACTTGTGGTGGTCCTCATGCTTATTACAATTGTACTGCCACCGATGGCCGTCCTTTTGAAATCAATGCCGTAGCCGGGTCTTACAACCAAGGAGGTACTCAATACCGTCCTCAAGGTGACTCGAGCTATCGTGCTAGCTATCAAGCAGGACCACCCGGTTTTCCTCAAAACAATCAAAACCGATTCAATCAAAACCAAAGTAGGGGGCAAAATGTTCCATATCAAGCCCCTACTAACCAATACCCGACCCAAGGGGTCAATTACAATCAAGGGTATCAAGCTCAAAATTACCCAGCCCCGATTGCTCCCTCTAATGATTTTTCAAATTACATGGAAACAAATGATGTAAAAATGAGGGCTATGCAAAATCAAATCACAAATTTGAAAAATGAATTTGAAAATTCAATGATTAAGCAGGGTAATGAGCTCAAAAGCAAAATTGATCAATCTCAAACGAAGATTGAAAGTATGTTTGATACCCTTATCAACCAATTTCAACAAGCTTCATCCTCGGGAACTCTCCCGGGTAATACAATTCCTAACCCGAAGGGTGAATTGAAAGCCATCACCACTCGAAGTGGTGTAGCTTATGAGGGACCCACGGTTCCAACTACTACTTCTTCTTCTTCTACAAAAGTAGTTGACCGTGAGACCGAGGTGACCAAGGACATGGAACTTCCTACTAATAATGGAAGTCCCGAAAACGTCCAACCTACGGTTGTCCCGATGCAGGAGCCAAAAGTTGCTCTCGTTAAGTCTCAACCTAAACCTTCTATCCCATACCCATCTAGACTTAATGACCAAAAGCTCCGCGAAAAAGCTAGTATCCAAATTGAGAAGTTTTTACAAATCGTTCAAGATTTACACTTCGATATTAGCTTCGCGGATGCTCTTCTTCTCATGCCAAAGTTTGCTTCGACAATCAAAAATTTGCTCAGTAACAAGGAGAAATTATTTGAACTAGCAAAAACTCCTCTAAATGAGAATTGCTCGGCAGCTCTCCTTAAAAAGCTTCCGGAAAAGCTTGGAGATCCCGGAAAATTCCTCATTCCTTGTGATTTTCCGGGCATGGTTCAATGCTACGCCTTGGCCGATCTTGGTGCAAGCATTAACCTTATGCCGCTGTCCATTTGGAACAAGCTTTCTCTACCCCCACTTACTCCCACATGTATGACTCTTGAGCTAGCCGATAGGACTCTTACTAGTCCTAAAGGTGTAGCCGAAGATGTTTTTGTGAAAGTGGGGAAGTTCCATTTCCCGCCTGATTTCGTCATGGTAGATTTTGATGCCGACCCCCGAGTTCCTCTTATACTTGGAAGATCTTTCTTGAGGACGGGTCGGGCATTGATTGATGTTTATGTTGAGGAACTCACCTTACGTGCTGATGATCAAGCTGTGACATTTAAGCTTGATCAAACTATGAGATACTCCTCCATTCACGATGATACATCGGTTAATCGTATTGATGTGATTGATGTTGCTTCTGAGGAGTATGCTCAGGAGGTTTTAGGATTTGTAAACAAATCCTTGAGTGGCAATCCCACTCCTCCTTCTTCTCAACCTATTCTTTCCGATTCTTCCCCTTCCCTCACTCCGTTTGAGGGAAGTGATTTCATTTTGGAAGAGATCGAGGCCTATCTTAAGGATGATTCAATTTCACCGGAAATTGATTATGCTGACATTGATCTGGAGGGAGATATTCTCTTGCTTGAGAAATTGCTTAATGATGATCCATCACCTTCTCTCCCTCCAAAGAAAATTCAAATTGAAGAAATCAAAGAACTTGAGCCAACTAATCCTCCGGAGCCCGAGCTCAAGGATTTACCTCCTCATCTTGAATATGCTTTTCTAGAAGATGATGGCAAATTTCCCGTCATTATTTCTAAAGAATTAAAAGATGAGGAGAAGGTTCAACTTCTTGATGTGCTTAAGAAGCACAAGAGTGCCATTGCTTGGCAACTCTCGGATATCAAGGGTATTGACCCTAGATTTTGTACTCACAAAATTTTGATGGAGGATGACTTCAAACCCACGGTTCAACAACAAAGAAGGGTGAATCCGAAAATTCATGAGGTGATCAAAAAGGAGGTTCTAAAACTCCTTGATGCCGGAATGATTTACCCCATTTCTGATAGCTCGTGGGTTAGTCCCATCCATTGTGTCCCCAAAAAGGGGGGTATGACCGTTGTTACCAACGAAGAAAATGAGTTAATTCCTACACGCCTCGTCACGGGATGGAGAGTGTGTATTGATTATCGAAAACTCAATGATGCTACCCGTAAAGACCATTTTCCGCTTCCTTTTATGGATCAAATGCTTGAACGTTTAGCGGGAAATGAGTTCTATTGTTTTCTTGATGGCTTTTCTGGGTATTTTCAAATACCAATTGATCCCCTAGATCAGGAAAAGACCACCTTTACGTGCCCCTACGGAACGTTTGCTTATCGACGTATGCCTTTCGGCTTATGCAATGCTCCGGGCACGTTCCAAAGGTGCATGATGGCTATATTTCACGATATGATCGAGAAAACAATGGAGGTCTTTATGGATGATTTTTTGGTATACGGAAATTCTTTCTCTTCTTGCCTCTCCCATTTAGACAAAATGCTTAAACGGTGCGAAGACACCAATCTTGTTCTAAATTGGGAGAAGTGCCACTTTATGGTCAAAGAGGGCATTGTCCTCGGCCATAAAATTTCTAATGCCGGGATCGAGGTCGACCAAGCTAAAGTCGATGTTATCGCTAAGCTACCTCATCCCACCACTGTAAAAGGAATCCGAAGTTTCCTTGGTCATGCCGGTTTCTACAGACGATTTATTCAAGACTTCTCTAAAATCGCCCGACCTCTGACCCATCTTCTTGAAAAAGATGCTCCATTCTTCTTCTCTCCCGAATGCATCGAAGCATTCGGGATTCTTAAAAAGAAATTAACTGAAGCACCAATTTTAGTTGCCCCCGATTGGGACTTGCCATTTGAGCTCATGTGCGATGCTAGTGATTATGCTATTGGGGCAGTCCTGGGGCAACGAAAATCTAAGCACTTTCAGCCGATACACTATGCTAGCAAGACAATGACCGAGGCTCAATCTCATTATACTACTACCGAGAAAGAGTTATTGGCCGTTGTCTATGCTTTTGAGAAATTTAGACCATATCTCGTCTTATCTAAGACCATAGTGTATACGGATCACTCGGCTCTTAAGTATCTTCTTGCTAAGCAAGATGCTAAGCCGAGATTGCTTCGGTGGATTCTCCTCCTACAAGAATTTGATGTCACTATTCATGATAAAAAAGGAGCGGAGAATCTCGCCGCCGATCATTTGTCTAGACTTGAAAATCCCCATCAAAGTGATCTCGAGAAAAAGGAAATTACCGAAACATTTCCTCTCGAGACACTTGGGATGATTTCATTAAAAAATGATCCGAGTACCCCATGGTTTGCCGACTTTGCAAATTACCATGCGGGGAATTTTGTTGTGAAAGGGATGTCGTCCCAACAGAAAAAGAAATTTTTTAAAGATGTGAAACATTATTTTTGGGACGACCCCTACTTGTTTAAAGTATGTGCCGATCAAGTGATTAGACGGTGTGTTCACGGCCAAGAAGCCTTTGACATTCTCACGGCTTGCCATAATGGACCCACAGGGGGACATCATGGTGCCAACTACACCGCTAAAAAAGTCTTTGATTCGGGTTTCTATTGGCCGACGATTTATCGTGATGCCCACGACTTGGTGAGGTCGTGTGACTCTTGCCAACGTCAAGGAAAAATCTCACAAAAGGACGAAATGCCTCAAAATGCAATTCAAGTTTGTGAGATCTTTGACGTGTGGGGCATCGACTTTATGGGCCCGTTCCCGTCTTCACGAGGGAACAAGTATATACTCGTGGCGGTCGACTATTTGTCTAAATGGGTGGAAGCGAAAGCGCTCCCCACGAACGACGCCCGAGTAGTTGTGAAATTTCTAAAATCTCTCTTTGCTCGGTTTGGAGCTCCTCGTGCTATCATTAGTGATCGCGGTACGCACTTTTGCAATGACCAATTCGCAAAAGTCATGCTTAAGTACGGTGTCACTCACCGTCTTGCGACCACGTATCACCCACAAACAAGTGGGCAAGTGGAAGTCTCCAACCGAGGTTTAAAAAGAATCTTGGAAAGGACCGTAGGAGAAAACCGTGCCTCTTGGTCGGACAAATTAGATGATGCACTATAGGCCTTCCGTACGGCTTACAAAACACCCATCGGGTGTACTCCTTACAAGCTTGTGTACGGAAAGGCGTGTCATCTACCGATCGAGCTTGAGCACAAAGCCTATTGGGCCTTGAAGCATGCAAATTTTGACCTCAAGACCGCGGGCGATCACCGAAAGCTTCAATTGAATGAATTAAATGAGCTTCGGGATCAAGCCTACGAGAACTCTTTAATCTACAAAGAGAAAACAAAGAGGATTCATGACTCCAAAATCAAGAACCGCGTTTTCAACGTTGGTGATCGAGTCCTCCTCTTCAATTCTCGATTAAAGATTTTCTCGGGCAAATTAAAAACCCGTTGGTCTGGGCCGTTCACCGTTGCTCAAGTTTTTCCATATGGAACCGTCGAGTTATCTCAAACCGACGGTCCCAACTTCAAAGTGAACGGTCATAGGTTGAAGCATTATTTTGGAGGGGACATACCATCCATGGTTGTCCCGGATCTCCAAACTTTCCCCATGGACAATTAAATTCGGGGACGAGTCAGGCTCGTGACTCGGTTACCAAAAACAAGCGCTTCGTGGGTGGCAACCCATGCTTATCATTCTATCTTCTTTCTTATTTCTAACACTAAGTGTGGGGGAGTTCCTCTACTTGTGCTTTGTTGTTGTGTGTTTGCCTCTGTTTTCAGGATTCCCGTAGATTGTGATGATTGACGCGCCTGTTTTCAATCCAGCCGCCCAATATCCGATCTTTGTGTTTATGATTATCCAGGGATATCTTAAAATCCTTTTTGTGAAAACAAGATTTCGTTTCCACACTTAGGTAGTAGTCTTACCCTTTTACGTTCTATAGTGTCGGCTCAGGCCGGTACTTTGAATATTGAGGGCAATATTCAATTCTAAGTGTGGGGGGGAATTCTCATTTGCCCAAAATTTTAAAAATTTTCACATGTTGTACCTTCTAGTCCCCTAGCACCCCCGTTTTGACCAAAAATTTTAAAAATTTTTATCGTATTTTTCGTCTAAAATAAGTGCTTCGCACATAAAAAATAATTTGCTATACACTAATGCTTCGGCATTAGTGGAAGTTTAGACTTGATTAGGCTAGAACAAGGGGAATCCCGACTCTGCTAGAGTGTTGATCTAGCTGCTACCCTTAACGTTTAGGCTAAGTTTTTACGAATTGTGCAAATGAAAATGCTAAGCGTGGAGTAGTTGGTTCTCTTTAGAGCTTATATAAGTAATCTATTGCTTTTCCTCCCAGGAGATCCTAATCTGACTAAAATAAGTGCTATTTTCAAACTTTTGAACGCAAAAACCGTTTTTGTTAAGCAAATAAATTTTTATACAATCTTGATTTAGAATACTAGTTCAAAGTTTTATTTAAATTTTGGAACAAGCATACTTTCTTAAAAACATAATAAGAATGCAAAATGAAAGTGAGTCATTGCTTGAAAGTTGCAAAAGTTAAAGTTTTAAGTATGAATAAATAAGTGCTCTAAGCTACGGATTCGAGATCGGGCCTTGGATCCTTATTTCCGGAAGGCGTTTAGGTCTTGGCTACCCTCTTGCACCGGCCCTTGGACCCTTAATTCTGAAAGGCGTTAAGGTCTTGGAACTCTCCGTTGTAACGGCCCTTGGATCCTTTATTCCGGAAGGTGTAAGGTCTTGGAACTAAACCGTGAAGCTCCGTCGTTTAGGGTACACAAGTAAAAAGTTAGTGAAAAAAAAAAATGATGAAAAATGAAAAAAAAAATGTTTATGTTTGTTTATGAATAAATGTGAGAAACTTGCTTCTTCTCAAATTTAAATCGAAAGTTGAACTAGTATTCGTCAATATTGTCTAAAAGTTGGACGGTGATTTAGAAATTGTTGACTTCAAAGATCCCGTGAGCTCCGATACTATTCTCGAGGGTGTAAAAACCTAGCCTCCTAAGTTTACTAAGGATAAGCTGAGAAGAAAGTCGCTACATGGAGTGATCTTACCTTTGAATCTCTAATTTCTAAATCATTGTCGGTTTTTAACCCTAATAAATGTCGATTTTTACGGTCAAAACTTTGAAAACAAGCACACACACCTAACTTATGAATAATTGTGGGAGTGAAAAGTTAAGTCTCGGCTTACATAGGTTGCTAATATAAGTAGTGTTAGCATTTTACAAAAACGTTTGCACAAGGGTTTTAAACTTAGTTGGGGAGTATAAAAAGAGGATGACGATTACAATTCCCCGGAGTCACCCATTTTGTGTGATTCCCGTTCCATGATGCCATTTTTGAAAATCAAGCATGTCATTTACGTTTTATCTCGTTTTAATTTACTTGCATTTTATAATAAAGTCAAAACGGGATAGTCTTGGTAATTTTAATCCTTTCATTACTTCATATGATCGGATTGCTAGGGACTAGCAATTGCTTAGTGTGGGGGATTGATGAGTGGCCATTTACTCATCATTTTATACCCGAAAAAACCCCACAAAAATGACCAAAAACACCCAAATGGACCATATATTGTTACAAATATCCTTGGATTGTGTTTTATGTGTTTCAGGTACAAAAGGATTGAAAACGGGGCAAATACGGACAAAACCGAGCTTGATTTGGAAAAGAGCCGAAAACCGAAGCCGGGAAAGACGATTTTCATATGGATTTTTATTCGAGCTCAAGAATTCCAAAATGGCCCTTGGATTATTCTCACTTGGCAAAATTGGACCCTTGAAGAACTTTGGAGATATGGCAGAAATGGTCCTTGAGGTTTCATAAATTACAACTTTGGTCCTTTTTTTGTTATCCATATTATCCAACTACTACTTCCGGATTTAATTTTAAATAAAACACAACCCATCAAACCCTTAACCCATCCCAAATCCCACAGCCCATTCCACTTGGCCCACACCCAATTTCACACTAACTAAAAAAACCCGACCCAAAATTATTATATATAAAACAACTCGGTCAAACCCCTTTTACAATTAGTCAAAATCCCTAATCACTCTTCCATCTTATTCATCCCTTCTTTCCCGCCTCATTAAACCCTAATCCCCTGCTAACCTCCCCTGTCACTCTCACCTCACCACACCAGTCCAAAACACCCACATGGTGTTGTATTTGGTCCCCCCTCTCCACCTCATCAATCCATGGACCAAAAGTAAAATCAACGGATGAAGTTTAAAGTTGTGGGCAGAAGTTTTAATCCAAGGGTCCCAAAAGAAGCACAAGCAGCTAAAGGAGAACTCTCACACAGAAGAAACACAACTGAAGAAACCCTAATTTTTATATTTTTTAGTATAAATAGGATAGTAGCAGTTTTCATTTTTTGGGAGGTTTTATATTAGCTTTCATTTAGGTACTTTTTATTTATTTATTGTTATTGTTGTTTATTTTCCAGCAATGTAATTTTAATTTTATTTAATGCAAATTTTAATTTTCTTGTTTTAGTTTCTCAGTCAAACTTAGTCAAACCCTGCTTATTTGCTTATGTCATTTGCTTATCAGTTTGCTTATGTTATTTGATGGTTTCCTGTTTATGTGCTTTTGTCCCAACCTTTGGTAGCTCAATTTGACTGAACTGAGTTGTTCTTGAGTTATCTTGTATTGATTTAGTTAGTTTTGCATACTTTGAGTTGTTTTATTTTAGTTTAAGTTCTTGTCTGCTACATTTAGTTCAATATATAGGAATCTAAGATTAGGCCTACTTATAGCAGTTTGAATGTTCATTCAAGTGGCTTAAATCTGTTTCAAAATCCTAAAAAATTAGTTTTTTGTGTTCTCAGCTTGGGTATCTTTGTCTGTTTTCAGTTAATAGGTTTGTGCTTAATCATTCTCTAGCTTATTAATTAGCTCAACCATGCCATCCCAGGCTGTTTGTTATGTCTGCAAGTTCTGCTAAGATTGCACAGATTTTCTCATTTCCAATTTTTTTTGTTGTTACTGATCAAATTTAAGAGCTTATTCCCAGTTTATTTGTAAATTTCAAATAGTTTTCAGTTGTAAAAGTTTTTATTAGTTGTTGCTTGTTGAGTTTTAAAGTAGGAAAACCAAAAAAAAAAAAAAAAATGAATAAAAAGTGCCAACCATGGGATTCGAACCTGAGTCCCCTGAAACACAACACCAACAACCTAACCATCTGCCCTAGCCCCTTTTGTCATTAAAACTTTACAAAGCTTTTTATTTAAACTTGTTTTCTAATTTTAGCTTAATCAACTGAATTGCTTATAAACTGCTTATTTCAATAAGCTGTCTTTGTAATTCTATTTTTCCCAGCTCTAGTTTGTTATAAAGTATTTGTGATAAATTTCTCAGATTTTTCTTAAACGTTTTATTATTTTTAATCATTTATTTTCTTAAATATAGTTTTTAATTCGTATTTAATTATTTAAAAGTCAAAAAATTGCAATTCTTTTTTTCAAAATTTTCTTTTGTCATTTAGGATGTAGGAAAATTATTTTGGTACCCGTAGGTTTAGTTTTTCATAGATTTGACGTTTTTACTCGTTCGTAGTTTCCGGTTTACGTTACGTCATTTTCGTTTTAATAGACGTTATTCGTTTTTCGTTTTAGTAGATTTTAGAAACACAAGAAACTCTCGTCTTTTCAAGCACTTTAATTACGAACCTCACACGATATCCTCAATTTCACACCTCGCTGGGAGAACGACCCGGGTACACGCTTATCCGGTATATTACAATCGATTGTCGCGTCGAACCGTCGCGAGTTGACTTTTCTTCGTGAGAGGTTTTGACTTGTGACCCGTTTTGCACGACTATCAAAGTTGTGTACGAAACTTTAAATATGAAATCGGACCCTTACTTAACTATTAAACGTGTGACATTAGTTAGGAAATAAGTGGTGTACATTTTAATGCGAATCGGATCTTATATAGGGACTAGTATACGTTTTGTATTCAAGGTGAACAAAAGGGTGAATCGAATTCATATATACTTAAGTTATAGATTCGTATTTTGTGATTCTAAATTCATAACGGATAGTTCACTTTAGATTAATCTCGTATTCAAAGGTTCAAAAGTCATTCGGATTTCAGGTTATTATAATTCTTCCCCTCTAAAAAGAAAATTTCGTCCGCGAAATTGAAATAAGAAAGTCAAAACGAATACGTACCGAATCACGAAAAGAAATGCGGATAACTAGCTTGCATTGATTTTTCGGTCTCCTAAGTAGCCTCGCTCTCGGGATGGTTCTTCCAAAGAATCTTAACGAACCGAATTGTTTTATTTCTCATGACTCGATCCCGACAAACTAAGATAGCCGCAGGCTCTCCACAGAACACAAATCATAACAAATCTGATCCAACGAATATGAAACAAATAAGTAACGGATGACGGTTGTGATCTCACAAAGAGACACATGAAGCACATATACACATAAGGTAAATACGGAGGTAGTGCTAAGCGGGAAGAAAATTTCATCAACTCTATCCAGATTCTGAACGGACTAAGGAACTTGCTAATAATCAGAGAAGCACATATCGAATCATCAAACGTATCAAAAGTTTCATAAAGGGATAGGTAACCTATTCGTACTGACGATCAACTAAGCACATATCAGAGTATCAAAACATATCCCAAGCATAATGAATAGGTAGGATAATCGTACAGATAAGAACGAATCTAAGGTCTAACGTATCGCGAACTAAATCTTCCTTATATGCCAAAACGTCTAACTCTTCTGTACGAAACCATCATACGAAAACACACAAATTCCCGGTCTAAAGTTTCAAAATTTCTCTTCCACAATGATGACTAATCCATTAGTAACTGAAATCAACTTCGGACCTTCAATAAGTAACTCTCCGACTTAATTCAACCAGAAGGTGCTCCACATCTCCGTTCATA
The DNA here is from genome assembly GCA_021014915.2 of Artemisia tridentata subsp. tridentata. Lineage (NCBI taxonomy): Eukaryota > Viridiplantae > Streptophyta > Magnoliopsida > Asterales > Asteraceae > Artemisia > Artemisia tridentata. Next base: position 126,962,944 of record CP139508.1, read on the forward strand.
CAAACCTCCAAAAGGAAAAACCCTTATCACTTGCATGCCATCTATCTTAGTGAGCAACACAACCAGACCCAACACTTGTTAAATTTCCCGCTCAACAAATCTTCCAATTTCGAATAGTTGTTCTGTTTGTCCCTCCGTCTGAAGATGAGAAGTCGTACTAAAATCCCGAGTCCAATCCCCATAGTCTTCTGTATTCAAGGTAATGGATAACGGTTCTAACAGTAATACTATTTAGTTTCCAAAATTCAATACACAACTTCATGCTATCATCATTCTTCTTCAGATAAACGGAAACATACCACGGAGACACACTCAGAAAGAAAAATCACTTCCTAGAAGCTGGTCCTTCAATTCTTTCCCTTCAACTGATGTTGTTCAATACAGAGTTTCAGAAATAGGCAAAACGTCGCTCTATACTGATAGGATTCTGACTCAACCAACTTACTGTTCTCAGGCACTGCTCGAGACAACCTATGATCCTAATAAGTTCAAGTTACATGATGTAACTATTATCACGTTGGCCAGGCGTAATAATACTTGCATCATATACACATGACTTTATTGCAATCACATTCTACCTCGAGTCGTGACTAAATAAATTATTATAACCAGATCAAAACAACTTCACATTCAGATGGTAATCTTGGTAGTTCATTAAGGAATACGTCGTGAACATTTCAAACAACCGAATAACTCTTGAGGCGAGTTTCATCAAACGAAGTATCCTCACAACCGCGAGTGATTAACGTACGAGTTTTCAAAGCAAAAGTGATCATAATTGTTTACCAGGTTGGGAATAATGGTACAAAATTTTGAGTTTCTCAACTCGCCAAAGATGACAAATCTAATATGACTGTTGTTAGCATCTCGATGCTCAGTCAACAAATTCATATTCAGAATAATATCGAATCAAACCTTCTCAAAGGAAACAGATTAGCAGAACGAAACTTATCTTCAAATATCTTCAAAACGTACTGGATAATTCCGATACTCGTGACGGATAATCACAATATTTCTCATAGCAAATTCTAATAGTGCAGAGGGGACCTTAATATGCTTAGCAATAGCAAGAGAAACCACAAAATGTGTCGAACATATCGGATTCATATATATACGAATTTTCTGAACGGACGAAAAGGCATCTAAACGAATGACAAACAAATCAGAGGTCGAAATTCAAAAGAATGAGGTCACATCAGAAAGTGAAACCTGTAAGGCATTACTACAAAAGTCTCAAAGCATTCTAAACTTATGTTGCGTATCCTAATAAATTTTCTAATTCTCCAGAACGAATGATCTTATAAAGGCTTAACTGAAAGCAGAGGCACAAATCAGACTGGTGCGGAAGAAAGATAGCTAACCAATGCCTAATTATATAATCTACCCAATCCTCACCGGTCATAACTGAAGTTCCTACGGGGAGAAACCTAAAGCAAATCCTTTAAAGGTCACTCCATAAGCTCCTATAGTGCAAACCTAAGGGTCCAAATCTTCACAGGCCATAACTTATGTGCTACAAGTCGAAGCCTGAGCTCTAATACCATAATTGTAACACCCCAACCCGACAAGGGTCAAAATGCCACATTATGGTGTCCATCAGAACATACAAACGCAAGCGGAAGACTTATAAAAATAATGATTACAAAGGTATTCTAAGATAACAATGAAATGCTAACTCTAAACATGATGAGTTCCAAAACTGAAATACAAATCCAAACTAAATCTAACTGAAGCTAAATCCAAGTCTAATCCAGAAGCAAATGGTATCTATCGTCACCGTAGTCTACTAAGAGTTACTAGGCACTCTTCACTCAAACCCAGCTTCCAACCTGAAACCTGCCACAGGAAAAGAAATGCGGCTGAGCTAAAAAAGCCCAGTGAACAGATATATATAACAAAACGAATAATCAAAGCATGTATAAGTATAGGGAAAGGAAAACATAAGCTCCTACCTAAACGAATATCATCTGTCAAAAGAATGAGAGACCAAAGATCAACTGAACAAATATCATAATTCAAATGAGTCAAATGGAGTGAGAGATCAAGAGCTAATACGAATCAGATAATCATAAGGAATCAAACGAATCATATAGGAATGCCCACGAGCTCAAAACAAACGTCTAAACATGATACATGAATAGACCACATAACCACATATACATATCCGTCAAATCATAAGTGCACAAGGAGAGAAGACCTCTCAAGTACCAAATGGAGTAGCTAGCTCCCAAATGTGAAAGGGGTGTAAGGCATACACAGCCAATCAGTACAAAATGAAACAAAGTACCTAGGATGCATCCATATGCCCCCTACAAAACAAATCATATATACACCTGTACGAGACGAGTATATACACATATCTTAATTGCCAAGTGATCACATATCATACCATATCAAATGGGGACGCCGTGGACTAATCACACTGCCACAGATAGTGTCATGCTATTGGTGCCATCAATGACATGGTCATGGTACCTCCATGGCTAGTTAGCTCGGGCACTGAACAGAACATATCATATCAAAGCATACCCATAATCATACCATATCCAAACAGATCAAAACAACAGAACGGGATCATATCGAAGCAAAGGATATCAAACGAATAACTAAACGAATATCAAATCAGATGATCATATCAAAGCGAATCATATCAAACGGAATCATATCAAACGGATCAAATCATAGCAAATGAATCAAAGTCAAGGATCGAGAAGTCATGAGAAATCCCTACTGAAAAGGGATAGAATATCTGTACCTCAAACAGCAGATGCAAAACACACCAGAAAACATAAGGATGAGGAGTTACTCCTTCTTCAGCGAATCTACACGAATTAATGATCGTCTTATTATTTAAGAACCATTTCAAAAGTTATTATTGATTCAGTACTGATTGTTGTTCAGATTGACATATTCAGGTTTTCCTGCTATTTATAGAAACTTCCCATATTTAGTAACTTTCCAGATTTAGTAACTTTATATAATTAATAACTTTCCAAAATTTAGTAACTTTAGGTTAATACTCGTGATTAGCCAACTTTTAGGGTTACAAATGGTAATTAAGTTAAGTTGAAGGTTAATAATGACAAATACCATAGCTTAGGGTTTTATATGTCATTTTAGCAAAGTATAAGGTTTAAATGTGACAATTACCAAAGTTTAGGGTTAAATGTGTAAATCCAGGTTTTTAAGATTTATTTTACCGTATTAGTTAATTAAAACGAAACTCGACTTATGTATATATTTCTTAACGAACTGAAACCAAGGAAACGTGATCAAATCACCCAAAACAAACCATACCCTCTCGTATCTTATCCCGCGAGACCAAAACAAGTATTAACGAGACACAATTTAATCCGTAACCCACACACTTCATATATCACCCTCTCGGTGTACTTATATTCGCACCCTTATCGAGACACCATTTATTCTACACCTTCTTGACATACTTAACGAGACAAAACAAAACCAAAAATGAACAATCATTTACCAAACCAAAACCACGACCCTTGACCTTCTTATTTTTCAAATCAGTTTATACATGATAGAGTCGTTTAACGTCACCAAAAATATTTATAAAAATGGAAAGACTATACAAACCTTAATACTAAAGTATCTTGGTAAGTATTGATCTCCCGAGTGTCGTTTCAAAGGAATGGTGAACTGAAGTTCGTTAATTAAGTTTCGTTTGATGCTTAGTTGTCATAAAGGGTTTTGTTTTTGGTTTGATTTTTAATAGATTTTTAAAAGCTAAATTAATTAATAAAAGAAAAACTACAAGTAAAAATGAGGCTAAATAGATTTAAAATATAATATTAAAGAGTATGCATGCTAAGTGAGGTGAAAGGATAATTAAGTGTGAATTATCGTTTTAAGTGATTAATTAATTAATACCCGTCAAAGAAAAACTATTTTCTCACAACGTTGGTTTGTTTTGAAAACAATCTCTTATCTTGGTAAAAATTACTAGATCTAAATAATTAATTATCCTATCGGCTTTTGCCCGTTAAAACAACCAACTAAATAAATCTAGAAATAATTCGGAAATTATTAACCAACAATCTTCAATACCCGTTTAAAAAAATATTTTCTCACAACGTTGGTTTATTTTGAAAACAATTCTTTATCTTGGTAAAAATTACTAGCTTTAGATAATTAATTACCCTAACGGCTTTTGCCCATCAAAATAACCAAAAATCAATTCAAGTAAACCAAAGATTATCAATCAACAATTTCTAAGTTTTCACACTTAATTCACAAATCACCATCACTTAACAAGCATCTATAAGTCTACTCACTACTCATGACTACTAAGCTAACAATAACAATTAATCCAACAATAATAAGCATATTTCTAAACTAACATATATAAACTACTCGCACATAATAAAAACTACACTACAAGCAACAAATAAAGCAACAATAATAACTACTAAACTAAACATGACAATAAACATAAACATTAATAAATAAAAAAGATAAAGGATAAGATGAAACCCGGATATAGCTTCAAACCCTCTTTATAAACTCCATGCTTAAACCAAAATTATCTCTGATTTTTGGACTCAAAACAAATACTTATAACAAAATAGATTAACAAGGATAAAAAAACAAAACACGACGGTAGAGTGAGATTTGGACAAAAGTTGCATCTGGACTAAGAGCGAAGGGAACCATGACATGTTAACACCATGTTTTTGGTGCCACGTTAGCGCCACATCATTTCAACACCAAAAAACACCCCGGTATCATAACACCAAATAACACCACCTTTTGGGACCCACCCTTTTAAAAAATACAATTTACAAATTCTACCCTTAACAATTGCATTCATTAAATTAATATACAAAAACTTTTTAACCTTTGATAAATATGCATAAACATGCAAGCTGTCCAAATTACAATAAGCACTTTTTTATTATATAAACATTGCACACCACGCTATTAAATGTTGACAAAAAAAAAAAAAAAAAAAAAAAAAAAAAAAAAAAAAAAACACACAACTGTCTTCTTCTTCTTCGTATAACCTGCACACACTGTTAACCCAAAAAAAAATACAAACCAAACTCATCTTCTTCGTCACCTCTACACACACACTTACACACACACACAAACGCTAACCCAGAAACACAAATCCAACGCAAACCCACACACACAAACAAACGCAAATCATCCACAAACGCAAATCAAGAGGGGGTGTTTGTGTAAGTTCATTGGAGGGCTAGTTGTGTAAGATTCTCACATTACAACGTGCATTGCTAGAGCAACGTTGAAGATAATGCCAGCCCAACGTGCTTATGCTCGGAGTGGACCACATTATTTCAACGGCGTTGCTAGAGTGCCATGTAGACCATAACGCCTTGCCAACGTTATGGTTCCCTTCGCTCTAATTAACTATCAAGTAAGACTAAAAATGATTTTGGTGGACTTTAAATCTAAATAAAGTAATCACTTGGTAAAAGAGATTAAATTGGTAAAAGAGACTAAAACTATTAAACAAAGCTTGGGTTATACAAAATAGCAAAATTTTGACTAGTAAATAATATGTTTGACCTTACGATTTGAACCAAAAGACAACTAGTAATAAAAATAAAATAAATTACATCTGATCATTAATTTTTGTTAAAATCTATGAAGGACATAAAAAATTATGTAGAATAATGTCGGAACTGACCCCAAGTGGGGTGCGGCTGGTAGGTATGTCTCCTTCAATTAGGCAATTGATATTTAAACATACATTTTTACTTAGCACACATAATTTTGTTTGTACCCACACATCAAGTTGTTTATCTTTATGCATGAATCTTATGTGTGCTAAGTAAAAATTATATGTAAATATCAATTGCCTTCAATTAACACAACATAATCTTGTATATCCTTAAGAGTCATATCTCTTGCAATTTAGACCGTCAAATTCAGCTTCCTTCACAAGTCAAGACACGTGTATCAATCCAAGCGGGTGCACCAATTGAAGCTTCATAGACCGGGTATTTAGTTCTTGGACCGATTAATGGGATATCGCTGGTTACAATTGGGCCTTAGCGGGCTTGTTTCTTCGAGCTTCAATAATCATCAACAAATGCTCGAAATCCCATACTTTTGCTTAAATATTCATGTCTCATACCTACAATAATAAATAACAATTTTAAACAATATATGCACTTAAAAAACACATTTTTGCTATTTATTATGCCATAAATGAGAGTATATTAGCACTAAAAATATGAATAATTACACGTTCATCATCCCCCCACACTTAGGCTGTTGCGTGCCCTCACGCAATAATTATTACACACGTTAAGTCAAAAACGATTTTCATCCCCTAAACGATCAATGTATCACATCAAACAAGAACGGATATATAATCATTTGGGGGACATAAATAAAAATCATAAAAGTCGATAACGCCCCATTTTGACTCTTATTCATAGATATAGCTAAAAATAACTTTTATTGCGACCCGCCATGCTTGACTTTTATTTTCACGATATATACGAAGCTTAAGAACGGGAAACACGCAAACTGGGTGCCTCTAGGAGATAAGAATCATCATCCTCGATTTTCACCTTCCCCAAACCAAGCTTAAAACGAAATCACAGCTAAATATAAATTAGATGCTAACACTACTCATACATGCTAATTGTGTACGCGCAGCTACTCCTTGCCCCCTTATTCCTAATTCCTCTAAGTATTTTATTTTGAAAAACGAGTTTTTCTTATTTCGATAGATTATAGTCCTATAAAGGCACCCGGTTTAGGCAATCATTAGTTTAAAATCCTTGCCTAGAGAACAATTGCAGATAAAAATGAGGTCAACATCAAGGTCCTAATTTAACACGATTTAGGGGATATCCTTTTTATTTCATCCGAAACAACTCATCTACGAGTCCAGAGACAGAAGCTTTATTTAGATATCCCGGGAGTCGAAATTTGGCATTATTAACATTATTATTAACCAGTATTATCCTTCGGCCTTTTAAACAACTAAGACTACGGGAGCGAACCGTCATGAAACAATAGTCTTATTTTGACTTTGGGAATTTCCTCAAACTTTTTGAAGTCTGAGTCAACGGGAGCAAACCGCCAGAAAACAGGAAACAGCGAACCTTCAGGAAACAATAAGTTATTTCACCCGTTCCTTGATAAATTTATGGTGGTATACTTGGACGATATTGTTGTTTATAGTCATACCTTGGAGGAGCATGTCTTGCATTTGAAACAGGTGTTCCAAGTGTTGCGGGACAACGAGCTTTATGTGAAGTTGGAGAAATGCTCTTTCGCCCAAGATGAAGTCGATTTCTTGGGACACAAGATCAAAGACGGTGGATTGATGATGGACGGGGCAAAAGTAAAAGCTATCCAAGAGTGGGAACCACCAACCAAGGTGACAAAGTTGAGATCTTTCCTTGGCTTGGTGAATTATTATCGAAGGTTCATCATGGGGTACTCGGCAATCGCATATCCTTTTATGGACCTATTGAAGAAGAACAAAGCTTGGGTATGGGAAGAAGATTGCCAAGCGGCGTTCGAGAGTTTGAAGAAGGCGGTTATGGAGGAACCGGTGTTGAGACTATCGGATGTGACCATGCCTTTCGAGTTACATACGGATGCATCGGACTTTGCTATTGGAGGAGTTCTAATGCAAGACGGACACCTGATCGCATTCGAGAGCCGAAAGTTAAATGAGACGGAAAGGAAGTACACGGTGCAAGAGAAAGAGATAACGACGGTCGTCCATTGCTTGAGGGTTGGAGGCATTATTTGTTGGGTTCGAGATTCATGATCAAGACGGGCAACATTTCTACGAGTTACTTTCAAACCCAAAAGAAGTGATGCAGGATTTCTGACCAGGTTTTAATATTTATAATGTTACTCGTCTACCTATGGTCTACCTTATGCACTAACGGGCAGAGAACCCGATCGTGTGTAGTGTAGTATTCGGTAAAGTCGAGGTCGTCCCAAGAGCTACGTGTTGTGGATTCTAACTTAATTCTATGTCATGTTTTAAAGGGGGTTTTGAGTTAAATATTTAATTAAACTAATAACAGAATTGAAATGCAAAAATTAAATAAAGTTGAATGCAGTAGGGAGAAAGTGTACTAGCCTAGTTGATCATCCTATATTGCAATGACTATGTTCTATAATTAAGCTTTCTATTGCTTCAAGTGGGGCATAAGATCCACTAGACTCCTTTGGTCAATTCGCCTAGCCTATCTCCCTGGAATCCTACTCAGATACCAAAGGTCTGAATCTTTATGGCTATCAGAGCTTACAGGTAGACTAGTTCAAGTCATTAAGTGCCGCTACATGCTAGATTCATTCTTTATGTGATCTGGCCTCTCGGATCTTAGACAACGCATCTAACTTCTTAAGTTCATCCAACCCGGAAGGTGATCCTTTGGTCAATTCGCACACAAGGGATTGGTAGTCCCTATGGTCAATTCTTACCAACCCTCGCAACCTACTACTCTAGGGTCCTATGGTCAATTCTCCTTGTGTAATAAGTACAACCGGTCTTCAAAACTACCGAAACTAGAGGATCTTATAAATAACTAAGTATGCACACACTAAAAGCAATAATTAAAGCACGAAAACATAATCAAAGCAATAAAGGAATTATAACTAGGCTAGCACCAAAGGTGCTTAGCCAAACATAATGTAAATTAGACAAACAATAATGAATAAAACATAGATTGAATTAAACATAGTGTTCGATATAAATTACTTGATGTATGACTAATAAGAATGATGACTGCAAGTGAATTCTCTCTTGAAAGATGGCTTGGAACTACTGGAAATTGCCCTGGAGTGGTGCCCTAATCCACCCCTATGAGAGGGGGGGAAAGAGTTACTGAAAGGTGGTGAAATAGGGTTGTATTTATAGGCCCCGACAAGGTTATGGTGTAATCTCTAGGGTTAATTACGTCGTAACTTATTACGGCGCAAAAAAATTTGTCAGATCTTGAAAAGTTACGCCATAACCAAATCGATTCGGTTACGGCGTAATCAAATATTAGTTACGGCGTAACTAATAGTCTTTGTACTTTTATTTGCCTTCCTTTTTGAAACTTCCATGAACTTGTCCGTATTTAACCCCTGAAGTAGCGCATGGTTTCATTTCAAGTCCCTTGTGTATTTATAAGTGTAATACTTATAAGATATGTACGGTTTTAGCCCCTCATCGTTCTTGATATTTTTATACTTGGTCCTTGTGACATAATTAAACTTCATTTGAATTGTCACCTTTAGTCCATGATCGTTCTTGTTATTTTTATAACAAGTCCTTGTGATAATTTAATCTTCATATGATTCGCCCAGCTTTAGTCCTCCATCGTACTTGTCATTTTTACTTTCGGTCCTTGTAAGAAATAAACTTCATATCAATTGACCGCTTCCAGCCCCTAGACTTCAACTCCTTTGTGCCCAAGGAATAAGTTACGGCGTAAGTCCGGTGACAACTTACGCCGTAAATCTTCGTCAGTAAGTGATTATCCACATGTATATCCACTACTACGGCGTAACTAAATCACAAAGTTACGCTGTAACCTTCATACTTGGTCACTACGGCGTAATCTCATGAGTGGGTTACGCCGTAATCTGCACTGGATGACATTTACGCTGTACCCTTGTAAATTGATTACGGCGTAATCATCATGACCACGAAATTCTTATAAGTTATTGGATTACTACGGCGTAACTATAAGTGTAAGTTACGCCGTAACCTTGAGTTTCATTGACTTTGGTCTTCGTAGTGTAAATCCTAGTTATGGCGTAAGTGAGAGTAGTTATGCCGTAACTTCTTCTTGGACAGCATACTTATGTAAATCCTAGTTAATAGTCTTCCAATTCCCCGTCTTTTCGTTCCTATGCTTATTCATGACCTGGAAATGAAATATAAAGAAATAAAAGCATATATACAAGTAAAACGATGCAAATGATAAGCATATTAGGGGGAAATTGACACTAAAATATCATGATTATTTGATGTCATCAAGAAGTTATGTCCCAAGCAAGCTCGTTGGCAAGACATCCTATCCGAGTTCGACTACCAATTGGAGTACAAGCCGGGGAAGGCTAATGTGGTAGGTGACGCATTGAGTCGCAAGGCGGAGTTTGCGGCAATCATCCAAGCCCAATTCTTCCTCTAAGATCGAATCAAGGAAGGATTAGAACGTGATCCTTTTGCCAAGAAGATCATGACCTTAGCAAAAGAAGGAAAGACTCGAAGATTTTGGCTTAAGGTAGACATGTTGTTCATCAAAGGAGATCGGGTTTACGTGCCTAAGTGGGGTGATCTTAGACGGGTAATCTTGAAAGAGTGTCATGATTCAAAGTGGACCGGTCATCTAGGGATCAAGAGGATGTTGGCATTAGTCAAAGGCACTTATTATTGGCCAAGGATGGAGGACGATGTAGAGACATTCGTGCAGACGTGCCTTATTTGCCAACAAGACAAGATAGTGCAAAAGAAGTCCGGAGGCTTGTTGGAACCTTTACCTACGCCCAATGGACCATGGGAGAGTGTTTCCATGGACTTTATCACATGTTTGCCCAAGTCGGAAGGGAGTGGGAGTATTATAGTGGTGGTCGATCGATTCTCGAAGTATGGAACTTTCATTGCCACACCACCCGATGTTACCGTAGACGATACGGCTAAGCTCTTTTTCAAGAATGTGGTGAAGTATTGGGGAGTGCCACATGTGATCGTTAGCGATCGAGATCCTAGATTCACGGGACACTTTTGGACAGAGTTGTTCAAGATCATGGGGACGAAATTAAACTTCTCTACGAGTTTCGATCCCCAAACGGACGGGCAAACGGAGAGGGAACACGCATTATTGGAGCTCTATATTCGGCACTACGTAAGTGCCAACCAACATGATTGTGCTAAACTCCTTGATGTTGCTCAATTCTCTTACAACATGCAACGGAGTGAAGCCACGGGGAAGAGTCCTTTTGAGTTGGTCACGGGGCGCCAACCATTGACTCCTAATGCCTTAGCCGCATCATACGAGGGGAGTAGTCCGGCCGCTTACAAGACGATGAAGGAATGGCATGAGCAAGCGGATTTGGCCCGGGCTTCATTTAACAAAGCGGCTAAGAAGATGAAGAAGTAGGCGGATGGGAAAAGGAGACACGTCGAGTTCGAGGTCGGAGACCAAGTGATGGTGAAGCTCTTACCTCAACAATTCAAGTCATTGAGTAAGGTGCATAAGGGATTGATACGGAGGTATGAAGGCCCTTTCCTGGTGATTGGACGTGTTGGGAAAGTTTCTTATCGGCTTCAACTAATGCCCAAGTTGAAGATTCACTCGGTCTTCCACGTTAGCTTTCTCAAGCCTTATCATGGAGACGAGGAAGACCTGGACGAGGGGTGTCCAAGCGGGCACCAACAGTGGTTGTTACTTCGTACGATCGAGAGGTTGAGGAGATCTTGTCGGATCGTACAATATGAAGACGAGGAGTGCCGAGCAACAAGGAGTACTTGATCAAGTGGCGTGATTTTCCCGATAGCGAAGCAAGTTGGGAGGCCGAAGACTTATTATGGCAATTTGCGGACAAGATCAAGAGATATCATGATGAAGGCACGACAAGGACGTTGCGAGCTTAGGTGGGGGAGGATGTCACGACCCGCCTAATTGATACGATTATTTTCGAGGTTAGTCGGGATTCCGGATTGTTCCACACTTGTCTTGAAAGAGCTTGGAAGATCTTGGAAACCCATGGAAGGTATTGGAAGTTCTTGGAAGAACTAGAAGCTCCTAGAAGCTTATGGAAGTCCTAGAAGCTTCCATGAAAGAATGTAATTGTACATAGCTTGGTAGGAGTAGTATAAATAGATGTAGTCTCATTTGTTCAAGGCATCCAACAAAGTTTACTTGTAAAGCTCTCTTGTAAAGTTCTCTAAGTAATACAAAGCATTTTCCCTCCGTCCCATTTTAGTTGTCGTGGGACCCAAAACACGGTCTTTTTGCTTCAACTTTGACCGTAAATATTTTTGTTTGTATTATATAATACTTGATGAAAGTTATATCATTGAAAAGTTCGTTTAACGAACTTTTCAATGATATAACTTTCATCAAGTATTATATAATACAAACAAAAATATTTACGGTCAAAGTTGAAGCAAAAAGACCGTGTTTTGGGTCCCACGACAACTAAAATGGGACGGAGGGAGTACAAAGCATTTTCCATATTCCACTTGTTCCTTTCTTTGAAGCTTTCTTTAGTTGCATACGTCATTGAGTATTCGAGCAAGGCTGAGCTTAGTCGAGACTAAGTGCCGCACGGAAGACCTTATAGAGACAAGTCCGTGACAATAAGGTGTAATAACTTGAGTTATGAAATAACACTGTGCCACGTCAGCGCCACATCAGTTTTAACATTTCAACATTAACACCAAAAAAATACCCCTTATCATAACACCACCTCAACACCACCTTTTGAGACCCAATTTTTTTTCTTCTTTTCCATTTATAAAATACAAAATAACATTTTCTTGAAAATTACAAAATTAAAATTTACACAAATTATTTTTTTTACTTTTGGGAAAAAAAACCACAAGGACTAAAAATCTAAATGTTCAAAACTGCTCATCTTCTTCCCCTTGAAAAGCTGCAACACTCCACCACAAACCAAAACACACACTAAACACACACACGTTATACAAACACACACTAAAAACATACACATGCTATCAAAACACACACAAAACAACATTTAAATCGGGGGGAAAAAATCAGTTTCAACGTGCGTTGCCACACTAAATTGGAAGGAAACATCGTTTCTTTTTTTATGAACCCGCTATGATAAAGCTGACCTCAACGCCGCCAGATCAGCATAACGCCACCTCCGACGTTATTGCACCGTATGCTCTAAGAGGCTAAACTAGATATTTCTCCAAATCACTTAATTTAAGAAATGAGAAATGATAGGGATGACTAAAAACATGCCTAATTATATGCCTAAAACTGTGTGACAGCCGGACCTGCTTCTTCACAAACCAATAAACTGTTGCCCATAGTTTTAAATATATAATTAGGCATGTTTTTAAGCATCCCTATCATTTCTCTTAAGAAATAGCCCCTACACTCACACTGGGTGTGTCATTTTTAATTTTTTATTCGAATAAGATGATTCGGATCCCATCCGAATTCGAACAAGCTTAATCAGATTGGGTTATTCGGATTTCAAAACCTTGAACTAGTTATTTGAAGACTTTTTTGTTTGACTATAGTAGTTTCAAAGGATATTAAGAGAATGAGTACTTCTTAGAATATTTAGCATATAATAGTGTCTCTTAATTATTTAGTTTTAAGAAGCCATAAAAAGTAATTTGTGAAAGGAAAAGGAACGGTACGAAGACCCTAATGTCCATTTACACCAAAAGCATCATCATACCATGGCGGTAATTGACTCCCATCACTGTTGTCGCGTTGTACCTTCTCTCTCGCTCAAGTGACCGAGTTGCCGACTTTTACCATCCTTCTTACACTTTGTCGCTCAGGTAAAAAATCGAACCCTTTTTTATCCACAACACACACACACCATAATTTATTTTAGAAACAATATTTTCAGCCATCAAATATCAATAGAAAAACATCTAACCACTTCACTTAGTAGCCCATTTTGAGGTTTTTGGTTCGAGTCTGGTTGATGCAATATCTCTTTGTATTTAAAAATTGCACTCTCAATGCAATGTGAACAAATTGATGGATTCGGTCTAATTGGTTGGGCATATATATACAAATCTAGTGTGGTCTTGAATGTTACAGAGTAATTTGTAAATGTAACATGATCGTTTAGTATAACATATGCATTGCAATTTTGTTGTACTCTTTTTGTTTTTCCGTTTGCTGTAAGAAAAATAGATTGGGGATGTTATTTATAAGTACTCCTATAATATGATACCTCGAGAGAAGAAGAAAGATGGGTTGCCAAAGAAACAAATAGTTTTCTACGCTATACATTTATCTTTAAATATTTTGAGAAGCACTCACTTTATTAAATATTTTTTGGAACTATCAGTCGCCTAAAAAACTCTGAATCAATCTGAATAATCGGACTCTTATTCAGATCGGATATCAGATAAAAAAAATTTATCCTTATTCAGATTCAGATATATATGAAAAACCCGAATGGTACATTTAATGTGCAAGTTAGTAGATTGAAGATTGAATAATATGTGATAAACTAGTTATGAAGACCCGTGCGTTGCACTTGGGCTGTATATAAGTGTTCATAGCGTAATCTTCGGCACTTATTTTCGTCATTATATATCTAAGTTGTGATGGTATCACACCTTTTCTAAGCATGGCACACATTTAAAATAGTTTATTGACATTAAAAGAGTATATGTGAAGATACTTTCAGACCCGTGCGATGCACACGGGCTGCATGTAATTGTAAAAGATTAACATGCATATGAATGATCAAATAAATTAAAGTAACATAAGTTGTGTCGAATTATGTTGGCACGTTGCGGCGGGCTTTTTTAGTTTTTTGGTTTTGATGCTAATTAAAAAACTCCGTATTTAACGACACCACGCGGAGCATGTAAATACAATAGCAATTTAAATTTCGCAATTACATAAGTTAAAAGATATACATGAATATTAATTTAGAATAAACAACTATTAGCTAAAACTTTTCTCCGTTCGGAAAAGCTTTTGATGTCAATTACAACACTGGTGTTGCTATTGCATCTATGCTTGTTATGATTACAGACATCGAGTACTCAAGGGGCTTTATAGGTGATCCGTGTGTGAGTATATATAAATATAATACCGGATACCCGTGATACTCGGGGATTAACAAGCTAACCCTTTAGGAAAAAGACCAACTTGTAAAACCCGTGAATACGGTGTGAGATACCGGGTAAGTGATTACCCGAGTCGTGTCCCAGCGAGGTGTGAATCGAGGATTTCGTTTTTGGTTCGGAATTAAAATGCTTGATGATTGGATTTTGGATTTTTTTGAGTTTTTGACTTCTAATTAGGATGAGAAAAACAAATTTACAAAGAAAATTAAAGCACAAGTTAATTAAACTAAAAACGCGAATCGAGAAATTCTAAAAACGAGCCTAAATCTAGAATCTTTTAAAAACTAATCCTACGGGTTCCAAATTAATTTTCCTAGGATCTAAATGACAAAAGAAAATTTTAGAAAAAAGATTTATATTTTTTTTAACTTTTATTTTATTTATTATGAATTAAAAACTGAATTAGAAAGAAAAATACATAAAAAATATTAAAACTATTCTAAAAATTATGAAACTTTTTTTGAAATTACTTTATACAATTACAGTCCTAGGAAAAACAAGGGTAAGTCAACAGCTTAAGTAAATAAGCTGTAATTAAGCTAAAGGGACAAATAAGCTAAAAAAGAAAAGAATGGTAAAATAAAAACTTGTGCAAATATAGACTGAAAAAGTTCCAAGGGCAAGTGGTGAGAGTGTTGGTGTGTGAGTTGGGTAACCAGGGTTCGAACACTGGTTTTGACCCTTTTTGCTAACTATTTTTTTATGTTTTTCTTTTAAAAAGCTATTAAGCACATGACATTAAGCAACTTTTATAACTGGAACCTTTCTTAAAAATCTCAAATAAGCTCAGAAATGAGCTCGATTGACTGATCAGTAGACTAAAAAAAAGAAATAAGCTAAGGCATTTTATCATGGACTGTTTGACTGATTCTAAATTAAACTAAGCTGAAATAAATTGAAATAAGCTAAAGGTACATGAGGGAAGTCTAAATAAGCAATGGGAAGAAGAATAAGCAATTAAAGAAACCAAATAAGCTCGGAGATGAAACAAGATCAATCCAAGGTCTGCTGATATGCAGACCTGGTTCAGGGGAGAAAAGAGCTTATTCAGGCCATGAAAAAGCACTCCAAAGAAAATCTTAAAATTTTAAAAAAATTGGTAATAGCTAGATAAGCAAACAGAGATGAACTATACCAATTTTCAGCTTATAACAACTTAAATTAAAGAAATTAAAAATCAACAAGAAAGGGCTGAAAAAGGGAAAACTCAAAAATTGTGCAGATTTGAGGGAAACTTTGAACCCAAAAGCTACAAGGCCTAACCAACTACTGGAAATGGCCTTAATATACTCTAATACAACTAGAATTAGCAAAGACGGGTACTTAAATAGATTATTCCTATATTAAGCTAGCATGATCAGGATTTCCTTTAAAAATTACAACAGTGACTCAAAACTTTAAAACCTTCTAAAACAGATCAATATACACTAAAAATTGCTTATCCAACTTGTTTTAAGCAAAATCAAAAGATCCTTAAGGGCACATGAACATTACTTTGGCTTATATGACCAAAAGTAAGCTTAAACCAAACACTCCTATAGAACCTGTTTTTGATCTTTTATACTAAATAAGACACTAATAAGCTAGAAAAAGGGAAGACAGATGATTAACTAAGTAATTTAAGAGTTAAAAAGTAAAAAGCAACTACAATTAAGCACTGAAAATAGGCAACTCAGATTAAGCTAATTTTTTGGTTTTTCTTACTTTTTTAGAGCAAAACTGAAACAAAGCTATAAGAACTGAGATAAAGCAATAATGGGCAATAATAAACATAAAAGTAAACTGAAGACAAGCAAATAAGCACAAATTAAGCAATAAGCAGTAAATAAGCTGTAACAGTGAATTTGGAATTTTTAAAATAAAGACTGAATTAAAAGGAAGAGTAAATTACACTGCTATGAAATTAAAATAAGCTAAGATTACAAAGTACCTTAAAAATTTAAGCTAAAATTAAACCTGCCTTTTTAGGCTACAATTACTAACTATTTATACTAAGTAAACTAAGGGTCTTCTTTCTCTTGTTGTGCTAGTTCTGTGAGATAAAACAGCATAGGATCTCATTTGTGCTTCTTGGGATTAAATCCCAGCCATTGGATAGAAATGGAATGATCACAGCCCTCTAATTTATTTTGGCGCCCATTTGAAGTTGTGGATTGCCAGCGTGGAGGAGGGGGGAAGGGTACAAGAAGGTGGCTTAGCAGTATTTGGGAAAGGGAGAAAGTATTGGGGAATGGAGGGGGGAGACAAAGTTGTCCAAAGATGGTACAGTGATGGGATGGGGGTTTTGGCGGGAGTTTGGGGAAAGGGAAGGAGTTGACCATTTTGACTGTTGGGTTTAGTTAAAAGAAAAGACCGGGTTTGGGTTTTTTATCATTTGGGCTTTTGGTCTTTTGTATGTTGGCTGGGATAAAGGGTTTAGGTGGTGATGGGTTGGTTATTTGGTTTGAGTGGATTTAGGATTAGTATTTGGAATGTTATTAAACCTTGAGGACCAAAGTTGCCAAAGCTGAAAATCCAAGGACCAAGGCTGCCAAAATTGAATATTAATTCCAAGGACCAATTTTGTCATTTTGGTATTTTTGGGGGTTGACTTGACTTTGACTTTGACTTTGACTTCTGTCTTCACTTGCACAATTGTTGTCGAGTCGAACCAAAAATGCCCGTTTTTGCTCCGTTTTCAATCCTTTGTACCTGAAACACATAAAAACACAAACCAAGGATATCTGCAATATATTTTGGGTGTTTTTGGCCATTTTTGTGTCTTTTATGGGTGTAAAATGATGAGTATTTACACACTCATCAAGCTTTATAGGTGAACTGCCTTATAACTTATAAGCCACATCAACTACCTAATTTCAGTTAAAGAATGGTATCCAAATCATTCACGATATTTATGGACATGGGTACCCATACATACATGTACATCACCAACGCTACTAAATCATTTGCACATGTCACCGTACTTCATTTATTTAGCTTAGGTCATAATTAGTTATGCAACATATCAGTAAGCAATATCCTGTGTAGCATAAACAATATGAGTGTCAATCCATAAATGTCAAAATGGCATAAACAATATGAGGTGATGCAACAATGTCAATTCAATAGTGTCATGCTAAATAAATGCATAAGTGTCAAAATAGTGTATACTGATATTGTCTATGCAACATATCAGTCAAAATATCAGTATACGCTTACACCAAAAGTGTCAATTTAACGACTACTTACAGTCAACGTTATGCAACATTACTCGAATGCTTACTATTTTAACCATAAGTATGTAGGAGAATACTCTACACAGGATATTACTCGAATGCAACTTTATTACTGATGTTGCCTACACCATCTCAGCTGCAAGATTACTCGATTTACTCTTACTAATTTAATTTTTTGCCTAATCATGTAGCATTGTCGGGCTTTCTCTTCCAAATATGCAATTATTAGTCTTAGCTCATGATTGGGAAGTCGCCGTTTTCTTAAGTTTGAGGTCAGTTTTTCTTAGCAGTTTTGTATCTACAGTTATCCCTTTTTTGACAGACTACTTATGTGCTAAATAGAGGATTTTGTGTCAAACCGGATTGTTTTTCTACATGTTGAAACTGGTTGGTGCCATTTTCTACAAATAGAAGTATTTGAGATATACATAAATTGAAATATGTCCAAACTTATATGTCTCAATTTATGTGCACCTTAATGAATTCAAAAAAAAAAAAAAAAAAAAAAAAAAAAGAAAAAAGGCAAAGAATGTATTGCAGATTTGCTGCAATACGAATGTTTGGCATTAACCTTTATACAATTGTTTAGCCTTCTCTTTAGCCCACTCTATTGTACCTTCAACCTAATAATCTCATAAACCAAAAAAGTGAACTCGTGAACTTTTCCAAATACAAATGACCCCGTAATACAGTAAAATAAGGTAATCCAAACACCCCCTTAATCATGTTCCCCAATCTATCCTTCAACAACTTTCCTTCTGATATGCAAGTCCAAAGTGCTTCATCAAGGACAACTGATCTCTAAAGGTGGTTCATATACATGTTAATTAGATGTATGGGTGAAGCTTCTATCTACAACTTATGTGCAGATGTTATAAAAAAGGTTTGGGCTAGTAATATTAGTAAGTAGAAAATGATAGTGAGTCACAGAGTCTTGACTCACTTGTAAACTACTAATCTGTTTATAGGCTGGCCCAAGCACACAAAATCGTTTAGCCCCATCACCCCATCAGATTTTATAATATGATTACACAACAAAATGAGTACTATAAAAATGAATCCTATGATGTTACTATATAGTTTCGAACTACATAAGCAAACACCACATTTTATTGTTGAAATACTATATAATTATAGAACACTAACTACACCATGATAAGATATCTTAAATCATGGGCAAACCTACATACCTGGGTGACAGACTTGAATTAATGCAGATGCTTTTGCAAGTTTACGTTCAAGAAGAAGCCCCTGCGAAATGAGTAGACCCTTATTAGTTGATCTTCGTCCTTGAGAAGTCCATTTTCGGGTGTTGCATAAATTAAAATTTTCAAATCAGAAACCATGAAGAGTCGCAAATAAGTATTAATTCAAAGATCAAGAATATGATCTAATACAAAATAATGACATATCATAAGCCCACTTTTCGACTTATTTTCCAGTTTATGAGCTTGTTTTCATGTTTAATGGGAATGTTTGTCAAAGCTTTTTTATTGGGATTATAAACTTTTCCAAAGTTTGATAAGCTCACTTATCGACCCTATAACACGAAATTCGATCTTTCAAAAATAAATTAAAAAAAAAAAAAAAAAAAAAAAAAAAAAAAATCCACAAATCCGCCCGCATTTTTGTTTTCCCCTTTGAGATAAACCATACCCGAATAGACACGTTAATGGGTAAATGGATCAAAACTACCATGTGCATGGGCACTACTTCCAGTCATTTCAATACTACCTCCACTGTCGCCTAACATATAAATAAAAAGGTCATACATCACAGTAGATGAGTAATTAGGTTGTAGGGGTAAATATGCAACAAAATTGGTTTAGTAAAAAATTTCTATAATCTCATAATATGCCTTCCCATTGTTTTTTTTTTTTCACATGACCATTTTTATAATGCACATCCAAACACACCTTACCATAGCAGTGGTACTATCCTTATCATGTCTGTTGATACGCTAGCTGCGGAAGAAGCTAAGGCAGTGAACTCATTTGCTTTTGCATCTATTGAACTCGAGCTTGATGACGCAGCTTCAGCTTTTTCGCCCTACAAAGTCACCAACGTCATTCATTACTCCTGCATCTAGAAGATTTGTAAGATCACAAAACTGATCCGGTTCAACCTGAACCTGATATGCAATAGTTGGTTCGGTTTACACGTTCCCAGGATCTAATGTCCTGCAAACTTTGAAACTATGTGAGACAATTAACCATAGTAGACTTACCCCACCATGTTGAGGCATCACCTCCTGCATTCGTCTTTGCCTGATGGCTTCTAATTCTGGGTCAGCCTGTAACACACCGTTGCTGGTTTATTCCTAAAGCAGAAGAAATAGGTTAGGCTGCTTACAAAGTAAAAAAAGCAATGCCTATCATTAGACGATATAACAGAAACCATAACCTTGGATAAAGGTTAATATGCATTCTAAATCTTAAAGTAACAATACATTCTAAATCTTACTGCAACAATTCATCAATATACCTGTAGCTCCATTGGGTTCTTCCAATTTGGTCATGCAATTTTCATCAAACATAGATGTGAGCTACAAAATATCGAATTTATTAGAAAACTATATAACAAATTATTAAAGAGTAATTTATTCCAAGAACTTAAAGATACCATTCAAATTTCTTAATGAGAACTTACCTTTTAAGTTTGAACTCAGAATCGGCAGGGATATTGGAATATAACTGAGGTCTGTTATTGTTTTTCAGAATAATCCTAAAAGGATGCTTGATTGAGTTAGGTAACTCACTATTGTCAACCATGTCTGCAAATTCGGCATCTACACTTTGAGTATATGGGATTCTTTCTACAACTCTCATTCCTTTTTATTTTGATCCCTGTTCGAGCTTATCACTCACTGAAATTAGAACAATTATCTATATCAAATACACGCACGTATTATCTTTTTTATGAAATCAGGAAATTCGACACAAAGATAAAACCCACAAAGCTAAATAAGCATGATAACAGATTTTGCATTTCAAAACTTTAACAAAACCCAGAAATTGACTTCAGTCGTTTTAACGAATGCTCAATCCTATATATCAAAGTTGTGACATCTAGGATTGTTGGCTTTTCACAATCTTATATAACAAATGCTCAATCCTATATAACAAAGCTGTGACATCTAGGATTGTTGGCTTTTCACAATTCTATATAACAAATGCTCAATCCTATATAACAAAGTTGTGTTAAAAATTTGAAGTTGTGACATTTCGTATTCATCGTTAAACGCCCCAATATTTGTAACTTACCATTAGAGAATCTCAACCCTGCTTTGAAATCGGGTAGAACTCTACACATTGCGACACACCCGTACCAGGAACAACATGAAGCAATCCATCTAAAAGCTCAAATTTCTTGAAGTCTGAGCAAAAAATTTCACTGATGCATAAAAACAAACACTTGGTATGCATAAATAGTAAACATCATAATTCATCAAACAAACTAACAAAATTAAAAATCCACATCACAAATCATAGTTAAAAAAATCGTATATTGGAATTCAGTAAAATCAATCACAAATTAAGCAAGAATTAAAAAAAAAAGGGTTTTATTACCTGATAAAAAAATGGTGGGGAAAGGGAACCGATTAAGAAGTGTGATGGTGAAATAAGAAGTGTATAGAATGGTGGGGAAAGGGAATCATGTTTATGTAGCATAATTGCACAATTATGTGGTAAGAGATGCCCGGGTTGCCGGCAATCAATATGAGAGATCCTTGAGTTGCCTGGAATCAATATGCCCATATTAATGGAGATGCTTGAGTTGTGTGGAAATCAAATTCGAAGGCTGTATATGGTACCATCAATTCATGAGACATTTATTGTGAGCACTTTACATTGATAACACTACTCAATCTTTTAGCATATAAGATAGAGGCTTAAATTTTTGATAAAATTGAAATGTTGAAGACTTATGAATCAAATTGTATTTGTTTGGTTAGGCTACAATTGTAAATTTTTGGCTACTGTGATTTAACATTTGCTTATTAGTAAGTTGTTTTTAGCTATTGATAATGTTATTAATTACTTAGATGCATTTTTTTGGCTAGTGGTAAACATATGTATTGCGTATGTTTATTTCTGCCAGGTAGATTTCAATGGCTTCATTTACATTGTATTTTTATTGGCTTTTTGTGTTATTCGGATATCCGAATAATCCGGTATCCGTACAAATCGAATCCGAGTAACCAAACTCTTATTTAGATGGATATCAGATTTCTTTCTTCCAAATTCTAATAGCCTGATCCGAATAATCGAAATTCACCTCCTCACCCAGGTTAACCTTAGCTTTTTCCAAATCAGCTTCCAAGGCACTGATTCGTTCCGCCGCGGTCAACCTTTCGTCCTCCACCAATTTCTCTAAATCCTTCACCTGTCCCATCAGCTCCGACTCTCTCACCATACAAGTAGAATGCTCAACCCTCAGCTGTTTAAGCTCACCCCCGTTCTTTCCAAGGTTTCCGCAATGTTGGTGAACACGATACAACTCATTGTGGTCATGAAGAAGGCCCTCGAACCGAAGTAACAAGTTCGACTAGGCGGCGGCCCCCATACCCAAAAGTCTCCAGGCCCTTTGAGCGGCCTCGGCATCCCCCAAACCTTCCAAAAACGACTCCTCTTTCGGAGTCGGTAGGTTCAGCATCAAGTCCCGACAGACCTCCCAGCTGTCCAGACGGTCATCCTTGCGCACTTTCCACATCGGCACATGCAAAGACGCCGAGTCATCTTCATCAGTCACTTTGTCTTTCCCGCGATCAGGAGCAGCAGCGGACGAACCTCCTGCATTTCCCACAAGGAAGAATAATAAAGTTAAGTAACAACCATTGTCGGAACGAAGGCAAGGGACAGGGATCAACCCCTTTTAAATATATAAAAAAAAAGAGAGAAAACTTACCAGCACCGGTGGTCTCCGACGCGGAGCCTCCGCCGATACCTCCTGGGATATCCGGTTGTTTTCTTCCGGCCGAAGCATTGGGCCCCTCCGGCTGTTTTCTTTCGGCCGAAGCATTGGGTCCCTCCGGCTGTTTTCTTGCGCCCGAAGCACTGACGCTTTCTTTTGGACCCGCCATACCGGCTCCCTCATTTGGCTTACTTCGTTTAATCTCTCGGAACGTACCACCACCTGACGAGTCAGGATGAAGACGGAATTTAGTCCCCTGTGTTTGGGACTGAGATATGGGCCGGACAACATTCTGATCCTGTTTTCTTTTCCTGGCCTCCACAACCTTTGGGTCAGACACTTCGACCTTTGTCGTTTCGACCGTCTCCTCCGGGATGGCGGCTTGGGAGGTAGCGGAAGCGGCCGTGTGCGTTTCGGAGGATTGATCCTTCTGGATCACGGGCACATCCTTCCTAACCTTGGGCTTCCTTAAGTATTGAGACATTGTGATAGCTGCAAAAACAAAAACATCAAACGGTTAAGATTTTGCGCATACATGCTGGCCAAAGTACAGCTAAAATAACGAAACCACCCCTAGTAAAACACTCCAAGTACAAACCAATGGCATCATTCGGCAATTAATCCATCGTCATACCCTTCGGGGGCAGACATGGATATAGGTACGACAGAATCCTATGGCCCATGTAATCCTGCGCACAGCCCTTTCGTCTAGCCAAAGGGCGAACCCCTCTGACAAACTTTGAGAGGAGTCCCTTGACTCTTGGAGGACCCTCGCGAGTGGAAACGGGCAGAACCGACATGGTCTGACCGAGGGGAAGAGGGACGCGACCAAACAACAGTAAAAACAATATATGCGTGAACCGAACTATATGAACCGAAACGTACCTTTATAGACGGAGGACAAGTGCGGAAATCGAACGGGCAAAATCACTCGAGCTGGCTTACAATGACCGTTCGAAAAGCAATACCGGAAGGCGTCTCAGTTGAAAATATGGAATTGCGGTAGTCAAAAACACACACCAGTAGCCCTATTTATAGGAAGAACGCAGAATGCGGGATGTCACATTTAGCAAGATGCTGACGTGGCAACACCTCAACGCGCGTGTTGGGCACGCGCACGCGTGTCAACGTTTCTCAGTTAAGATCTATATTAAATAACCATAAAATAATAAGGAACTATAAATAAAGGACGACTCCCGGTCAAACCAGTACATACATGTTCCAACCTAACGGCGTATCCCTCGGGAGGATCTAACAAAAACCCACAATTTGTTTGAAATATCATACTATCGGCACACCCTGACCCTTCGGGCAAAAGCAACAATCAATCTCCAAAAGGAACAGCAACGGTGTTCGGCAAATCGGAACCCTCGGGCAATAAGGTCAAGCGGACGCGAGCAAAACACCATTACTAATCTGAACTGAAAGAAGTATACGTTGTAAACCAGTAGAGGGTCGGGAAAGGTACAATAATAGCTTCTGCGCATCAAAGCCATGTCATGTCAAAGACAACTCTTAAAGTATTAAACCATCGGCCGCACCAAAAGGCAAGTACAGCATTAATCCGAATGATCTAGGCCAAAAGGTCATAAGACGTCCTTCGAAGTATTACGTTAATATTTTGCCAACAATACAATACCGGCATTACATGCGTGTATCGGAAAGTACTCGGCAAAAGGTATAAAAATATTCTCTAAGTATTACATCATCGATCTTCAACCGATAATGCAATACTGGGGGGACATGTTGACGTATGTGTCCGAACGGCCTATTTTGACCAATCATCCGGACGGCGCATAGCCGTCCGGACCTACCGGAGGACACACGACCCTTCCGGCCAATATCACTGTAAGTAAATATGACAGGTGGCATTTACCTATTGACAGATGGCAGCTGCAGACACCGCCGCCACCGCCCCAGGATTTACGGGATTATGTCGGGGACATGTTCCCTGAAAATCCGGCGCCGCCATTCCAGGTATCGAGGCTGAGCACTATAAATACTCAGCTCATTTACTACTCTCAACTAACATACAACCTGCATTTATTTCTTACCATACTTTATAGCCCTTCCGGAATACCAAATACTTACTCTCACACCGGAGGTGGGTCCTGGGATAACACCCGGGGCGAGCCTAACGTGTGCTGTCGTGTGCAGATATCCGGAAGACCTCTGATAACCGAAAGGACCAACACCCAAGCCTACCGAAAGAACCCTAGCTGAGTTCAACCGGAAGGCTATCTTTATTTGTCTGAAGTGGTTGCAAGAAATTGCTTCAACATTATACGCAAAATATATCCAACATTGTGAAATGACAAAAACCCCTCCATCAATTTTTAATTGGAAATGGAGTTCAAAACATATTTTACAAGACTTAACAGTTTTTTAAGAATCTATTATCAAACAGAATAGTGGTTAGGCACCAACATTTCACAAGAGCTCTAGAGTTAAACCTTCACTCGTTACACGTTTTGGGTGGTTAGGGAATGGTTGAAAATTGGTGACATAATATCTCAGTTAGATCTCGTACATCTAAGGGGACTCGGAGTGACATGGAGGGTTGCCCAGCGGGCTCTTCAACCCGGCGGTAACACCATCCCACCTCCATCGGGTTGGCTTAAATGGGTTGGTGAGCGAGTAATATACCCGATGATGAAGCCGCTTATTTGAACGTTATAGGGGGTGTTGTGTAACATTTAATTCTTTTGTCCTTTGTCAATTTTGAACGTTACAAGGGGCATTCAAAGCATTAAAAAAAATATATATATAAATCGCCTCTTCCTTTACAGCTTCATTTCGAGGCATTAAAAAAAAATAAAAAATAACTCCACTTTCTTCATCTTCAACCTTTCAAACCACCATGGATTCAAGAAAAGGAAAAGGGGTTGCTAAAACCGGACGTGGACGGGGCTCCCGACAACAAATGGTTCGGCCCCAACCTCAAACGCAACGACCGGTTGTCGATCCGTACTATCGTCCCGCACCACCGGTTGTCGATCCTTACTATCCTCAACCTTATGCATACAATCTTCCTCCTCCTCCTCCTCAACAAATGCATCCAAATCAATACGTGGTACAACAAATGCATCCAAATCAATCCGTTTGGTACAAATTTAAACTTTTTATTAGTTGTTTTATTTTTATTATTAGTGTTATTAGTTGTTTTATTTTTATTTGTAGTATGATTGTTCGAATTTTTATTATTAGTGTTATTAGTTGTTTTATTTTTGTTAGTTTTATTAGTTGTTTTATTTTTATTTGTAGTTTTTATTGTCGATTTTTTTTTTTTTTTTTTTTTTTTTTTTTTTTTTTTTTTTTTTATAGTTTTATTAGTTTTATTGTCGGTTTTACAATATATAGATGATGACGACGATGAAGAAGTTCAAGTGCAAGAAGTGAGACCAAAGAAATTCTCGAAACGAGCGGAGAAAAAAAATTGGACGACGAAAGAAGAGGAGGCTTTGGCCAAAGCGTGGGTTCATATCTCGACATGTAAGGTTGTCGGGAATGAACAGGGTCGAGATAAGTTTTGTTTTAGTTATAAATTGTGTAGTTTAATAGTTTAGGGGGAAAAATAAAAAATTTGGGAGGGCTGGAAAATCATGGGCGCGAGTGAAATTGGTTGGGAGGGTTGGTTGGGAGGGCTGGAGGGTTGAGCTGAGTTGGCATAATTTTATTGGATAAATTTGGGAGGGTTGAAAAATTGGGAGTGATGACTCCTTGTCCCCTAAACAAAAAACTCGTTTTTTTAGAATAAACGAGTGGGAGGACCCGAGCGTTGCTGCGGGAATGCGGTGCTAAGTCTTGTTTGAAAGTTAGTAAATAAGGACTAAATTTGAAAAAGATCGATAAACCAAATGACTATTTTTGAAAATGGACTAAATTTGAAAAAAAAATCGATAAACCAAAAGACTATTTTTGAAAACTAATTCTGGAAATAATATTTTTTTTACATAATAAGTCCCTAAAGTACTCAGCGCGTTGCGTCGTTAGTCCCCGAAAGACCTACCTTGCAAAGACATTTTCACCTTAAGGACTAAACTGCACATGGGTACTGTTTTATTCACTGTAGCAGCTACAGTGCTCGGCTACGTGGACCTTCCCATTTTTAGTATATAGATATAATTGAACATAAGTTTAATAGTGTTTTAATCATTGAACTCGTTATATATGAAAAAATATGTCACAACATATCATTTTATAGTTTGCCTTTTGGAATCGACAAAAAATTACATTATTTGTGTTGTTCGGTGGTCTATAGATTTATCTCAAACTTTCATGGTATTAAATGTCCTTGATAAATAGTTTAAAGACTTGTGTATATATTACATGTGTTTGGAAACGATTTTATATGAACTTATGAATTTTGAGCTTTTGAAATATCTGGTAAAATATGTTATACATTTTTGTTAGCTCAAGCCAATGAGAACTAGCAGAGCTTGCAATTATTCAAATTGCTTAAATATAATTTGAGCATACAAAAGTTTGCAATATATGTGAATTTAATTTGGAGTGGAGGAGTTTTGAAGTCAATTTACGTTTATAGGCACCTATATCCAATTGATTCTCTAAACAAATTTATGATTTATGAAAATAATAATAATAATAATAATAATAATAATAATAATAATAAAGCGTATTCGACGATTCTCTATGACTCAAGACATTGGGGCGCGTGCTGCGGTTCATATTTTTAATAGAATTGGTTTTGCTATTGCTAGAGGTGTGGGGGCCCAGTTGGTTTCTCGGCTTCCCACCAATTTCTTGTAAATTCTATGAGTTTTTAATAAAGTGATGGTTATAATAATAATAAAAAATAAAATAAAAAATGCAACTATAGTTCTTTAGCTCTAAGTGTATCTAATTTTAGCAATCACCCGCTTTCTCTATTATTATTTCGTAGTTTTGTCTGCCGATACCTGATCGTTACAAAAAAAAAAAAAAAAAAAATTGAAGTGAAACGATTCTATAAAATATAAAAATGAAACAAAAGGTGCTTCAGTTCGCCAAAGTAATTCATCAGTCACAAACCTTTGTATTCTTATAAGAGATTTCGGATTCAGACCATCGTACACATTTCATGAAATGATCACGTAAAATGTCAGAAACAGTCACGAAAATATACCGATTTAACTATGTACATCTAAATTAAAAACTCTTCATTGAAATAAAATGCTTATATCTTTTTATTCGATCTCATTACACTCTCGAAGCAGTACTCTACTCTCAGATGAGAGTCGAAGACATGACTCTCTACATCTTACCTGCCCATATCCCGCTCTCGTTACACGAGAAGGTAAAATGTACAAGTCAATTCTCCACAAAGTCCAACTACACCCCAGCCAATCTCCCTACACCCACACGCACACAATCATCAACACAAAAACCCCTAATTTCACTCCCCATTATTTTCCTATAACAAATTCCATTTCATTTCCACACACAAAAACACCTTCACTGTGTGCGATACCTTTTTCTTTATTCCGGTCAAATCAAACCGCCTTAAACCTAGGGTTCCGGTGAATCATCATGTTGAGACGAGCATCTTCTAAGCTTTTATCTCTCCGATCTATCGCCGCCGCTAGATCTAATCGTACCGTCGCATCGGCGCCTTTCCGTCCGTCGGTCACCGTCGTTACACGTCACTTTTCCGGTGAGGTTTTATCACATCTTATCAGATCTGAATCTAGTTAGTTTATTGTTATCTATCCCTTTTGATTATATTTGTGCGTTAAATTGATACATAAATTTGTGTGTGAAATGATAGGTGTTACTGTTTGTTTATTGTTAGTTATTTCTGTTTTTTTTGGTGCCAGTTAGTTATTTCTGTTGATTACGTGTGAAATGATATATAGTTGTATGTAAAGTTTATATTTATTTGTGTGTAAAGTTTATATTTATTTGTGAGTTAAAGTGATAACTATCCGTGTGTATGAAATGACAGCGTTACAGTTTATTTATTGTTAGTTATTTCTGTTACATGTTAATTAAGTGTGAAATGATTGGCGTATAATGTATATCGTTAGTTATTTCTTTTGATTCTGTGTGAATTAAATATATATTTTTGTGTAAAATTGATGCATACGGAGTATTTGTTTGTGAATTTAGTTTTGAAATGATATGTATTTGTACGCATTAATGTATATATTTGTGTAAAATTAGTGTGAGTGTGTAATGACTAATGATAGGTGTTACAGTTTGTTTATTGTATGTTTGTGTGTGTGAACTGATATGTGGATTGTTAGTTATCTCTGTTGATTATGTGTGTAAATTTAGTGTGTGTGAAATTGATGTGTGTGTTAAATGATAGATGTAACAAAGAAGGTTGAAGATGTGATGCCTATTGCGACTGGTCACGAGCGCGAGGAGCTTGAAGCTGAGCTTCAGGTTATTATTATTTAATTATATTTAATTGTTGATTTGTTAATTTTTCAGTTGATAAAAATTAAGCGATTGATTATTTTTGTGTTTATATATATTTATTTAGGGACGAGATTTACTGGAAATTAATCATCCAGAAGGTCCCTTTGGTACTAAGGTAAAAACATAAATGATTGTAGTGTTATTTTATTTGATGATTTGATGATTATTGTTATACGGTATAAGCGAAATTAATATCGTTGGATTGTGATGACTTCATTGATACTGTTTGGCTATGCGTATTCGTATTAGGTGAACTGGTGAAGTATAAATTTATTTTGTGATAAAGTTTTTAAATTTTGGAAAGCGATGGGAGAATCGTTTAGCTAAATCCTTGGTATGCAATGTCGGTAGTTATAAGAATTCGTGATTATTCTGTATATAGTAATATCTTTGTGAGGTTTTTAAGAAGCGATGTTTGCTCATTGTATATACATGAAAAATTGAAAATAGATGTCTGAGTTAGCTAGTGTTACGGGCTGCTTTACTTTGATAAGAACTTACATAATTGTGTGTGATATGATAACTATGAATTTTATTCTTGTTCAACTATGGTAAGTTCAGTAAGAACTGTTTACTTTTCTCTATTGGGGGCCGTTCACTAAGAATTGTCGTTATTACAAGTCAGTGAACTTCGGAAAGGACATATTAGCATTACGATTCGTATTTTATAAGAACATAAGGGCCTTAGTTTATATCTATGAAATAAGTGGCTGTAAACAAGTTTTGTGTCAAGATCATGATCGCCATAAAACAAGGTATTAGGATAAACATTTTGGTTGTGGTCTTGTGGATCATTTTATAGAATTCTTTTTTAATAACTGATAAACACTTTAAATCATAGAAAGGTCTCAGCTTTCAAATCAACTGTTATGACATTTATCTTTAAAGTTTTCATGCTCAATCAAACAGTAACTCGGATAGTGTCAAAATTAAGAAAACTTGGATTACTAGCATACCAAAAATGCAAGTCCTCAAATGTTACTTGATCTTTTGTGTTAAGATTTATATTAAGCTAACCTATATCCAAGCCCAGTTCTCTGAACTCTAGACCTGACTAAATTTAACCTAAATCTACATCAGCACGTTAAAAGTTAATAGTTAAACATTAGTTCTGACTAATCCTGTCCAAGGAATCTATACACCTCTGTAATTAGCAGATACATTAGACAACTCATACATGGGTTAAGCTTATATCAAAAGTTAAAGTGGATAACTTACCTTGAACTTGAATTCCACTGCGCTTTTCTTTTTCCTCCTAGTTTATGTCTTCTAAAGAGATACAAGGTAGGAGCCATGGCAACAGAAACCATCATGTAAACTGAGATGTAAGAAAAACTAACCATTTCACGGCCATATGACTTTTAGTTTTGACGCTTTTGATTTATATAATGTCTTTTATTGGGGTTTTGACTTTTAGTTTGATTTCTATAATGTATTTTATCTTTCATTAGAATGTCTTATCGGAAATATTCACTATATGCATCAGGCGAGATTTCAAGAGCCTCTGATACATGAATTGTTTCTGAAACTGTGATCATTGTGCTGTTTTGTTGCCTACAGGAAGCTCCTGCTGTGGTGAAATCTTACTATGACCAAAGAATTGTTGGTTGCCCTGGTGCAGAAGGCGGTGAGTCATTCTAGCTCTTCATCTGTAATTTTGAAGAATGTGCTCTTTTGTCTCTTGATAGTCCTAGTGTTCTGCTTATGTGTCTAATAGCTTATTAACGACTTTATGTTTATTTCTAAACAGACGACGAGCATGATGTTGTTTGGTTTTGGCTAAAGAAAGATCAACCACATGAGTGCCCAGTATGCTCACAATATTTCAAGGTGAGTACAGATTAATCTTTTTAGCAAACGGTTCTTTCTGGAAATGGTGTGACATATATATACTTTTGATCATTTAATTAAACAACTCATGTATTGTATTTTAATACCGAGTGTTTAAACCCACCATATTCTAAGTCAAACTCTTACCCTCCTTCATATTTCGCACACATGTTAATTTGATTGTCAATGAGCATTTATTGACTCTCTTGTTTTTGAGATTGACCATGGTAGTTGAAAACTTGACATCTTTAGCTTCTCAATTCATTGTGTTCAATCCATTGCTGGGCTCCTAAAGGATCTATAGGCGCATTCAAAATACCCCATCTACATGACATGGGCAAAGTTTAGGCCTTCTGGCTGGTTGGCATGGATTGTTGTATTAGTTAATCCTTTATGTTCCATCTGTGCTGCAGAGTGTTGCACTTCTTGATTCATATTAAACAAATGGGTTTATTTTTTAACAGCTACATTACCCTTGTTTTTGAGAACTTTGAACAGAAACTTCATGTTTGAATTATTTGGTAACCGGGGAAATCCTACTTGACCCTACTTGGTTGACATGATAGGCTAACTTACATTGAACTTCACAGCAACATCAAATGAAATATTGCGGGGATGATTTATTAACATTGTTCACACTTTTGTTGGCCCACTAGAATTGCAATGACTTTATTGTATGTCCCCAATGATTGGAGACGTTTAATCTTTAGGAAAAAGTTATCCTAAAATTATGTTCCAATATTCATACATGAAATTTTGTCATTTAGCTCACTTGAGTCTGGTAATGCTTCACCATCTGTTTCACAACTCATTTTTTAAGAAGCAACTTGTCTGTTGACCATTCAAATCTTGAGGTAAATATGTCGGTATAGTGATCTATAAATCTGTCCTTATCGCTCTTGTATCTATAAATGTGCTCTTTCCTGCTCATCTTCTTTTGTTTTTTAATTATGGTACAGCTATGTGCATTGAAAAAGTGAAAACGATAATATCACATGAATAAGTTTATGATGCAAATTATGATATATACCCGTATATATTTTGATAAAACATACCTTTGCTGCTCTACAGTTGGAAGTAGTGGGCCCAGGAGGACTTCCCGATGGACTTGATGAGGATGAACATCATCATTGATTGCATTTTCTAGTTTAAAAATACCGGAATAAGAATCTGGTGGGATATGACAAGACTTAAGGTTCTTCAGCATTGGGATTTAAAAGATCCTGCGTTTTGTTTGTTTCTTATGTTACTGTTGTTTTTTTGGCTGAATCAGAGCATACTACTTACATTTTTTTGTCTTTGTGAATTCTTGGATTGTGGGGCATGCAATCTATTTGAATTGTGGACGCTATTGCTTATTATGCGTTCAAAATAATTAACGGCGCCAAGTTTAGGCTCTTGTACATTCTTCAATTTAACATTGACGCCAGATTTGCCTGCATCACTGTAACCCTGTGCCTTAATGGTGTCTTTTCTTGTAGTGTTTATAAGCCATCAGTTGCACTACCTCTGCTTAGCTTTAGGTGAGACTGCAAAAGAGTATGGTGCTGGTTCTGTTTGACATTGTTCACTGTGCTTGTAAATGCGCAATTTTTCCTGAACTCAATTCCGCTTACAATTAATGATAGAATATTATAATAAGTTGGTAACTGTTACCGGCAAAATTTGAATATTTTATCTCCAACACTGACGTCTCTTTTAGCTGGCTTCCTGAAATGCGCTGGGTACTACTCGTAATTGCTAGCATCGTTTCTGTAGATTAAGGTAGGCTTTCTGCTAATTCATAGTGATGCACAATGGATCTCCTTCCATCATTTATTTTTCCAACTAGAAGACCATTGTCAAGAATTTATCTTCTTTAACGGACATAAATCCATAATAATGTCTTATGTCTCCATCTTTGAATTTGACCTGGTTCTGAAAGCAAATGTTCCTTTAGTGGAAATTTCGTCTTGGGTTCATATTCAATGGGCATGAAGTAGATGAACTATACAAAAGTAGACATGCAGTACCAAAGATTTAAGAAATATGTACCAAACCGAAAACTAGCCTTTTTTTAATAATCGAAACTGTGCATACTGGCATTTACGTGAAACCATTAGAAAACCTTGCTATGAACTCTTTGAATATTGGTTTTCCATACCTCCGAATCCATTGATATAGTGACTTTGGGATTCTTTGTCATCCCATCATATCCATCCGGAATTCAACCATTCATCGTCACCCCAAATCCTCACGACATCCAAAATTCAACTATTCCTCATCATCCCAAAAATATGATAATACGTTTGAGCAATACAGTATATGATTAAATTTTAGTCCATTATGAACACACTATACTGTATAAGGCTACAAGCCATTATGAACATACGTCTAATAAGTAAAACGACTCATATACACTATGCATCAATTAGGCCACGTATAGAACATACCAAACAAAAATAAGAAAATAACCCAAGTCGGGTTACTTAAAAGCTAAAAAAATAAAAATACTCCAAGTGCTGCTAGTCACAAGTTAGAAAATAAATATCACAAAACCAAAGTCTGATAAACCAGATCACTTAAAAACCGAATTCAAACAGTTTCTAAAGGCCAAAAGTTGAACTACTTTGGTTTACTAAGCCGATCCATATTCACCGGCTAACTTTAAAACATATTAGAGGATATGCAGACAATGGTACACAATCTGTTATGTTTTCATTTTCGAGAATTCATATTTCATGTACAAAATAGATGACATTTATCCATTCATTTTGATCTCGAAAGTTTTGAGTTTTCACCAATACATTATATATTGGTGTGTTATCAAATTCAAGTTTCTAACGGTTAGCAGTAGCAAACATACATAAACAATTGCACTGCAATATGTTGTGAAAATCATGAATAAACCAATAAGCAAATGTCTTATCCTTTGTAATACAGTCTTTAAAAATTCATAGCACAAACGAATATAGCTGCGAATATTTCAACTTTTAAATAAAAAATTGCACTGCAAGTCCTTCTTGGGAGGACAAACATCATCCTTGATGATATGCAAAATGACAACTTCCAAAATCTTAAAATTGGTTTGTTTCCACAATTCCATGTGGTCCGTCATGGGCCTTATCATGATATTTTTATAAATTAAGGTGACATTTGATTTTCAGCTTAGTGATCCCCATATGTATGATTTTTTTTTTTTTTTCAAGACGAATTTTTTATTATTAAAATTTAAACGAAAGGGTTTTACACTGAAACGACAGGCAAGCGGGCAACAAGCTGCGCCGCTAGCCATTTTTGAATAGCAAAACTTAGTCTTTTAAAAACTACATTCAAAGACCTTGGGGTCGTAACATTGCCATGCATAACCCGTTGGACTCTTTTGATCCGCATATGTATGAGATTGACAGTAAGTTTGAATGATAATCTCGGCAGATTTAAAGGAGTTCCCGTGAACTAAATTGATTTTTATTGCGTAGTGTAAATTTTTGTCACATATATGTTTGCATACCTTGTTTAGTTAGTCCATTATACTTTGCCACCGATGATAATGAGTGACCAAGAGTGAAGTGGTAAATATGGGGCAACGACACTATAATCGTTCTTGTTGCAGTCTACCTGTTAAATGAGGGCGTTTTATTTAACAAAACTAAAACTTATAATGAAGTTAGTCGGACGAAATGGATCATACCCTATGTTTTTTGTTACATGAACAAGGAAATAAGTAATCTATGACTCTAAGTGAACATGTGTTTATTTTGTATAAATTTGGCAGATGGTTAGAGGGCACACTTTGTCACCAATGGACCATGTTAAAAATAACCAAAGTTAATGTTAGTATGCAGAAACAAATCATTTATAGTGTTTTCATAAAAATAGTAAATGTGAACATGTGTTCATTGACTTACTAAAAACCTGCATCAATATCACTAATAAAATAATTCAGTTACACAGCATGCTTTTTTTTTTTCTAGTACACAGCAGAAACAACATTAAGATACTATAATAACAGAACGTGGTAAATAAACATCATAGGCGGGATGGTAAGCATCGCCATGCCACATTTTTTTTGAGGATTTTACAAAAGAAACAAAACAAATCAAGCATGTTTAACTCCTTTAGCATAACGGACACCAATCAATCTCACGTCGTCAATGATTGGGCCACAAAGCGAACCATCGACCTTCATTTGATAAAATGTACTCAAGAATCTGATTCTTGTACGTGCTGTCACAGCCTTGAACTTAAGAACGGCTTGTTTGTATCCACCTTTGCCTTTAGACATGTATGGTACCCTAAGAGTGTTTTTACCCGCAAATGCTTCTACGATCATATTACCCTCACAAGCATTGTTGGCATCACCCACAACGAAAGAAAGTGCATACACTTTGCCTGGAGTCGTCTTGACCACTTGTGCAATAGCACTTTCTTTTCCCGCAATTAGTTCTACGGCTCTTTTGCCCTTGGGGATAGCAAAATGCTCTGCATCTAAATACTTAACGGCTTTTAGTGACTCAATCATCCAACCGGGTAGTGGTGAATGATCGTCCTCAATGTTTGGCGGGATTAAAACTCCACCAACATCGGTCTTAGGTAACACAAATGGACCCTCTTCGAAATCTCCATTCTTCAACATGTTTTCTGCCATTTACAAGGGAATAACAATTAGATTAGTAAATATGGGATATAACTACATAATGATGTTTATATGCAATCCCAAACACCCTCTTAACGACAAGAATACTATAGATACTTACGGTTGGTTCGTCTAGGTGGGAATAAGGCTTTCAATGCAATGGAGTCAATAAGAGGACCACAAGCAGGGTCTTTCTCGACAGTTAATGGGTTATGGATCGCAATCTCGATATCATTAGCCTCAGCCGCGAACCCCCATGAGTAAGTATCCCAACCATTGCTGCTATACATAGTTTGCATCGGCAAAATTCCCCAATCGTTAGGCTCAGAATTTGGTGACACCGAAACATTCAACTTTTCCTCTTGGGCACAAGTTCTAGCCACGTTAAACGTGATAGAATAAAACAACCCTTTCGTCACCTTCACTTTGGTCTTAATCGATGCATCCTCACCTAGTCTAACCGCAAAAGCTCCTTCGGGTACTACTAGCAACATGTCTCCTTGTTTTTGGCCTGATTTTATGTACTCAACAAACCCGGTTAGCTCCCAGTTTGGTATCGCCTTTGGATCGATCACTCTAGTACCCTTCATTTGGTGCGGTTTTGGGCCATATTCAAATTGACCATTTGGTAATATCCCTAGCAAACATTAACAAAAACATATACATGTTAGCACTTTAACATATCTTTGATTATTTGGTCTAGGACACAATATAACACGTTAGATAAGTGACAAAGAGTTCACTGGTGTTACCAAACACTTTTTTTTATAAAAAATCTTGGGTATAGATTAAAGTTAGCAAATGGTTAAGGGGACCAATTACTTTTTGCCACTTATTTATCTGCAATACGGAGTAATTTTTAAGAGAAGACGTAAAAGCAAATGCCAGCATGTCATCACGTGTGTTGTCTTATTGTCACGTGACGAATGGTACTAAATGTTTTTTGTCTTTTTAATGAAAAAAATTTGGAAAGACAAGAACATGGGTTTATCAAAGAACATGTTCACCAAATCACCAAATAACATGTAACGAATATTAAAACTATAGAAAAGATTAGGCTAGGTCGTCTCATATAGCTACTACTACATAACGTTCATGGTACGCATATTTTGTTCTCATTTATAATCTCTTGAGTAAATTGCAAATCTGTCTATTTGGTCTTAGAGCTATTAGCATGATTATTCTAAAAACACTTTCGGAACATACTATCATCGCTAATAATATGTGTGTGTCGTACATAAAAGAGTTTATGACGCTTGAGTCTAACGGTATATGGTCCTGAAGCGCGATGTTCTAAAGCAATCGACACCCCCACATATTCATTTTGTGGGAGCAACTATTAATATGTCGATGTAAACTCTGAAAATTATGGAATTGACATAATGAATTGGAAAACTACCTTACGATCAAATATTGGTCGAATAAAAGATGGGCATTGATTACTATACATCATCATGTGTTAGGGTAACACCCCCTACATGTGAGACCCCCCTATTTTTAGTCAAATGTACAATCCGACAAAGCAGACAGTACAAGCAGTGGCAGCACCTAATGATTGAAACACACCCCTACAGGGGATGTTAGGATATCATGTCCCTAAAAGATTTGCATTGATTACTATACATCATCATGTGGAAATGGCCTACAAGGCCATGAGACAGGTTTTAGCATGATTTTGATGGGCGATAAATAGACACCTAAAAATTGTGACCTAAGGTTATGGTCCGTTAGATGAATAATCATGTATAGGTGAGAAAAAAGTCTCAAAATCCAATTGGTTAGTAATTTTTCATGTAACTTTACATGATGAAAATATTTTACACTTAGTAAAAAAGTGTCACTAATAGAAAAACGTAGTGATATTTCCTTCTATTTTGTATTTCTACAAACTTTCTAATCACATCATGTGACAGAACTGACGATTTAGATAGAGAGAGATAATTAATGGATTACACGTGTTATATTTTTATGTGAGTAAAATAACAAGTACGGGGATATAACAAAACTAAAAAAAAAAATACGAGTATGGACACAAGACAAGTTGAATTCATGCAACAACAGTTTCCAATAAATACCAATCCTTAGAATATGGGATAACAAAAAATAATGAAGGCAAATAATGTTCAATGTACGGCTGATTGTGTTGAAATTTGTAAAGATTTGAATACTATTTCGTATTTATTATCGTACATTTATTATCGTACATTTGGGTCACAATAATAGCTTTGACATCGGACCACACCAACATATCGGCTGGACGTATTTATGGCATGTAATTAAGTTAATATATTTATCGTGGTTTTAGATTTTAACCATTGTGTCTAAGTTGTAAAACTGGTTTAAGGTAAGGATAACATGGTTCTTTGTTCGCGATAGAATACAGGATTCATATGAAAAAGTTGCATGAAGATATAGCACATTTTGACATGCTATTGTATTTACATGCACTTGTTTATAGGCCACGGTATTGGCAGTCATACTTTTAGGGTGCTTTTATAAAAATTTCCCGTAGTGCAAAGGTCGTCACCTTCGATCGACCCCTATTTAGACGCATCCTCCCCATTACGAGGACACCACAAGACGCGTCCTAGGCTGAAAAAATGAGAAGTCGGTCGAAATAACGACCGACTTGTGTTTGTGTGTGTAAGTGTTTAAAAAAAAAAAAAAAAAAAAAAAGAAAAAAAAAAGAAGAAGAAGCTATTTTTCGATTCGTCTGGTCATCGGTTAACCACAAGACTAAACGAAACAAAAACAAGGTATTATAACTCGTCCTGAATATATTTTTCTTTAATTATTTACTTAGATTAAATGTGAAAATTAATAGTAGATATTTCAATGAAAATCTGAAACAGGTGATTATTTTACTAAAATATCAAAAAGTAACAGTCTCTTCAGAATCGGCAATTTGTATTCGGTACCAAGTAAAAACATAAGCATACGTGTAAAAAATTCAGCCTTATAATACAGTATTGTTTGCATATAATGTACGGTGACATTCTGAAAAGTAATTATACAAATTTAAAGCAGTCAGAGGTTCGGTTGTTACAATAATTTATTTATGTCACGCGCGTATGTAATAGTAATACCAATAAAGCTCAAATTTCACATTCTATTATTACCAACGGATATAATATTTTGTATTCAAATTTATACCATCATTCATGAACATGAACAAGCTAGTACATTAATAAATTAAACGTACTTGATAAATGGCACTTCATTTCGATTTTTAAAACCTAAAATGAAATACAATGTGTATGAAATTGTTCATTGCCAAAGCTGAATGATTATCGAATGAAATAATTCATAAACATACGTATATATGCATAACAAACTTTGAGGTTCAAGTCAATTTATAGCCACTAATCAAAAGGCCTTGTGTCTTCATGGACATAAGAGATAGGTATATTACGTATATATATTGTGAGATAGTTAATTAACGTTAAAAAAAAATCATACTATCTAGTTCTACTTTATCAAATAGTCCCTTCATCTATATTAATGGCATAGTGTAAGAACTACACTAGTACACTATACTTAAAGTGTGTATTTTTTGTGAGCGAACAATAATTTAAAACATGAAGTAGTTCTAAATAACAGCGTGACAATAAGAAGTTCACATTAGATAAACTAGAAACATTCAAACAAATGTAAATGAAGAACAAGAACTAACCATCAGTGAAGGATAGAACAAGATTGGAGAGTGCACAAAGTAGCACCACCACTAATAACATGGCAGAAATCTTCTGCATTTTTATATGTCTTATAAAAGAAACAAAGTATGAAATGTTTCTTTTTAGTTTAGTGTGTGTGAATATGGATCATGGATCATGGGGTATGCATTACTTTATATGTACATATGTTGTTATAAAAATAACCTTGGTTTTTATTATTATAACTATATTGCCATTGGTTTTATTTATTGGCTTTTTTAAGTAAACCCCACATATCTCTTATCTTTTACCAATGTTGTGCCAATTTTCGTGAAATTTTCATTCGTAATCATTTCATGTGCTATTTTCTAGCCTATAAATGCATGTCATACTATTCAATTATTTCCGAAAATTATTTTAAGGATTTTTGAAAATTGATATATTGTTGTGCATTTATATCCTTTGATTAGGTTACCATCCAAAATCACTATTGTAGATAAGAGACATCGAAAATATATTGAACCAGGCCCTGAAAACTTACGAATGTGTCTCTAACGAACGCATGAACTGTCAAAATCTTGCGAGACACTATGGAGGGTAAATGTACGCACGTTGTCTTAGACATGTTTACCGTCCAAACCCGCACTTTCAAATGAATCACGCTCATTCACATGACGGTATTTTATTGTGTTTATATAGTTCAGATTCTTGCATTTGGAAAGAAATACATAGCAGAAACTAGATATAGTTGAAACTTTAGTTGCAAACTGGGCAAGTGATATGATTTATATAGATCATATGTTAAAACAAGTATATCTATATACGCTTTAAAATTGCTCGGTTTTATGCACACACTTCTGTTAAAAAAATAATAATATGGACACACTATTAATATACAATTAAATAATAATATATAATAACTATTTATCTACTTAGTTGTGGCTTGAACAAGTCTAACTAGGGGAGGTTGTTCATACCCTTTCTAAAATGATTTTGATACCCATTTTATATTAAAAGTAATAATACATAATATTTATTGTTTTGAAGTGTATTATTAAGAGGAAAGAAGAGGGTCCCAAAATTATTGTTTCCCGACAAAAAACACATTCTTTTAGAAAAATGTCACTATCACTACTTTCTCTCTCTTACTTTTTTGCCAAATGACAAGTTTACCCTTAACCAATTAATTAACATTTCTTTAAAGTTTGCAATATTAATTTCAACCAAGAGTAATATAGTAAACTTTACCAAACTCCACTACCTATTCACTTTCTATTTTTGGTATGAGACAATAATTTTGGGACGTCCGAAAAAGGAAAAAGGAACAATAAAATTGAGACGGAGGGAGTATTACTATTAAGAGGCAAGGTTATAAAGGTTGACAAAATAATACTATTAAAAAACA
The DNA here is from genome assembly GCA_021014915.2 of Artemisia tridentata subsp. tridentata. Lineage (NCBI taxonomy): Eukaryota > Viridiplantae > Streptophyta > Magnoliopsida > Asterales > Asteraceae > Artemisia > Artemisia tridentata. Next base: position 127,003,817 of record CP139508.1, read on the forward strand.
AAATAAAAGAGAATAAGTACTTGAATTAGATTACATAAGACAAAAAAAAAATAAAAAATAAATAAAAAAAAATAAAAAAAAAACAATTAAAAAAAGAAAAAAAAGAAAAGTAAACAAATATACAAAAAATGTACGAGTGTGATAAAATTGTCCTGAGGTGTATTATTCATGGGTAAGGTGATAAAGTTTGATAAGACAAAAATATCGAAAGACAAAAAATACATAACATAAATGATTAAAAAAAAAATTGTCTTATCTTATTAATAACAAGGTATAAAAGAATCAATAAGGTTAGGAGAGGGTAGCAATAACAACACTCAAATTAATAATTCTAAGTTAACAAAGTTAACATATCATATTCAAATATATAAAATAAAGGTAAATTGTACTTACTCTCGTAACATTACAAACGTCTCTTTCTTACTTCCCAACGAAATGTAGCAGGAACAGCCTTTCCGCGATCGCATTAAAGATATTTTTTCTTGAAACTCTTTACTCGTAGCAAGTAATCATTTCTATTTAGTTGTTTTCTTACTCTATCCGGCTATTGACCTGGTTTCCCTATGCATATGGTAATAAAGCGTAGTTGCCTGATGGAAACTTCCCCTATATTGCTATCAATGTATTCATGTCGCATCATGCTCATAACATGAAAGGATCTCAACATAAAGTTATATTACTTCTAACAACTTTTAATAACGAATTGAAATCCCATCCATATTAAATTATAGACGATTATACGCACATAGTGGCGACCGTGTATAGCATCGTTAATGTGTGAGTCTAATTTCTTTTATGTATATATATGTGTATGTAGTAAATGACAGTGAAGAAATTTATTAGTTTAAATTGTGATTAAATTTTAAATAGTACATTTTCTTTCATAAATATAGACATTTTAATCTAATAACATTGTTTATTTTAAATTTTAAATAAACATGTTTTCTCATTATATCAACTTAACAACTAATAATTCGACTGAAACATTTCACATATATCATTGGACCCTTTGAAGCAAAACCATTATAGGACAAAGTAAATGAAATGAATACCTATAAAATATAATTTTAATTGGGTTCCACTAATATTGCATATAGTCCCGAAATATACCGTCACCGGTTACAACGCTTGCAATACGTGCAACATTTAAAACATACAGCAAGTGCATGCAACTTGATCCTAGATATACCTACTACTCGTGTGTTGGAATATATGAATCATAAAACTATAAACATATAAAACATCACAAAGCACGCAGCGGAAAGATCTAATGAACATGTAATTAATTAACATAAATAAACACGTACCTTAATCGCGTAATTACCAAGAACAACAAGAACCCTAATTTGGGTTGAATATGGATCGAACCAAACAAGGTAAAACACCAAGAATCACAAGCTAAAATAAGCTTGTAACTCGTTCTTGTACACACGCGATAGTAGCGTTCCAATGGGAAAGCTAGGTTCAAGTATCACTAACAAACCAAATACTTTATTGCTATTAGCTCAAGCCGAATTCTCTAGTGAGAATAAAAAATGTCGACTAGCACAAGCAAGAGGAGAAGAGAAGAGAAATTTGGCTTTGGAGTTAGGGATACAAGATTAGGTGAAAACTAAAACACATAGGGATGTATTTATAGTGTTCCTTTTCTTGTTCTCCAAGCCAAAAGTCGATCCAAGCAAACCCTAAGGCCATTCGGCCGACTTTCCTACCCCTTGTGGGATTCTAGATCTTTCTTTCTCCTTTTGCACAATTAGTCCTTTAACGGTCGTTATCTACTAACACCGTTAAGTACTAACCGTCGTTAAGTATTGTTAGTGAAATGAATAAATAAATATAAATATAAAATGTATATTTAATTATTCAAACCAAAGGAACTCTCACGTATTGTGTGCAATCCCGAGTCTCGGGTTCGAAACCGGACATACGAATATTAATTCATTAAACATAAACTCTAACAGCTCCCACTTGGATAATGATTAATATTGTAATGACATGGGCTAGTCTAGCTTTAACAGATCCCAATGCCCCCAGCTCGATCCGAGTTGTGGTTCTCCTGGAAAAAACCACGTGATGATATAATCATCATACTTATCCTTTTGTTACTAATACCGCGTTAATTTGGATATGGATCTTTGTCATTCCATAATTAACAGTAGTTTCTCGTTTGTACATAATTGAACAAGATTACCAAAACATCTGAACATCTTCCAGATAGACTTTGGGCGTGCGCACGCAAACATCTTGTCAATTCTACGAGTGGCCTAGCAGTATTAAATTTCAACACAAAGTTGAACGAACAAATCCTTTATTGACTACTAGCATAACCCTCGAACTTCACATCATTTCCGAAAATAGCCCTTATAACTACCTTTTACGGATAGCGTTAGACTATCTCACAGAAAATGAGCTACATCCTCGGCAATTATCCAGTATCTCAAGTCAGAGGATAAATATTCATGATATACTTGATGACTACGATCCATAAAGTATAATCATGTGGTTGGGATAAGTCCTATATTCATTTTATCCTATAATGAATATCATGTGATATTGGTGTCTCAACCTACAGTCCATTCTACCAATCCTCACATTTGCCTTAGTTCAATAATATTCCCATATTATTGATTGACAACGGACCATTTAGAATAAATTAATTATTCACGGATTTAAACATGCAAATATAGGACACAAATATTAATAATGATAATAAACGTTATCCGCACTTTATTTCATTAATATAATAATTGTTTTACATGTCCCTATCGAAATACTAATCCAACAGATTTACATGAAACTATCTGGCAATCGAAGACCAATGCCCTGAGCATGTTGAGTAAACGATTCTTTAGGTAATGCCTTCGTAAAAGGATCAGCCAGATTGTTATCTGTGTGAACTTTGAGTACATTTATTTCACCGTCATTCACTTGTTCTCGCACATAGTGAAGTTTCCTTTTAAAGTGTCTGGCGCCTTTCATAACTCCAGGTTCATTGGCGAATGTAATTGCAGCAGAGTTGTCGCAATATACATTTATAGGTAATTCAATGGAAGGCATCACTCCAAGATCCTTAACGAATTTCCTTATCCAAACAGCTTCTTGTGCCGCCTCCGACGCAGCAATGTACTCAGCTTCTGTAGCAGACATGGCCGTTATACTCTGCTTCTTACTCTTCCAGTCCACGGCTCCTCCATTTATGACAAAAACGTAACCCGTCTGAGACTTCGTATCATCTTTATCAGTCTGAAAGGATGCATCACAGAAACCTGTAACATTCAGTTCTGTGTCTGGATTTCCCCCGAAAACAAGAAACATATCTTTAGTATTCCTTAGATACTTAAGAATGTCCTTTACAGCTTTCCAGTGTTTTACTCCTGGATTCTGCTGATATCGACTGGTCATGTTTTGAGCAAATGCCACATCTGGCCTTGTGCATCTAACAGCATACATGATAGAACCAACTGCAGAAGCATATGGAACTTTCTTCATGTAGGCTTCCTCTTCAGGTGTAGAAGCACACATTTCACTGCTCAATTCATGTTTCACTTGCATGGGCAGATATCCTTTCTTGGAATTCTGCATATTGAATCTCTTCAATATTTTATCCATGTACGCACTTTGACTTAAACCGATTAATCGTTTAGATCTGTCTCGATAGATCTTGATTCCAAGGATATACGCTGCTTCTCCTAAATCCTTCATGGAAAAACATTCACATAGATACGCCTTAACTTCATTAAGACTAGGTATGTGATTTCCCATGATCAATATGTCATCGACATATAGGATAAGAAACACAGTGTTACTCCCACTAACTTTGTGGTATACACATGGCTCATCGAAATTTTGAGTAAATCCAAACTTCTTGATTTCCTCATCAAATTTCTTATTCCATTGCCTGGATGCTTGCTTCAATCCATAAATGGATCTTTGAAGTTTGCATACACGCTCAGGAAATTCTGGATTTACAAAACCTTCAGGTTGCGCCATATAGATGTCTTCATCTAGGCGACCATTCAGAAACGCGGTTTTGACATCCATTTGCCAAATCTCATAGTCATAGTAGGCAGCTATAGCTATAAGAATCCTAATAGCTCTAATATCGGCTACAGGAGAAAAGGTCTCCTCATAGTCAATACCATATGTTTGGGTAAAGCCCTTGGCTACCAAACGAGCTTTGTAGGTGTGTACGTTGCCATCCATGTCAGTCTTTTTCTTGAAGAGCCACTTACACCCAACTACCTTAGCATTGGGTGGAAGGTCTACTTCAGTCCAGACTTGATTATCTTTCATGGATTGCATTTCCCCATCCATGGCTACCTGCCATTTATCCTTTTCAGGACTATTAATGGCATCTCTATAACTAGTTGGCTCATCATTTGATCCAATAGTATAGTTTCCTTCATCATCTATGTTCAAACATAGACGCTCAGGAGCCTTTGTAGATCTTGAAGATCTACGGACGGGTACCACTTCAACTTCAGGTGGAGGACCTAAACTTTCCGGTTCCACAGGAAGTGTGTTAGTGCTTTCAGAAGGTGAAGTATCTTCATGATCATTTTCAAGATCATATGCCCTCCCACTGAATTCTTGAGATATTAGATTATCTTCAAGAAATTCACCGTACCTAGCTACGATGACCTTATTTTCTTGTGGGAAGTAAAAGTAGTAACCCTTTGTTTCCTTAGGGTATCCTACGAAGATACACTTAACAGATCTTTGTTGGAGTTTATCAGGTGAGTCACGTTTAACAAACGCCTCACAACCCCAGACCTTTAAGTAAGAAAAGTTGGGAGCTTTTCCAGTCCATACTTCATATGGAGTCTTATCAACCTTCTTAGTTGGAATCCTATTCAACACGTGAACAGCCGTTTCAAGAGCATAATCCCAAAAGGATAAGGGAAGAGTTGTAAGATTAAACATTGATCGTACCATATCTAACAAGGTACGATTTCTCCTTTCAGATACACCATTTTGTTGTGGAGTATAAGGAGATGTGAGTTGTTGGACAATGCCACACTCAGTCAGATAATCTTTGAACTCTTGGCTCAAATACTCACCACCACGATCGGATCGAAGTGCCTTAATCTTCTTTCCGAGTTGAAGTTCTACTTCATTTTTAAAGACCTTGAATGTCTCAAAGACTTCATGTTTATGTTTAAGTAAATAAACATAACCATAACGACTATAGTCATCCGTGAAGGTCAAGAAGTAGCTAGCACCACGTTTTGACACGTGTCTAAGTGGACCACACACATCCGTGTGTATTAATCCAAGTAGATCAGAAGCCTTTTCTATATTGCTATGGAAAGGTTTCTTTGTCATCTTCCCCGATATGCAAGATTCGCATTTATCAACTGAATCATCATTGATATTAGGTAAAAGCCCATCACTTAGCAGCTTTTCCATGCGTTTCTTGCCTATGTGGGCAAGGCGACAGTGCCATAAATAAGACGAATCCAAGTTGGACTTGGTTCTCTTATTCCCGATGCTATACATAGAATTATTTCTATTGGATACATGGTCATTCATATCAATTTCAAACACACCATTTAATGAAATAGCATTAAAGTAGAAAACAGAATTTAAAGAAACAGAAATTCCATTATCATTAAAAGTATGCTTAAAACCCAAATCCAATAACAAAGAAACTGAAACGACACCTCTAACAATAGAAGGTGCGTAATGACAATTGTCTAAAACCAAAATCAAACCCGAAGGTAACACTAGATCAAAAGTCCCTATGGCCTCTACTGCTGCGACGTATCCCGTTGCCGACATACAAGTAGCATTCACCATAGTTCAGCTTCTTTATTCCTCTAAGTCCCTGCGATGTATTACAAATGTGAGTACCACATCCTGTATCATATATCCAGGCATTTTGCTTACGAGGAAATGAAAATAATTCAACCATAAAAATACCTGAAGTGCTGGCGCCCTGCCCAGCCTTGGCATTCTTATTCTTGCGACACTCCTCAAGCAACAATGGACAGTCCCGCTTCCAGTGTCCAGGAGTATTGCAGTGGTGACAAGCAGCCGCATCCTTCTTGGGATAATCCTTCTTGGGAGGAGGATTCTGCTTCTTCGGCTTTTGCTGATAAGTCACAATTTGCTTGCCCTTGTCAGCTTTGCCCTTTCCTTTCTTGTTCACTTGTTTCGGTTTACCGGGCTTAGCTACTCTACCACCTCTAATTGCCATAACTGCAGGTGTAGCAGGTGTAGGAGCTTTCTTAGTGAGTCCCTTCTCATATTCAATGAGCATTGCATGCAAGTCATTAAATGTCTTCCCCTTGCAATGCATATTAAAGTTACGCACAAATTCACCATATAGGTCCTCATTCAGAGATCTATTGATGAGGCCAACTTTAACGGCTTCCACATACCCGCAATCAAGTGCATCCAGTTGGTCAAGATAACCTTTCATTTCCAGCACATGAGTACTTACGGGTGTTGTAGCATCCTGCTTGCACTTGCCCAAGTTGTCAAGTACATCATACAATTCAGCCATTGGAGGTTTCTGAAACATACGTTGCAGTTCCTCAATCATGTCTTTCGGACCATATTGCTCAAACTGTTTGACCAGCTGAGTTTCCATCCCCGATAGCATGATACAGGCAGCATCATTGTGCCTTTCATAAGCTTCATTGTACTCCCGCAACACCTCAGTAGAGGAGGTTGCAGGTGGAGCTTGTGGAAGTGGCTCACTAAGACAATCCCAACGCTTGGCTATCCTAAGGACGAGCCTTAGATTACGATACCAATCGTTAAAGTTCTTAGTCCCAGTCAGTTTCTCCTTTTCAAGCATCATCTTGTAACAAGGAGTTAATGATGACGAGTTTCCGGGTTGGGCCATTTCTACAGAAAAAGTTCAAAAGTTAGTACTTTCGATAATAAACTTTTCAAGAAAATTAAACACCCATTGGTTAAATAACCATTTAATTTTCAATGAGAACTAGGATCCTAATTGACGCCGTTTCATTACATCAGCTTTGGCTGCTAGCAATGAAAGTGCTCAATAAGGTACGGGATCACCCAATTGCCAATATCAAATTGCAATTCCTAGAAATCTTGGGACTTACAATTTTCATTGCCAACAACAGTTGCAAATAATTGTAAACATGTTTCGTCCCCAATTCTTTATGCCTTGGCGCCGTCTCATTACATCAGCTTTGGCTGCTAGTAATGAAAGTGCCCAATTAAGTCTACCAACTTAAGAAACTGTAAATTGACGTCAGTTTATTGCATTCAGCTTTGGCTGCTAGCAACAAAGTACTCAATTTACCCTTAGACCGCACCCTTTGAACATCAACATTCAGCTTTGGCTGCTAGTGATGTAGGATGAAACCTTAGGTGTTTCTTTTAGTAGTTGGGTGGCATATGACTTAAATTTGTAGGGTAATAATATTTGATGTGTTTAATCAAAAAAAAAATATGTACAAAGATGTCATGCATTCATCTTTGTATCATATATAGTTTTCAAAACAAAACGCCGTTTACTCATTCGTAGCTCAAATCATCAAATCTTTTAATTGAGGCGTTGAGCAAATTACAACATTGCCTTAAGATGCTTCGTATTTTTCCGTGGTGTACTTGGTAAGTCTAAAATTGACGCACAGGCGGGCGTAGGGACGACAGCCGCCGAAGCTGGTTAAAACCGTGCCCCTCTAAGGTCACAATTTAATGCGTACCAACTAGAACCCACTTTATTAGTTTGTCAATTTTAGGTCCGCCGCTTCGACCACTTAATACAGTCGCAATCAATCAACTAAAAAATTATGATTTTCTTGCTAAAACAATTAATGTAGTAATTTAATTATTGCTAGTCTCGCCTGGGAGCAAATTACCGTGCGAAGCGAACCACTGTCGGCACATAAGACTTGGCAATAAATAAAATTACTACGAAGGTTTCATAGTTATTAGTCTTATTTATTTTTATTATGAAAAATTACCCTCTTTTGTAGTTTACAATCCATCATAATATAAAACACAAAAGATCAAGTAATTCACAAAAATAAATAAACACATAATAACAAATATATGATCATCCACGATATCATATAGCCACATGCAAACCTTTTTCAATAAATCCTAATATTAATTCTATGTGTAATTCTTTATGTATGTAACTAACAAAACTCCCATTGGTTTTCGAGCTCATTGTACCCAATGGACCACAGCACCAAATAAATTTGGCCGCGTAAGTTTTAGTTAGTTAGATACCACATTGCACATAACCTTTTAATTAATATATATTGAGGTCTTCCCCAATTTTAGATTTATTTAAATCATGTGACAAATAAATTCAAAACAATACAAAACCATACAAATCAATCATGACAAAATATGCAAGATCTTGTCATGAATAACATATTGATCACTTAATCATGTTAATCCCATATTATTAATCAATATTTATTTGTACGTGTTTAATTAATTTAGTGACATCACATAAGGTATTCACAAATTAATCCCTAAAAATTTCATGCAATCCTAGGGTTTCTATCAAGATTTTAAATCAACCATAAAACCCTAATCAATTATGTAGGTGTCGACCTACTTATGTAAAAACAATTAGGGTTTAAAAACCCTAATCAAAAAATAATTGCATGTATCTAATAAAGATCCAATTTTTAGGTTTTTAGTAATTAATTACAAGTTCTTAAACGAGGCTCATGATGCCACTGTTGGAATATATGAATCATAAAACTATAAACATATAAAACATCACAAAGCACGCAGCGGAAAGATCTAATGAACATGTAATTAATTAACATAAATAAACACGTACCTTAATCGCGTAATCACCAAGAACAACAAGAACCCTAATTTGGGTTGAATATGGATCGAACCAAACAAGGTAAAACACCAAGAATCACAAGCTAAAATAAGCTTGTAACTCGTTCTTGTACACACGCGATAGTAGCGTTCCAATGGGAAAGCTAGGTTCAAGTATCACTAACAAACCAAATACTTTATTGCTATTAGCTCAAGCCGAATTCTCTAGTGAGAATAAAAAATGTCGACTAGCACAAGCAAGAGGAGAAGAGAAGAGAAATTTGGCTTTGGAGTTAGGGATACAAGATTAGGTGAAAACTAAAACACATAGGGATGTATTTATAGTGTTCCTTTTCTTGTTCTCCAAGCCAAAAGTCGATCCAAGCAAACCCTAAGGCCATTCGGCCGACTTTCCTACCCCTTGTGGGATTCTAGATCTTTCTTTCTCCTTTTGCACAATTAGTCCTTTAACGGTCGTTATCTACTAACACCGTTAAGTACTAACCGTCGTTAAGTATTTGTTAGTGAAATGAATAAATAAATATAAATATAAAATGTATATTTAATTATTCAAACCAAAGGAACTCTCACGTATTGTGTGCAATCCCGAGTCTCGGGTTCGAAACCGGACATACGAATATTAATTCATTAAACATAAACTCTAATACCTACTACTCGTGTGTCGGGTACGAAGTTACATGTGATGACTTTAGTCATGTGCCCTTAAATTTTCTTTATTTCGTGATTTCTTGCCAACACTTGAAGCAACTATAAGTCGTTTTAGTTGACGATTAAGTATGCCATATATCAAGTTGAGACGTTATATTATAGGGCAAATGACAAAAAAATGCATCGAACTTGACACTTTTTGTGATTGTGTGTAGCCACCTATTTTTTTTCTTATTGTATGTACTGAACTTTCAAATTTCGATCATTGTGTATATTTCGTGACTATTCTGCCATGTATGTTAATGGGCGAGAAGGATCTTATATTTGTATTAGGAGTTTATGATGATACTCAAATATGTTTGGTAACAATATTGCTATAAATTTTGTAATCAATAAGCTTCACGAGATCGTACGAAACTCGTATTAACAAATTGCATCTATCCCAAAACAAGATTTGTTCTGAACATGTGATTATCTTTTGGGACTGCGCCAACAACCGGTAGACTTCAACGACCAGCAAACTTCAACATCCTTGACTCACACCAGTGTCATTGACGTTCGACAATTTTACACTAGTGACTCAAGTGACTTCGGTGATCCGAGACTCCGAGTGACTCTATCTACCATAGCCATCATTCGGGATTTGCAAATAAAACCATATTCGACAAGTGACATTTACACTATTTTTTGGATGGCTACACCATATCTTCCAAGTTATAAATCACATCATATAACACTGCATCACGCACAAGATGATGTATGGAAAAAAAGTATATATAGATATCGCCATCCTAACAACATTCTTCACGATTCAATTCAATATTAATCGTACCATGAAGCAATTTTTTTCATTAGTCTACATTAACCGAACATAAAATATTTTAACCCGTTGATTTAGTAAGACAAGATAAACACAATTGGTATGAACGTTATATTTTTTCAACAATTTTATCATATTTTATGTCTCGAGGTCATATTTATCCAAAAAATAATTGCCTTACAAGACCCTCTTGGGAAAACAAATCCCATCCCTGCAGATCCAACATAAACCTTAGAAACCAATAGCAAGAATCCACATATGTGAAATTCCAGAATTTAATATTGTCGTATTTCATGACGTGGACCCTCTTTCCATTTCTCCTATTCGACCTTTGCCGGATATAGAAAATTTTCGATTGGAGAATTCATAATTATATAGACGTTCTATAAAGTTATAGAATAACTAACGAAATTTTTCATTGTTTGAAAATTTCGTTAATTTTTTGAATATGTTATGTGAACTTATCAAAGTTTAAGCGGAAAGTAATTTGGGAGAGAAAATGAAATGTTATTAGCGAAAGTGTTAATTACAAATGAAGAGGGAATCAAATATATACAGCAATGATTAACTAATCTAACCAACATTTAAAACTATTTACATTATCAGTCCTTATACTTTGAACTGATTTACAAAGACTCTAGTAACTCAATACCCTCCCCTTAAGTTGGAACTTCTTGAAGACCCAACTTGTCAGATAGGAAGGTGTGCTGAGCAGCTCCTAAAGCTTTAGTCATGATGTCAGCTAGTTGTGCATTTGTAGGGATGTAAGCAGTCTACAAGAAGCCATCTTGTACCTTGTCTCTGGTGAAATGGCAGTCAATGTCTAGGTGCTTGGTTCTTTCATGATAGCAAGGATTGACAACTATTTGCTGAGCTGCTTTATTGTCACTAAACAATGTTATTGGTACTTTAACATGAATGTGAAGATCCTTTAACAGACTGGTTAACCAGACAAGTTCACAAGTGGTTGTAGCCATGCTCTTATATTCTGCTTCAGTAGAAGATCTGGACACTGTGGCTTGCTTCTTTGTTTTCCATGAGACTAAAAAATAGCCTAGAAATATACAATACCCTGTTAAGGACTTTCTAGTCATCAAGCAAGAGGCCCAGTCAGTATCTGAGAACCCTGCAACTTTCAAATTAGACTGCACAGGATAGAATAGACCCAATGAAATTGTTCCTTTTAAGTATCTGAGTAAGTGCAGAGCTGCTTGCATATGTGGTTCTTTAGGTGAAGACACAAACTGACTCAGATGTTGTACCCCATAAAAGATATCAGGTCTTGTCATGGATAGATAAAGCAGTCTTCCTACAAGCCTTCTGCATGATTCTGGATCAGAAATAGGAGCCCCTTTTGTCCAAGGATAGCTTTAGATTTTGTGGGAGGGGAAAACTAGCAGGTTTTGCAGCAGTCAACCCTGCATCTTTGAGAAGGTCTAAAACATATTTTCTTTGATGCAAGTGAGTTCCATTGTTTGTTCTGCACATCTCAATTCCCAAGAAATACCTTGCTAGACCTAAGTCTTTGATTGTGAACTTTTTATCCAAAGCTATTTTAGTATCTGCAATCTCCTGAGAACAATTTCCAGTGAGTAAAATGTCATCAACATACACCAATGCCATGGTATAAGATTCTCCTTTTGCCTTTACAAATAAGGAGTAATCATGTTTTGATTGTACATAGCCCAATGAGGTAAGAAATCTTGAAAGCTCTTGATTCCATTGTCTTGAAGCTTGTTTGAGGCCATATAGAGACTTGTTTAGTTTGCAGACTTGACCAGGCAAAGCTTTTGTATACCCCTCTAGTGGCTTCATGTAGATGTCTTCTTCTATATAGCCACGAAAAAGGCATTGTTCACATCCAATTGGTGCAAAAGCCATCCTTTAGCAGTAGCAATGGCGATAAGAACTCTAATAGTGGCTGCCTTTGCAACTGGAGAAAAGGTGTGTTTGTAATCAAGTCCCTCCATTTGATCAAAGCCACTAATAACCAACTTTGCCTTGTATTTGTCAACAGTACCATCTGGAAGGAATTTGATTTTATAGACCCACTTTGAAGAAATTGCCTTCTTTCCTTCTGGTAAAAGAGTGAGTTCCCAAGTATCATTAACATCCAAAGCATGCAATTCCTTGTCCATGGAATCCACCCATTTTGGGTCTAAGGCTACTTGTGAGTAGTTAGTTGGTTCTAGACTGGCTAAAACATGTGCCAAAGAAGCAACATAGTCTTCTGAAAAATCATCAAAATCCTTATTGTTGAACAAAGGATAAGCTGGTTGTTTGGTATTTGTTGCCATGGATGCTCTGTGTTTACCAATAAGAAAATCCTTTAGCCATGCAGGTTGAGTGGTAGATCTAGTAGATCTCCTTGTTGGAATTGAAGGTTCAGAAGACTGATTAGGGGTAGGAGTAGGTATTTGAGTATTTCAGCTTGAGGCTCTTCTAGTGCAGCAATGTTGTTGTCATCAGGAATAGAATTAGGGATGTTTGGGATAACAGTGACTTCAGGATTATCCATGGTACTCTGCACAGGACTGTCCAAAACCACATCTTCTTCAGTTGTCTTTGAATCAGGCCAAAATTTCTCATCTGGATTTGGAACTTGAACCTCCTTTTTAAAGGGAAACACTGTCGCATGAAAAATCACATCTCTGCTGCAGAACACCTATTTTGTTTAAAGATTATATAGCTTATAACTATTTTGTCCTGGAGGGTATCCTATAAGAACACACCTAATACCTCTGGGTGCAAACTTGTCCTTATGAGGTTTTGTGACAGCAGCATAACATAGGCACCCTATAGTTCTTAAACTGTCATAACTAAGAGGAGTACCATGTAATACTTCAATAGGTGTCTTCCAGTCTAAGATCTTCATGGGCATTTTATTAATAAGGAAAGTGGCAGCTAGAACACAATCTCCCCAAAAATTTTCAGGCAAAGTTGCTTGAAATTTTAAAGCTCTAGCAGTGTCTAGTAAGTGCCTATGCTTCCTTTCTACCAATGCATTTTGCTGTGGTGTGTAAACCATGGACCTTTGGTAAACCACACCAGACTTTCTTAAGAAAGCCAAACACTCCTTATTAACATTTTTAATGCCATTGTCTGACCTTACAAACTTAGGTTTAGCATCAAAGTGGTTACCAATGTAAGCAAAGAAGTCAGACAGGATAGATAACACTTGGTCTTTAGTGTGAACTAAATAAGTCCAAGTGCACCTAGAATTATCATCAATAATAGTGAAAAAATAATGTACACCATTCAAAGCAGAAATTCTGTAAGGGCCCCATAAATCAACATGTAAGAGTTCAAAAGGAATTGAAGATCTAGTATTGCTTTTGGGAAAAGGCAACCTATGTTGCTTAGCTAACATACATGTATCACATTTGAATTCAGAAAGATTCTCATGCTTACATTTGTTCGCATGTATCATCTTTGACGCAGATGTGTAACCAAGTCTAGAAAGAAACATATCTATTGTTACATCACTAGAAGGTACAGTTTTATTAACAAAGGAAGACAAAGCAGAATTAATAGGAAAACTGATAGGTTTTGTGGGTTGAGAAGTTGATGGTTTGCAGATGTAGAGATTGTGTGACTCTTCTCCAGAAGCAAGCACTTGTTTAGTTGAAGGGTCCTGAAATAAGAACATAGTAGGGAAGAAAATGGCAATGAGACTTTGGGTTTTAAGAAGTTTGCCTACTGATAGCAAATTTACTTGGAAATCAAACACATAAAACACATTGTACAGGGTTAAGGTGTTATTGATTTGGATGTTGCCTACTTTGGTAACCAACTTGCTAGTTTCATCAGGTAATTTGATCTTAATTGGGCACTTAAGCAATCTAATGGACTTAAACAAATGCAAGTGAGGTGACATATGATCAGTAGCCCCTGTGTCCACAATCCAATCAACTGTAATTTCTACTTTCAAGTATCTTGTTAAAGCATCCAGAGATACATGAAAAGACACTTTTAAGCATGGTTTGCAGCCATAGAAATAAGTACATGCATGTGACTTAGAGGTACTAGCAATGTTGCTTTGATCAACACCTTTACCCTTAAACATCTTCATCATTTCCTGACAAACTACAACCACCATCCTTTGATCCAAATCACCTTTACCCCCATTTACATCATTCTCACCAACAAAGTCAAAGGGTGTATCATGCTGCATATAAGAATCAAAATAAGTATTGACTTGTGCCACCATTCTTTCTCCTCTTTTGTTCTTTTTACCTTTATACCAATCAGGATACCCCAACCTCTCAAAACACTGTTCAAACAAATGACCATCCTGTTTACAATGAGTGTAGTACTTCTTATCACTCCTAACTTCCCTACTTTCTCTTCTTGACCCTTGATTTCCCTTAAAACCAGTATTAGCAAAGAAAGCAGTTGGATCAGCCACATTGTGAGTAACCTGCTTCTGTTTTTCCACTTGTTGCACTATGTAGTAAGCCTTATTGATGTTTGGCAATAGATCCATTGACAAAATCTGATTTCTAACTGATTCAAAGTCATCATTTAGCCTCATCAAGAACTGCATAAATTTAGACCTACTATCAATCTCAAGAAACTTCTCAGTAATTCCACAAGTACATTCTCTCATCTTGCCACAAGAACAAATTGGAATACCATTAAGACTTTGCAATTCATCCCAAAATTTCTTCAACTTTGTAAAATAAGCAGCAACAGAGAGATTTCCTTGAATCACTTTACTCAACTCCCTTTCTACTTGGTAAATAAAAGGGCCATTACTTTGCCCATATCTTTCTTCAAGATCTTTCCAAAGATCACTAGCAGACTGAGAATACAAAAAAGAGTCTGAAAGTTCAGCAATCATAGAGTTCAGTATTCAACATGTAAACATATAGTCACAACGAATCCACCTCTGACAATTGTTATCAATCACGGCTGGTTTGGGCAAAGATCCATCTATGAACCCTAACTTCAATTTCGCCCCCAAAGCCATCTTAATTGTTCTACTCCAACCCATAAATTGCTTCCATTGAAAGGTGTATTAGTTAACATCATTCCAGGATGATCAGGACTTGCCAAATACAACGGATCATTGATCATATTCTGAGCATTTGATTCTGGAAACTGATTATGATTTTTGTTACCACCATTAACGCCGTTAGGATCATTAGAACCATTAGAATCGTTAATTCCGTTCGCCATTGTTAAAACCTTGATTAGAACAAGCTTCTTGAAGAGATTGATCAATCAGTTTGATCAATTAAACAAGTTGATCAATTAGGATTTAATTTGGGGGAAATGACAAGAACATAAAACAGTTAGGATCGAGCAACCTGGAGCTCTGATACCATATCAAAGTTTAAGCAGAAAGTAATTTGGGAGAGAAAATGAAATGTTATTAGCGAAAGTGTTAATTACAAATGAAGATGGAATCAAATATATACAGTGATGATTAACTAATCTAACCAACATTTAAAACTATTTACATTATCAGTCCTTATAGTTTGAACTGATTTACAAAGACTCTAGTAACTCAATAGAACTTCTCTTAGATAGTTAGATGCATACATCATATATACAACATATTAGGCTCGACGTTGTAAGGTAGAGAACCACGAGTGGTGACACCACCATCACGAGTGTTCATGATTATTATTACATGATCTCATATAGTGGTGGCATCAATTTTGCATCATTGGCGGTGCAAACCATACGATGAAAAAGAAAATGTGCTTTCGGACATCAAAATTTTCACAGTAATTCTTGAACAAGTAACACCAGACGACATAATTAGCTTTGTTCACATCAAGTTTAAGAGGAATGAGGTTGGTAATAGATTTAACAGCATAGTGTCGTTCGTCATTATGAACGAGTGTTTGAGTTATGAAGAAAAACAATCGACTTTGTTAGGGTTGAGAAAGAATTCGACTATAGTTGTTGAAGTTTAGGGAAAAAGTAGTCGGCTTTAGTCGAATGAAGTTGCAAAAAAAAAAAAAAAAAAAAAAAAAAAAAAAAAAAAAACGACTGGTCGAGCTTTAGTTAACGTTAAATGGAGACTGGTCAAGCTTTAGTTGACTTTATGTGAAAATTAAAAAATAGCGTTGAGAAAATCCAAAATCCAAATACCATTAGAATACAAGAATACAAGTGTCACAAAACCAAACTAACTTTATTTTTCGTAAAATCTCCCGATACTAACAAACAACTCAAAACAAATTTGGCCCATGCTAATAACAAAAAAAAAAAATAATAATAAAAAAAATAAATAACAAAACAAAACCAACGATTTGTGGAAATCATTCTATCCAAAATCAATGCTCGACTTGACAAACCAAATTAACCGGACCTTTTTTCTTTTTCATCTTAACTAAATGAACTTAGCTCGGATACCATGTAAGACATGAATGATTAAAATGTTTAATAAGATATCTCATATGTCTCAATATATATACCATAACACTTGGGTTTGAGATCAAACTATAATAATACTAATTAAACTATATACTAAAAATAATTGGGATGTGGGGTCCGCAAGACTGTAATTAACGAGTGTTTAAGAAACTAATTCGGACTGCTATTGGTCTCTCACTATAAGAGTCAAAATGCTATTGGATGAAAGTGTTAATTGTGTAATTATGAACAGTGCTAATGAATAGTGAATTCACTCTTCTCTACTATTCATGACAAGTGATTGCAATATGTTCCCAGCAATTGTATCTAGCAATATAATAATAATATATGTAATATGTATTGTATTAATAATTAATATAAAGCACCACAAAGAAAATTGAAAAATAATATAAAGTTGCTTATTTTTGTCCCATAAATCTAAACCAGAAACTTCTACATCTTCTCTTTGTCTTCTTCACTATCTTTTCCAAAAAACCATTGATACACATAAGCAAAAGAACAAAGGATTCGGATACAAAGGTATCTCATCTCACTTTTTTAATCTCATATCACTTTTTGTTCCCTTTTCCCGCCTTTTTTTTTTTATTATTATTAGTAATGAACTACTAACTTTACTGATTTTTTTATTTGATGTGTGATATATTGTTTAAAAATATTGTTTGCTTATATTATGCAATGTTTAACTACATTAATTCTTACTGCAAACATAAAAAAATGACAATACTAACATCACAACAATTTGAAAATTATACATATGATTGCATTCAACATTGTCCACATACATGGTCCAATAACTACCAACCCAAATACATCTTGACAAATAATACAAAGAAAAGGAAAGATGGTCCAACCGATTCAGTGGCAAACAACAAAGGGAAAAAATAAAAGGTAATTTTTATTCATTATACCATCATTATGTGGGCTAAACACATGAAAACTATATTTATAGTACCTTTGATGCTGGTATACCAGAATGTGATAATCCTTGCATAGAGTCTTCTAGCAATTCAAATAAGCAACGTATGTGTGATTGTTATGATTGCATTAAACATTGTTCACCTATGTGCTCCATTAACTGCCAAGACAAATACATCTTCACAAATAATACAAAGAAAAGGAAACAAGGTTCAGTTGATTTAGTAGCAAACAACAAAGGCAAAAAACTAAAAGGTAATTCCCATTTATTAAACCAGTATCATGTCGACCAAGCTGATATTTTCTTATTCCATACTTGGTTATTGCAGGTACATCAGAGTATGATTATAACTGTAAAACAAATGACTGTTGTTCTGATTCAGCTCCCAAAAAGAAATCCAATGCAACTTCTGATATTAAAGAAGCAACATAAGAAATTAGAATGGGTGTTTAAACATTATTACAACGCAAAAGAAGATGTACAAACAAATCTAACAGCAACAACAAAACAACACTGTACATTGAAGAATCTCCTGTTAGACCCGTTTCCCGAGTACTTGTACCCCACCCTCGATAAAAGTGGACCAAAGGCCTTACGTGATTGGCTAGTCAACGAGTGTTGCATAATGGTCAAACCCGATAGTCAAAGAATGTGTAATGTGGTAATAGAAAGTATTATGTGGTACAAATAGGAAGGAATAGACCTAAGGGGCTAAGGTTGTTAAGCTGTAAACATGTTATAAAATGTGATGTGGCCAAAATAGAAGGAATGAGACTTGAGGGGCTTAATGTGTCAACGGGCCAAAGGTGCTACCTAACTAACCTTATCTAGGAAATTCTAGAGATTTCCATATTATTTAGATAAGGTGTGAGGTCCGGTTATTAGAGGGAAGAAAAAAGGAGGGAAAAACTAGTGGTGGCTTAAGAAGAAGAAGAAGATGAAGATCTAATGTCCATAGTCCTTCCTAGTTATGATCCCCACAAGTAAGTAACTCTAATCTTGAGTTTATAATGATTATTGAGGTAAAAGTTTATGGGTTAAGTGAGTTTTGATCATATGATCATGATATAATCATATGATGATATGGAAAGGATGATGGGTAAGTTTAGATGGGTTTTATAACCTTTAATCATGATATGTTGTGTTAATAAGTCTTGATGATGGTTATGGTTTAGGAAGAGTAATGATGATGATGATAAAAGAAGAAGAAGATGATGATGATGTTATTGATAGCCTTAGCTTGGAATCAAGGTAAGTAAACCGGTATAATGTAAAGTTATAATGATTTCTATGCATTATGTGTTATGTGGCTAATGTGTTAAGGTTATGGTTGTTTAGCATAATGGTAGTCATGTGTAAGAGGTTATAAGGTTAGTGGATGTGTTAGTTATGAGTGGATTAAGGAAAAAGGGAAGGTTAAGGCTTAAGTGGTTAAGGTATGTGTTTATGTTCAATGTTGTTGATTAATGGTTGTATAATGTGTAATGTGTTGAATGAAGTATAATGTTAAGTTATACCCATTTTACTTACTAAGCATTCGTGCTTACGGTTTAATGTTTCAATGTTTTGTAGGCTAAGGTACTTAATGTGATGGCGAATAATGATAAATGTTGATTATACGAAGTATAGAAGGCTTTGGTAAGTAATAGAGCTAGGTAGAATGCCGAGCTCAAGTCAAAGTTGTACCCCCGAGAGTCTTTTAATGATTTGTAAAGTAAATTCAAGTGTTAAAATGTATGTAAATGGAGTCATAACGATTTGGTGTCTAACGGTGTGTCAAAGTGTGTTTGATGTGCTATGGTCAATGTTTAAGGGGGTGTTTGGCAAATGTATGAATATACCCATTTTGGGTTGTAAACGGGTCAAGTGTTTATGGAACATGTCTTATATGTTAAAGTAGTGACGTTGGTCTAGTTTGGTGGGCAAATGAAGTGTTATAGATAATTTGTTATGTAAATGGGTCAAAATGGGTTTAATGCATAACCAGTCAAATTGTGCACATTGGTTCTGAATTGTGCATCTTGGTTCTGAATGTTCATCTTGGTTATGAGTTCTGAATGTTCATCTTGGTTATGAGTTGTACATATGGATGTTCATCTTGGTTATGAATGTGGGTTTTGACAGATTTTGGCAAACTTTGAAAAATCGTATCTTTTGATTCGTAAGTCGTTAGAGGTCGTGCCACCGGCGTTTTGAAAGTAATTGAGTATAGTTTCATTTAAAAATGGTTTAAAGGTCTGAATGTGTATAGATTTTTTGTCAATGGTCAAAAGAGTAACAGAATGTCTGTAAAAGTCAAGCGTTTCCGCGTGTAAAGTTCAAAGTTTTTGGTCAAACCGGGCACGGGTGTAACAACTTGGTATCAGAGCTTCGGTTTAAGTGAATTAGGTTTTCTTTAGGATTGCCTAGACTTAAACCACTCGTAGAAGCGTGAAACGTAAGTGTAAGAAACGTGAAAGGTAAATGTTTATGTTAGAAGAAGGAATATGTGATATGTTATGTGGACCAAAGTTGATAAGAGACGAAGGTGTTTTATGTTTAAAAGCGTATGCGATGTAAGTCCGTGGAGGACTTGAAGCGTTTAAATGATTAGATGGCCGTGCACTTTGGTTGGTGCCGGTGATTGTATTGTGAGTATATGAATGTATGTTAAAGTAGTGGTAATGGAATGTGAATAGAAATGGTAAGTGGTATTAGAGATGGGCTATTAATGAGTTAAAGTGAGTGATGCTTAAGTGCGAATGTGTAATGATGATAAGTGTGTAATGGTATGTAGTAATGACATTGTTGCGAGTGATACGTTGATTGTTAAATGTTTAATAATAGTGAAAGTATAGAACGGGATGGAAGTATGACGGTAAGTAAATGATGAAATTGAACGATATTGCTTAAGTGCGTAAATAACTAAAATGAGATGAGTTAAGGCAGGAGAATAAGAATGCGTTGAGTTAATAACGCAAGAGAGAATGAGATGAATATGTATGAGGTTAAGGTGTTGTCCTGAGATTGTTATATCACGGCTAATGTGCCCCATTAGCGGTGATTATTATAATGAAAATGTTGAATAATAAAACATGTTTAAAACGTGAAAGGATGGTAATTGAATGTTAATGAATGCATGTGTTAAAGTTGATGAAATGTGTAAAGTCTATATGTAAAAGAGTTGAGTAGACTAAAGTGTAATGTAAAAATGTGGAAATGATTAACGCGGGTTAAAGAATGTAAGTTAGAGTGAAAAGTGTAAAGACGTAGAAAATGTGTAAGTGACTTGATGAGTGTAAGAAGAATGATTGATGCTAAGGAATGAATGTAAGTTAATTTATGAAGGCATAAAAGTGAAAAGAGTCAGGTAGGATAAAGGGTAAAGTAAGAAGGTGAAAATGATAAATGCGGATTAAGAATAAAAGATGATAAACAAATAGAAATGTGTACTTATAATAAGCAGGTTCATATGCTCTATGAGCTTGCGTTCACTAAATAAAATGGAGGAAATAATGTGTGTATATTAAAATGTTAATAGCTTGGATCCAATGCTATAATGTAAAAGTAATAAAGTGTGAATGTTAAAGATCCTTCGAGATGAATGTTAATGATCCTCCGGGATGAATGTTAAAGGTGGTATCCTTCGGGATGACCAAGTAAATGAATGTTAAAGATTCCTTTGGGATGTGTTAAAGATCCTTCAGGATAAAACATATTGCCTTCACGGGCAAAGATTGCCTACATCCTTGGCATGTGTAATAGTCCCTTCGGGGAAAATGTTAAAGTAAAGTGGATCCAAGCTAGAAAATGGAAAAGTTTAAATGATGAAGGAAATGTAAAATGAAAATGAAAGAATGAAAGTTTAAGCAAGTAATAGTAATGCGAGTGTTATGTCGGAAGTGTATAAGTAGGATGGTTTATGGTTTCTTTACTTAAATGGATTGGGACGCCTTTTCATTTGAATAAAGAAGTCGTAAGTCACCGAACCATGAGTTTGTATTTCTTGATTTACATCGTTTGAGACATCTCTCTATGTAAATGAGGAAGTATGAATGAGTGGGCTTATGTGTTCCCGACATGGCATGAGTAGGAAAAAAGGGTAGCAAAAGGATTCTAGAAATAGGTAGTAGTTGTAAGAACTAAGATAGATGGAAAGTTAATGAGTTGAATATCGATCCTAGGTGGGAAACGTCAAGTGAAGTGTATGATTTAGTTGTTAAAGTGTGAGTTGAAATGATCAAAGCTTTAAATGATATGATTGTTTGCAATGTGAATTGATGGTAAAGTGAAGTAATGAATGCTAATAAATGTTAATATGGACTAAAGGCTCTATAAAATTATGAAAAGAGAAGTAAAAGCAAACGTAACATGTGATAAAATAGTAATGAGATAGTGGTAAGGTTGCGGTAAAAGTAGAAAGTTAATGAATAATTGACTTATGAAAAGCTAAAAGGGTGTATAATGTTCAAGTGACACGTAGTCCTTGACGGGAAAGTTTAAATGGAACTAGTTAGAAGTTTATGCGATAGACGTAGAAATGGTTAAATGGTATGCATTAGTGGCAAGGATTATGTCTTGAATGACATAATGATTAAAAAGAAATGAAATGTAAGAAAAGTTAAGCTAGAAATGGAATGAGTTAAGGGTATGATGTGTGTATAGTGGTCCCGGAATTGCAAGATCACTTAGATCATTGCAACTAAAAGAGGATGAAGAAAGGAAAGTGCTAAGAACGGGACTAAGTTTTGGTTAGTTTAGACAAGAGATTTCGAGGATGAAATCTAAATAAGGGGGTAGAATTGTTAGACCCGTTTCCCGGGTACTTGTACCCCACCCTAGATGAAAGTGGACCAAAGGCCTTACGTGATTGGCTAGTCGACGAGTGTTGCGTAGTGGTCAAACCCGATAGTCAAAGAATGTGTAATGTGGTAATAGAAAGTATTATGTGGTACAAATAGGAAGGAATAGACCTAAGGGGCTAAAGTTGTTAAGCTGTAAACATGTTATAAAATGTGATGTGGCCAAAATAGAAGGAATGAGACTTGAGGGGCTTAATGTGCCAACGGGCCAAAGGTGCTACCTAACTAACCTTATCTAGGAAATTCTAGAGATTTCCATATTATTTAGATAAGGTGTGAGGTCCGGTTATTAGAGGGAAGAAAAAGGGAGGGAAAAACTAGTGGTGGCTTAAGAAGAAGAAGAAGATGAAGATCTAATGTCCATAGTCCTTCCTAGTTATGATCCCCACAAGTAAGTAACTCTAATCTTGAGTTAATAATGATTATTGAGGTAAAAGTTTATGGGTTAAGTGGGTTTTGATCATATGATCATGATATGATCATATGATGATATGGAAAGGATGATGGGTAAGTTTAGATGGGTTTTATAACCTTTAATCATGATATGTTGTGTTAATAAGTCTTGATGATGGTTATGGTTTAGGAAGTAATGATGATGATGATGATGATGATGATAAAAGAAGAAGAAGATGATGATGATGTTATTGATAGCCTTAGCTTGGAATCAAGGTAAGTAAACCGGTATAATGTAAAGTTATAATGATTTCTATGCATTATGTGTTATGTGGCTAATGTGTTAAGGTTATGGTTGTTTAGCATAATGGTAGTCATGCGTAAGAGGTTATAAGGTTAGTGGATGTGTTAGTTATGAGTGGATTAAGGAAAAAGGGAAGGTTAAGGCTTAAGTGGTTAAGGTATGTGTTTATGTTCAATGTTGTTGGATTAATGGTTATATAATGTGTAATGTGTTGAATGAAGTATAATGTTAAGTTATTCCCGTTTTACTTACTAAGCATTCGTGCTTACGGTTTAATGTTTCAATGTTTTTTAGGCTAAGGTACTTAATGTGATGGTGAATAATGATAAATGTTGATTATACGAAGTATAGAAAGCTTTGGTAAGTAAGTAGAGCTAGGTAGAATGTCGAGCTCAAGTCAAGGTTGTACCCCCGGGAGTCTTTTAATGATTTGTAAAGTAAAGTCAAGTGTTTAAATGTATGTAAATGGAGTCATAACGATTTGGTGGTCTAACGGTGTGTCAAAGTGTGTTTGATGTGCTATGGTCAATGTTTAAGGGGGTGTTTGGCAAATGTATGAATATACCCATTTTGGGTTGTAAACGGGCCAAGTGTTTATGGAACATATCTTATATGTTAAAGTAGTGACGTTGGTCTAGTTTGGTGGGCAAATGAAGTGTTATAGATAATTTGTTATGTAAATGGGTCAAAATGGGTTTAATGCATAACCAGTCAAATTGTGCACATTGGTTCTGAATTGTGCACATTGGTTCTGAATGTGCATCTTGGTTTTGAGTTCTGAATTTTCATCTTGGTTATGAGTTGTACATATGGATGTTCATCTTGGTTATGAATGTGGGTTTTGGCAGATTTTGGCAAACTTTGAAAAATCGTATCTTTTGATTCGTAAGACGTTAGAGGTCGTGCCACCCGACATTTTGAAAGTAATTGTATATAGTTTCATTTAAAAATGGTTTAAAGGTCTGAATGTGTATAGATTTTTGTCAATGGTCAAAAGAGTAACATAATGTCCGTAAAAGTCAAGCGTTTTCGCGTGTAAAGTTCAAAGTTTTTGGTCAAAGCGGGCACGGGGTGTAACATCTCCTATGTTACAAGACTATTGCAAGACATCGTTACAATGCAAAAGAAGGCATGCAAATGATTCATCGTTACAACGCAAAAGAAGGGATGCAAATGATTCTAGCACCAACAACAAGAGACAACTGTACACTGAAGGTAAAGACTAATAATCATGCTAAAAATAATACATAACTCCTTATCAAGTTAATTTTAATGTTATTAATAAAACTTATGCCAGATTATTATATCATATAAATTGCAGATGTGTCACTGTTATCATTGATTTGGGTAACTGTTCTTGGACATGTCAATATTGTAAAGCAGCATTTTGGCTTGGAGAAAGGTTGAAAGGAACTGGAATAAACAAAGTAAAATACAACCGATATTGTGGAGGAGGGCAAGTGTACCTTCAAAAAGAATTAGATCCTCGTGAGTCTTTGAAACAGCTGTTCAAAGATAAGCACTTCTTGGATAACGTACGCGCATATAACCAGATGTTTAGCATGACGTCATTTGGTGCCCAAATTGATGAAACAATAAATGATGGAAGAGGACCATATGTGTTCAAAATATCAGGTTAAATTTACCATTGGATAGGGACACTGTGCCCTGAAAATGGTAAGGATCATAAATTTCTGCAACTCTACATCTACGATACAGAGAATGAAGTAATGAATAGAATGAAAATTTTTGGCGGTGAAGCTGAAAGTAATTTGAAACTGAGATTGTGCAAACTTTGATACTCCCTCCGTCTCAATTTATTTGTCAGGAGAGAGAAAACACAAAGTTTAATAAAAGTGGGGCCACTTTAATTTTCAACCACTAAAATGGAATATTCCTCCACTAGATTCTCTAGTTTTTACTAAATAAGGAAAGTGGACAATTAATTTGAGACATCCATAAAAGGAAATATGGACAATTAAATTGAGACGAAGTTTGTACAACTTTTGGACAAACACAATCAATTAGTTCAGTTATTCAGAACAGCTCGAGACAAATGCAAGGAAACAAGTATACATGAGTTCCGGATTCAGTTATTCAATTTCGTTGGTTAGAGGTGGCAAAACGGGCGGGCCGGGCTAAACGGGCACATGTTATATAAATCGCTTTATAGAAGACCGAAAATGACGAAATAAATTCCTTAAACGTAATACCCCATTTATATTTAAAAAATTAAATATATTATATATATATATATATATATATATATATATATATATATATATATTATATATATATATATATATATATATATATATATATATATATATATATATATATATAAGTTTTTCTTCAAAAACGATTATAATGTTCTCTAATTAAGAGAAAATATGTGCCCGTTGTACCCATTTAACTTTTTAATGGGCTAAATGTGCCCATTTCAAAAAAAGGAGGGGGCTAAATGTGCCCAAATCTTTTACAAAGTAGCCAAAATTAGCCCATTTTTTTTATTTTGGGCATAAATTGCCACCTCTATCGTTGGTGCACAGCAATATCAGCTACCTTCCGCTGAAACCCTAGGAACAATAGTATTTGAAAGTGGTCCATACAGTTATACAGATTACGATGTAATTATAGAATACAAAGACAAGGGTCCTCAAAGAATCAGCAATCTTCACAGCTCATATATGTCTCTCCAGTTTCCTTTTCTTTTTGTATATGGCCAACCGGGTTAAAATACCAAAATGAAGGTAATAGGTGTTAATGCAAAAAAGAAAATGAGCAAATTATCTAGGAATGCATATTAAACATACCAGTTACATGAACACTTTGACAAATATGAACTGCTATTTAGAAGTGGTAGATTATTCCAGCAATATGTGGTTACTGTATACTGTGCATTAGAACAAGATTGTCTTAATTTCATCAGAACTAAGCAAAATAGTATAAGAAGCGAATGCTTATCTGGTATTTGTGATGCAATTTCAAAAGGAGACCACATCGGAGCTGATATTGGAAAAAGAATTATTCTTCTATCAAGTTTTACTGGAGGTCCAAGATACATGTACAACCACTATCTTGATGCTCTTGCAATTTTTCATGTTCTTGGAAATCCGCAATTTTTCATTACATTTACTAGTAATATCAATTGGCCTGAAATCAAGAGACATATGAAACAATATCCAGAACTTACTGCATCAGATAGGGCTGATGTAGTAGATCACATTTTTGAGCAAAAAGTTGAAGATTTTGTAAGAATACTAACAAAACATATTTGGTCGTTGCACTGGAGGTATTCACCAATTGTACTTTATGTTTTTTGCCCATTTATTTTTTTCTTCCTTTTTACTACCATTTAAAACAAAATATTACACCTATATAATAAACATAAATTTCCATTCATGCAGTTCTTTACACTATCGAGTTCCAGAAGCATGGCCATCCACACTGTCATACGTTGTTATGGATTGATTCAAAAGACAAAATGAATAGTGTTGAGGAAATACATAATTACATTTCAGCAGACTTACCTGATAAAGCAAGTGATCCTGGAGCTTACAGAGTTGTTTCCGATATGATGATGCACGGCCCATGTGGAAATGCTAAACCAAAAGCGCCTTGTATGCAAGAAGGAGTGTGCACCAAAAAATTCCCAAAAAAATACAATCAAAACACCTACTTTGACAAAAATGGCCATGTCCATTATCGCAGAAGAAACACACACATTTATGTCACAAAAGGAGAGTTAAAATTAGAAAACAGCTATGTTGTGCCATATAACCGCCTTCTTTGTCTCATGTTTCATGCCCACATAAATGTTGAATATTGTGGGTGGAGTATGTTGATAAAGTATTTGTTCAAGTATATATCAAAAGGCACGGATAGGGTTGTTGCACGAATCGCAAGACCCATTGGTGATCCAAACACATCATCAACTGCTCCAAAAATACAGATAAACGAAATTCAGAATTTTATTGATGGACGATTTCTTTGTCCGCATGAGGCATGTAGGAGAATACTTAATTTCCCTACACACCATAGGGAACCATCAGTTCAGATTCTTTCCGTCCATCTCAAAGACATGCAAACCATTACTTTTCGTGATAAAGAGCCGTTACAATCTGTAGTGGCAGATGAGGGTAGGAAACAAACGACACTCACCGAATGGTTCACATATAATGTGTTACATGAAGATGGCAGGCACTTAACATATTTAGATTTTCCCTCAGAATATGTTTGGTATGAAACTTCAAAGGAATGGAGACCCAGAAAATATAAAACCAAATCTTTAATTGGCATATTAGTTTATGTTCACCTAACTGCAGGTGAACTATTTTATTTTTGCATGTTGCTTGCTTATTAAAAAGGCTGTAAATCATTTATCGATGTTCAGACTATTAACAATCAAGTACTTCCTACATATCGTGCAGCATGCCAGGCTTTGGGTCTACTTGATGATGATAGAGAATGGGACATAGCACAGGAAGAAGCAGCACTAACAGCAACTTCTACGGAGCTCCGGACACTTTTTTCTCATATTTTACTCTATTATGAAGTTGCAGACCCTGTACAACTTTGGGAAAGACATTGGAACCAAATGGCAGATGATATACCAAGAAGAGCTTCACAAATGGTGCACATAAGAGATCTACATGTAAATGACGCAGAAACAAAGTGTTACATCATGTATGAAATATAGATGATACTAAACAGTTGTTCAAGATCAGTTAAAGAATTCGGCTTAACATTACCTCCACAGGATTTTTTGAATGAACTCCAAAACAAATTACTGATGGAAGAGAAAAATTACAATAGAGCAGAATTAAAAGAAGAAGCAGATATTGCTATTGTCAAATTAAATAAGGAATAAAGAGAAATTTACAACTTGATAATTACAGCATGCCACAACAAAGAACAATAGTTAGTATTTGTGCATGGCCACGGCGGAACAGGGAAAACTTTGCTCTGGAAAGCAATCATTAACACCTTACGTTCAAAAGGCAGAATTGTATTGGCTGTTGCATCTTCAGGAATTGCTTCTTTATTGTTACCATCCGGTCGCACAGCACATTCATGGTTTAAATTGCCACTTGAATTAATCGATGAATCAATGTGTGACATAAAAAAAAAACTCTTATGGAAAAATTGCTAATGGAAACTGACCTCATAGTATGGGATGGGGCACCAATGAATGATCGCCGGTGCTTTGAAACGCTGGATAGGAGTCTCAGAGACATTCTCACCAATTCAGATAAACCATTTGGGGGGAAAACACTGATGTTGGGAGGTGATTTCAGGAAAATATTGCCTGTTAAAAAGAAAGGTTCAAAATCACAAACAATCGATGCATCAATAGCTCGGTCATATTTGTGGTCACATTTCAAAGTGTACAAGCTTAAATAAAACATGCGATTGCTACAAACAAACCTGTATGGAGTCAAAAGAAACAGCATACATAATTTCTCTTCATGGCTACTTGATATATGAGATGGTCGAATCGGGGAACCTGATGAAATGGAACCGAAAGATGCCGCATGGGTAACAATTCCACTGAAATATCAGATTAAGAATGATGAGAATGGTTTGAAAATGCTTATTGATTTTTTCTATGATGAACATACACTAAAAGAACCAATAGCATAACTATTAGAAGAAAAACCAATCGTATGTCCAAAAAATGAAACTGCTGATATTATAAACGAAAAAGTGTTAGCGATGCTTACAGGACACATTACAACATACATAAGTTCAGATGAGGCAATCCCGGTCGGAAAAGATAACGTTGCAACAGAAATGTTATACCCTTCAGAATATCTAAACACTTTAAGATTTCTAGGTTTACTGCCTAATAACCTTCAGCTAAAAGTAGGAGCCCCAACAATGCTGCTAAGAAATGTTAACCTAGGAGGCGGGCTTTGCAACGGCACAAAAATGATTGTAAAAAACCTTTGGTCAAAACTCATTGAAGCAGAAATTATCACAGGCATAAGAGTTGGACAAAAAGTATACATTCCAAAAATCCCATTGACGCACAAAGATCTTAATTACCCCTTTATTTTTAAGAGGAAACAATTCCCATTTAAACTTTACTACGCAATGAAGATCAACAATAGTTAGGGGCAGTCTCTCAACAAAATCGGCATCTACCTCCCAGAGCCAATTTTTGGTCATAGGCAACTATACGTTGCATTATCAAGAGCGATATCACCACGCGGGTTAAAAATTCTAATGACACCGCATCCTGAACACCCACCAAATACAATCAAAAATATAGTTTACAAGGACTTTTTAAACAAATTATGCGAGACAGAGGTTTATTTGGTCAAATTACATTTACAATATTACTATGTTCTTATTCATATAATACTACTTTTCTTTATTGTGTCACTATATATAGTAATACATTTTATCTGTCACCAATCAACCTAAATTGTATATGGTTTTTCTATTTGTAGGATGACACAAGCCTACATCAAGGACCTAAAGCCAAGAGACACGAACAAGATACTGGAAGCAAAAGTCTATCGGGCATGGATACATAGAGACCCACCGGATACAACAAACAAAGGCTACCGTGTAATCCTATTAGACAAACAAGTATATGATAAATACAATAAGATAAATAAACCAACTAATGTATATACTAATAAAGATCAACTAATAGTGCAAATTCAATAGGGTAATGCAATACAGGCAAACATGGATGCAAGTGACTTTAACCACCTTTCCAATTTTCTCATACCCGGAAAGACATACTGCATTTCAAGGTTCACATGTATTGATACAGAAAATTGGCAACAAACCTTAGAAAACAAAACATCCCTTAAGTTCACCAGGTTCACAAAGTTCGATGCTATACAAGATGTTGGTTTCCCAGAACACTACTTCGATTTTATCGCTTACAATCAACTTCCTTACAGAGAAATTATCCAAAAGACAAAAGCAAAAAACACCACCCAGTCCTAACAAGTAATAGCAAACACAATTTAAACTTTACTGTTAAATGAAAATATTTATAAATAAATTTGTATTCTTATTTGAACAGATTATCTCAGATGCTACATACAATGCGGAGAAAAAGAAAAAATTGGAAACCCTAATAGGAACCAAGCCATTAATCGCAAAATCAAAATTCAGAACCTTAATTGAGTGTATTAACTAAATCTGTTATTACTTTTCATATAATAGAAATTGTTGGACCATCATAGTACTTAGTACTATTTGATTAAAACAGCTGCAATTCTATTGAATTGACACTATGGGACGACCTTGCTGAAAATTTTAACAAAGATACTATTGATGCATTGGAAAGACCAATCATCATATCTGTAAGCTCCTATAGAGTTTCAAGATACCGCAACAACTTACAACTTTCATCGGCACCTGCAACATACTTCTATAGAAATCCAAAGATTCCAGATCTTGAACTATATCGAGCAGAGTAAGATAGACATTACACCCTTTATCAAATACAATTTGTAAACTAACTTCTACTCTCATAACCATCTATATATATAACAAGTACAAAACATTGTTTAACCTGAATCCACCTTTCCAAGTTGTGAGGTACCCATTCCAAGAAAAGGAAGAGGAGAAGATGAGAAACAGAATTCCTTTTACCACCCTGCGGGAAGAAAATCCACAGGCTCATGTAGTAAGTTCAAAGAAAATTACACATATACTCTTACTCATATTTGAATAGATCGTTATTTGTTACGCAATTTTACCATACTTGCAAAGTTAACTATCACTCATTATTTGTTGTTCAGAAAAAGAAAAAAAAAAAAAAAAAAAAAAAAAAAAAAAAAACCCAGGGAGTACGATTTACCTGTGAAGGAACTATAATCGGTATCAACACAGCCCGTGAATGGTACTACATATCGTGCAGAAGTTGTACCCTTAAAGCCGATTATAACGAAGGAAACTATGAATGCAGACTGCATGGACCACTCACATATTCAGATTACAGGTAATGCTATATTAAATAAAATACTTTGAACACTTACAAAGATCTGATATAATGGTTTCCTATATGCAGATACAATTTTAAAGTATTCATAACAGTTAATACCCAAACAACCATGGTAACATGCTTCACACCAAAAACGGATGATATTAATCATTTGTTACATCACTCGAAAATCCAAATCCAAAGGAATTTTCGGAAAAACTACATGCAATTGTTGGAAAAAAGCACATCTTCCAATTTCATTATAACACAAATCCCAAACAATGAACAATCGACTTTGTTCTGAATGAAATCTTAGACAAACCAGATCCACTAAAACAATTGAAAGCAGCACCATCAGGTTTTTTTTTTTGAGTCATTTTTTTTTTTTTTTTTTTTTTTTTTCCATCAGGTAAATTTTTTTTTGAGTCATGTATTAAAAAAAATAGCTTTCATACATAAACATTTTTTTGTTTATTTGTAACATGAACAATTACGACAGCACAAGCACATGGAGCTATTGGCTATGCGTCAAACATACAAAGCACTTCAAACTTACAAACACTAGAATCATTTAACATCTCAGATGCAACTGTCTTAGGTAAAAAACTAAAAATAAAAAATAAAAAATTACAATAGATAGCTTTCCAAAACTTATTTAACATACAACTATATGCTGCAAATTTGAAGGTAATCATATTGATTAACCTGTGCAATATTTCCTTTATGACAGGCAGTAACACTAAAACACACACAGGTGATACAACACCACCACCACAAGATGTTGTCACTGAAACATCCACCAAATTATCAGTGCCACAGAGCAGTGAACCAAAAATTGCTAAACGACCACTCTTCCAAGAAGAACTAGCTGATACCAAAAAGAATAAAAAAGAATGAATGTCTACATCAAAGTGAGTAAAAACAAAATGCCGTTCAATTTATACAGATATGCAAACGTGACTATCAATAATCACTAATTACATTTACTTATTGCAGCTTGCATCTACTGTCCACGCTTTTGGTAACCCATATGCTATGACACCATCTTTTAAAACTACTGCCATTGTAAATACATATGTACAACTGCACTTAGTAACCACTTATGTTTATGCTTCATCTTTTGTAACATGCTTGCGCCACAGTGATGTGATCTTATGTATCAAAACAAACTATCTTATATCGCACTTAAAATGCAGTTTCGCTTTTGTAAAAACTGCTAATGCCATAACTTCATCTTTTGTAACATAAATTAACATATTTTCTACAATCATATGTTATGTGTAAATGCACATCCCTTCAACCATGAACGCAAATGATACAAATCATTTCATAAACCATTTTCAAACACCAATCAAAAAACTAATTTATCCTACTAAACACAAGAGAATATATATATATATATATATATATATATATATATATATAGTGTAACTTTCAAACGAGAACCATTTTATCTGCAAGAACTGAGAGAACCACCAAAAACATACATGCACGCCTTCAATAATTGTATTTTTGCACATATGTTTTCAAAACAACACATATGTTTTAAAAAAAACATATTTGTTCTAAAGAAGTTGATAAGAAATTCGAAGTACAAAAATTTTCTTTGAAGGTGTGCATGTATGTTCTTATAAGACGTGCAACGACAATATTGCGGCCGTGTGTAAGGTTTTTGTGAAAAAAGAGGATGAGTTCATAATGATATTGAAGAACATAGGTGGATGTTTACGATTATTGATGATTTGCATGTATTTTTATTTTATTTTAAAAGGCGTGCATGTATGTTTTTGGTGGTTCTCTCAGTTCTTGCGGATAAAATGGTTCTCGTTTGAAAGTCCCCCTATATATATATATATATATATATATATATATATATATTCAATTATATATATTATTTTATTCTATAGAAAAATGAAGTGAAGCAAGATTCTATAGAAAAATGAAGTGAAGCAAGCGGCCCTTTCGCGACTCAAACTGCCGGTACGCTTTCCGGCTCGGACTTATCATGCTTCCCAATTCCACTAGCATAAAAGAGTTTATTCAACTATATATATATATATATATATATATATATATATATATATATATATATATATATATATATATATATATATATATATATATATATATATATATATATATATATATATATATTGCAACTACATAATAATAACCATTTCTATTAATAAACCAAGTGCAGCTTCATATATAAAGACCCACAAGCTTTACATCTACAAACATACAACTTCATAAACTTCAACTATCTACATACATAATATACCCAAAACATCTGTACTTAAAATACCCAAACCAACAACTTAAAGCCTTAAACAACTTTTACCCAAAAGCTACCCACAAAGCACTAGAACCCAAAAAAAAAAAAAAAAAAAAAAAAAAAAAAAAATCAATCAAAAGCAAGAAAGCAGAATACATCAATACTCCATGGATTCAGCTTCTCGATAAAGGAAAACAAATCATTGAGGCGCGCCTGTTTTTTCATCACATTCACCAATAACATAGACACTTCAGTCAAATCCTCAGTTTGCAGACGCATCATATGAGAGATGCTTTGCAAAGAAGAGTCTGATCCACAAAGAAGTTCCAATTCTCTAATCACATTATCTCTTTCAGCCACACGAGCACTTATCACCGAAGCTTTTTTCCTTAAATCTATCCTTTACTAACCTAGAGCCAGCAGCAGCTGCCAATTCATCACAGAAAGGGGTAGATGTAGCCATTTTTAGGATCAAAAAATGATTATTGTGTGTGTTTTTTTAATATTAGATACACACTAATTATATTACAAAACCTCGAGACACACAACTTAAACGGTACTCCATCATTAACACCTATTCCCCATGCAGAAGAAACATGCAAAAAAAAAAAATAATAATAATAATAATAATAAAATAAATAAATAAATAAATAAATAAAATCCTATCACATAAAAATAATAATAATAATAATCTAACTTCTAGGCCCATTTAACCAAAATTAAACTTAATAACCCACTAAAAAAAAGAGCCAAGTAAGAATTTTTCCATCTTTTTAACTCATAAAAATATGTGGCCTTTTCTACCAAAAAAATAAAATAAAATGTATTACATTTTTCAACATAAAACCAATCGACATAACACTCACGCAGCATCGCGCGGGTTACCCCACTCGTTTAATACAAATCTCAATCCAAATATAACAAAAACAAGTCCACTAACACATATAAGTGCACATTGTTGGCTCATATATTTGAGATAAAAGGTTATGTACAAGCTATGTACATACTACTTTAGTGTTAGTTTTGGATCCGCTAGTTACTGCATGTGACAAAATACAGTGGCGGATCTTGAAGTTTTTAGTGGAGGGGGCCGGAAATTTTTTTGTCCTATCATTATATTTCGGTTAGTATAATTGGGGGGGGGGGGGGGGGGGGGGCGACTTAATAAATATAAATTTTTTCGGACGAAATACCGATAAGTTAGCACTACTGAGCGAAAAAACGGGGGTGGCCCGGGGCCCCCCCGGCCCCAACTAAGATCCGCCATTGCTGCATGTGACAAAATAAACTATCTCGGTAACATGTTAAAACAGATTTAGGTACAAACAAGTATCTTGTTGGTTAAAATCACAATGGTTCGAGTTGAATTTGGTTGACTTGTCTACACTTTTATACTAAATTGGATTAGCTACATAAACATATAATTTTTTTTAGGGTAATTTGTCTTCAGAAAAAAGTTTATCTTTTCATTTATCACCATTTCGATTTACTTACAGTCAATGATCAAACCAACTGCAATAATCGAGCTAGAAATATGTTATCTTAATTAAAAAATAATAATAATAATAAAAAAAAAAAAAAAATCAAAATCTATCTCAAAAAACTAAAATAAGAAGGAGGAAGAATATCTTGGTCAAGTGGCATCATTGATAACTTAAATTAATAAATCACAATAATCGTTTGGTTTTGTTTTAGGAGAATAAACCTATCTTTCATTACTTAAAAGCTAGCCCTTTGTCACATGCTTTTATATGCACTTGTCGATGAAACCCAATTTTGTCTTTTAACCATTCCATTATTTAGGCCTAAGCAACGAATAAGCCCTCGTGCATGGCATTAGCGTTCGGGTTCCTCCCTCTCTATTTCAGCCACCTGTTTATGTAACGTAAATTTGTAAGTTTAATAATTAAATGATATGTTTTTCTTTTTATAGAAGTAGACAAATGAGATTGTCTCAGACTCTCGGTTCAAGTTTTATTCGTGAATGAGAGTCTTTTACTCTGATATACACGGTATAGCTAAGGTGTTTTCGATCTTTTTCATGCATGGCCATCTATATGTGTAACTAGTGCGGTTTGAACTATAAACTAACTTATATTAGAAGGTTAAGTACCCTACGAGTAGACCATCTGAAGGTGATTATATGTCTGTTTACTTTCTGCTTAATGTCCTGTTTGGTAATAAAACTGGCTGGAAACAGAAAACTTTGGTGTTTCTTTTTAACTTATTGCAAAAGAGAATCCTTAATGTGAAAGGGGGCAAAATTTGATGCTGTTTCTATCCAGGACGTCTTAATACGAGTTTTTTTTCCCGAACTAATGTAGGTGGAAAAAATAAATTCGAAAAATTTAGAAAACTTCGAAAAAATTTATAAAAATTCAAAAAAAATTTAAAAATTCGAAAAATTTATAAAAATTTATAAAAATTAGAAAAATTTATGAAAATTCGAAAAAATTTATAAAAATTTAAAAAAAATTCGAAAAATTTTAAAAATTCAAAAAATTTATAAAAATTCAAAAAAATTTATAAAAATTCGAAAAATTGATAAAAAATCAAAAAATTCGAAAATTTTATAAAAAATTTATAAAAATTCAAAAAATTCGAAAATTTTATAAAAATTTATAAAAATTCAAAAAAACTTATAAAAATTTTGAATTTTTTAAATTTTTTTTCGAATTTTTATAATTTTTTTGAATTTTTAAAAAATTATAAATTTTTACAAATTTTTTGAATTTTTAAAAAATTATAAATTTTTATAAATTTTTTGAATTTTTTAAAAATTTTAATAAGTTTTTTCGAATTTTTATAATTTTTTATAAAATTTTCGAATTTTTTGAATTTTTATAAATTTTTTGAATTTTTAAAATTTTTCGAATTTTTTTAAAATTTTTATAAATTTTTTCGAATTTTCATAAATTTTTCAAATTTTTATAAATTTTTTCCACCTACACTAGTTCGGGAAAAAACTCGTATTAAGATGGTCAATTAAGCATAAAAAGAAACAACATATATCCACACAGACACTAACTAGAAACAGGACACATATATCCACACAGACACTAACTAGAAACTGGAAAAAAAAGAAACAGCCCCTATATGTCTTTTTTAGAAGACAAACCAGTAATTTCAAATTATAAACACTACAAACATATACTGCATAATTTGTTCGGTTTGTAACTTGAACCCACGATTACTTTTTTAATTCAGAAGCAACTCCCGCTACGCGAATGTTGCTATGTTTTAATTTGTTATGTTTTAGAGTTCCGTATCCAATTGATCGATCTATTTGTTCGTTATAAACATCAACATTTAATTGTCATGGTTATATTTTATTTTTTATGTTTATATGTTAGAGATACATTCAAAAAAGTTCTTAGGGTTAATTCTACAGATAGGTAACGAACTTTCAAAAATTTCCAATGTTAGGTAATTTACTCTCAAAAATACTATGTTAGGTAATGAAACTTTAATCTTTGTTCATTGTTAGGTAATATGGGCTATCATTGCAACTTGTAACCGGTGCAACCGGTTTCCATTGTACCAAACTTTTTAAAATTTCCAATGTTAGGTAACGAACTTTCTAAAATAAGAAAGTTCGTCCGTTAATCTTACGTTTTTTCCGTTTTCATATGTTTTTGTCCGTTTTTCTTACGTTTTTTCCGTTTTTGTCCGTTTTTATCTTATTTTTTCCGTTTTTCTTATGTTTTTGTCCGTTTTTCTTACGTTTTTTTACGTTTTCGTCCGTTATTCTTACGTTTTCATACGTTTTTGTCCGTTTTTCTTACGTTTTTTCCTGTTAGGAATATGAATATTCATCAGAATACTCGGTCACCCCGAGTACTTATTAGATCATCATAGCTAGTAGGATTATCAGTAATATTATTAGTAGTTTAGTTATTAATTAGTATTGTGGAGTGGGTCGGGTCTTTACCCTCTGTCAGCTCGCTCCACAGTCCACTAGGGACATAATATGTAGTAGTATATATACCCCTTCCCACACATGGGAAGGGTTGGACCTTTTCAATCTAATATTACACTAGTTTCTTTCTCTCTCTAAAAGGCTCCCACTTCTCTCTAGAAATCTTACTTATTCGATCCATACAAGCCTCACAATAGTGATTCATGCATTGTGAATACCCTACAATTGGTATCAAGAGCCATGGTTAGGTCCATGAGAGTTGGTATTCACGGATTGGTGTAGTTCTTGAGGTTTTCTTGTTGGTTCGATTTGTAGGTTTAAGCTTTCTTTTGGTTCGGATTGTTTAGTAGTTTAAATTTCACTTTGTACTTTGGTTAGTGATTAGAGGGTGTTTTATCTTGTATTTGTGTAGTTCCTTAGGTTTTTTCTTGGTTAGATTTGTAGTTTGTTTAAGTTTTTTTTTCGGTTTGATTAAGTAGCACAAATTTCATCTTTGTACTTTGTTTAGTGATTAGAAGTTGGTTTTCTTTGTACTTTCTAGCTTAAGAATAGTATTAGAGTGATATTTGGTGTTTGGTTTCAAAGATATAAGTACGGTGTGGTAATTTTGGAGCAATTCGTGGGTTTTTTGTGGAAGTGTTCTTGAATGCGGTTTGTGTAGTTGGGACGATCTTGAACGCGGTTTGTGGTACATCGGATACGCGGTTTGTCGTTTTTACTAGTTTAGGCAAAAGGACAAACTGCATTGAAAGTGACAGGTTTGGTAGTTTGTGC
The DNA here is from genome assembly GCA_021014915.2 of Artemisia tridentata subsp. tridentata. Taxonomy (NCBI): domain Eukaryota; kingdom Viridiplantae; phylum Streptophyta; class Magnoliopsida; order Asterales; family Asteraceae; genus Artemisia; species Artemisia tridentata. The sequence goes on from CP139508.1 coordinate 127,041,844, forward strand.
CAACGCGGTTTGTCTCTACGGTGCGTACGCGGTTTGTATCTTCTGTGTGAACTCGGTTTGTCTCTAAGGCGCACACGCGGTTTGTGTCAACGCGGTTTGTATATCCGGTGTGAACTCGGTTTGTCTCTTTGGCGCATACGCGGTTTGTGTCAACGCAGTTTGTATCCGTGTGAACTCGGTTTGTCTATTTGGCGTATACGCGGTTTGTGTCAACGCGGTTTGTATCTTTGGTGTGAACTCGGTTTGTCTCTTTGGCGCACACGCGGTTTGTGTCAACGCGGTTTGTATCTTTGGTGTGAACTCGGTTTGTCTCTTTGGCGCACACGCGGTTTGTGTCAACGCGGTTTGTATCTTTAGTGTGAACTCGGTTTGTCTCTTAGGCACATACGCGGTTTGTGTCAACGCGGTTTGTGTCTCCTGTGTGAACTCGGTTTGTCTCTTAGGCACATACGCGGTTTGTGTCTACGCGGTTTGTCTAGGCGGTTTGTGTCTTGGTGATTTTAGAAATTCCCGCGAAAGATTCGATTTCTCGGTTAAATCACAAGATCAGTAAAATCCCGTAGTTACTATGGCTAACACATCAAGTACATCATCAGATGATATTCAAGCAGCAGGATCTGACACTCGTCCACCTATGCTAGATAGGACGGATTATGAGTCTTGGGCACAACGAATTAGACTTTACTGCTTGGGAAAAGATAATGGTGTTAACATTCTTAAGTCAATTGACGAAGGACCTTATCAGATGGGTACCACCAGAGACGTTGTTACAACTGGTGAAGATGGTACTGTAACTTGGGGCATCGACAGACCTAGAAACTACAATGATCTTAATGAAGAAGAAAAGAAGAGGTATGATGCCGATATTAGAGCCTCCAACATAGTTATTCAAGTTCTTCCAAAGGATGTATACAAGCTCATCAATTTTAACACTGAAGCCAAGGCTGTGTGGGACAACGTTAAAATGTTGTTGGCAGGGTCAGAACTCACAAAGGAAGATCGTGAGTCACAGCTGTATGATGAGTTCGAGCATTTCAAAATGAACCCAGGAGAAAATATCACAGATTACTATGTGAGATTTCATAAGTTGGTGAATGATATGAGGATGATCAGAATGACTATGCCCAATATCCAACTTAACTCAAAGTTTGTGAACAACATGACTCCGGAATGGGACAGATTTGTTACTGCCGTCAAACTCAACAAAGGTTTAAGGGAGACTAACTATGAACAGCTGTATGCTTACCTGCAACAACATGAGAAGCATGCTGCCTATGATCGGGTGCTGAGAGAAAAGTTGAATCCTTCAACTACGAATGACCCACTGGCTTTCATGACAAATGTACAACCAACAATCCAATCATCATCCAATCCAAGCTATCACCAACTTCACTCACAAGTACCTGCTATGAGTTCACAACTTGACTCAGGCTATTCTCAGACCGACAAAATAATTGACAACCTCACCAATCAAGTATCTCTACTGGTTCAACAGTTTCAAGCATCACTCCCTCAGACCAACAATCAGTTAAGGAATTCTTCCAACCCACGCAATCTAGCAATGGTGGAGGACGGGAAAATTGTGGTCCAGAATGTGCAAGGGAGAGCTGGTAGAAACATGGGTCGAGGTTATGTGCAGAATAGAGCAGGGAATGCCAATCAGGGGCAAGGGAAACAGATCAAGTGTTATAATTGTGGGGGGCTTGGACACATTGCTAGAAACTGCAATCAACCTAAACGTCCTCAGAACTCAGATTACTTCAAAGACAAGATGCTGTTAATGCAAGCTCAAGAAAATGGAGCTGTATTGGATGATGAAGAGTTATTGTTCTTGGCAGGAGATGGAGGAAATACTTTTGATGAAGATGTGGATGAGAAACCTGTTCAGGATCTAGCACTTAATGATCCTAACATCTTCAAGGCAGATGACTGTGATGCTTTTGACTCTGATGTGGATGATGAACCTACTGCTCAAACAATCTTCATGGCTAACTTGTCTTCCCTGGCCACATCTCGTCAAGCTGATCCTTCTAATGCATCTGTGATATCTGAGGTACTAAAAATTTATGACACATATACTATTGTCGAGGGACATCAGATTCCCGAAGAAGTACATCAAGCAGTTGTTTCTGACTCAAGTGATGTTGATATGGAAAATAGCAATATTGTCTCATATGAACAGTATTTGAATAGCAACAACTCGCCTGATGTACCAAATGGTGAATCCTTTGTCAATAATGATGTGTGTGCGATGAGTAATGTATGTGCCTTAGATAATGCGAGTAATGTAGATAATGCTTGTGTGTACCATGAGAACCAATTGCCTGTCCCTGATAATAACTTGATCACCAGACTTAACATCTATAAAGAACAAGTTGCTATGTATGAACAGCGTGCTAAGTTTGAACTTAATGATCGTGAGCAGAAATTAGAGGGTCAAATGAGTACACTTATTAAAGAGTCTAGAGTGCGAGAAGAAACATTAAAAATAGAGTTAAGTTCTTTGAAAAGTCAGCTAGAACAGTCTGTCAAACAGAAACAGGAAGCACAAAAGTGTGTAACAACACTTAAGCAAGAATTCAAACAAAAAGAAACAACTCTTTTAAATGATTTCTCTAAACTCAAGACGCTAAAAAATAAGCTTGAAGATAAGTTGTACACACAAAATCAAACCATACAAACTGCTCAAATGATTCATAAGCACAGAAAGTTGAGTGATAAGCATAGTAAAATCATGATAGGTGAACCAAAGTCAACCATCCTTAAGGGTATGCAAGTACTTCAACCAGCCCTATATGATGGTAATGTGATGATTAAGCCTATTCATGACCAACCTGAGCATATCTACACTGATGAAGAGGATGAGTTAAGTGATAAAACGAGGGAAAAAATGAATGAGAAAATGAGGGATCCCGAATGCATAGCCAGACGAATAATAATCAAACCCCATGATTATTATGAGGAAAATCGTTTGACTGTGTTTGCTCCTCAAAAGAAGTTAACACCTGAACAGATATTTTGGAAACAAGATAATGAAAAACTTAAGGAAGATAAACTTAAGGCCAACACCCCCCTCATTCGAAAAGTTGCGTCCATAACGGTGTATCCTCCCAATACACCTAGGAATCTGGTGCCTTTGTCTCTTCCCACTGAATGCAAAACCTTTATTAGCTTATATGTGCTTTGGCAACTATTTGCTGATTTTGATAAAACATGTAAGAAGAGAATCACACCAACCGGCATTACTGAGGGGGAAAGGTGTTTTGAACATGCAAAAAGGTGTTACTTAACTGAGGTCATGCCATTCTTTAAACTACTTAAAGAACATTTTGAAGGGTTGCAAACTGCCCTTAAAGTCGAAATAAAAGAAATGGAAGTAGTATTTAAAGACATGGAAAAAGAGGTGAATGAATATGCAATAGAGCTTAAGAGTCGAGAGATTGAAAGAAAAAACATACTCATTACTAACGACAACTTGATTGCTAGATGTATTGCACAAGATGTATTTTACACTGTTACTGATTCTGCATTGTCTGCTTGTCAATTTAATGAGTATGCTATTGCGTTGAATGTCACCCAGAATCGTGTTGTTGAGCTTGAGGGGGAGAATTTAAAATTGCTTGAAAAAATTCAAAATGATGACCATGATAACATGGTTAAACGTTTTTCAAAATTGGAAGTTGAATACCTTAATTTACAATTGAAATATCAACATTTAAATGAAAAACATAAGATATCGAATGACAAGACATCCTTGGATGCTCCTGAATTTGATACTTATTTTGAATTAAGCAAACGAGATGAGACAATTCAAGCTCACACGAACACGATTCGACTGCTGAGGGCCCAAATTGCCCAATTGAAATCCAACAAGTGTGAAGTATATGGCACCAATAAACCTTCATCTTCAGATTCTCAGAATTTTCAATATCAAAACACCATAAATAAGTTACATTATGAAAATGAGTGTTATCGAGAAGAAAATTCAAAGGTTAAACAACATTTCAAAGAGTTATATGATTCTATTAAAATTACAAGAAGCAATCATAATGATCATATAACATCTTTAACAAATGAAATTGAGAATCTTAAGGCTCGGGTGAAAGGTAAAATGCCATGCACCACTTGTAATTGTGATTCACAAAAGGCTACTGATAGTAAAAAGTATGATGTTGATGTTGGGCGCATTCCGTTTAAGCTTAGAAATAACAGCCTTGCCCATCAAACATATCTAGATCATCTTAGAGAAGGCCTTGACACACTTCGTGAGGTAGTTGAAAAGGATAGGAATGATAAGCCACTTGATCAAGCAGTAGTCTATGCATGCAAACTCACGAAAAGGATTCAGGAAAACTTAGAATATGCCATAGGCTCAATTCCTAAGTTTAGAGGCCATAGAGATAGATTTGTTGCATCATCATCCAATGTTGTGAACAAGCATGTAGCCTTTGATCTACCACCCAAAACATCAGAACCCAACACATCATTATCAGGAAGGCATGTGACAGAAAAACAAACTAATGTTGCCTTCGATGCTTCTACAGGAGTAAAAAGTGACACCCAAGCTAGTGGGTAAAGGTCTAGAGGTAATGAAAGAAAGGATATGACTGCGCCAGCTAAGAATGATCACTTGAAGAATGTAGAAGCCCAACCTAGGAACAATAAGTTTACAATGAGTAGGATGAATCGTGTTGATTCTAGTATCAAAAGTACTGTAATTAATTCGAATTCTAATGCTATCTGTAAAACTTGCGACAATTGTTTAATTTCTGCTAATCATGATGAATGTGTTGTGTCTTTCCTGATGTCTTCTGCATCATCCCATGTTAAGAATGGTAGGATAACTGAAGCATGCAAAAAGGTTTGGAAAGCAACAGGAAAAACATTTGCTAGCGTAGGCTATCAATGGAGACCCACTGGAAGGAAATTCAATTTAGGAAAACAGTGCATGTTACCTAAAATGAATAAGCATAAAATTGTAAAAGTTAAGGAATGGAGACCCACTGGAAGAAAATTCAATTTAGGAAAACAGAGACCATTGCCTAAAATGAATATGCATAAAATTGTGAAGAATAAGGAATGGAGACCTACTGGTAGAATCTTGCCTTTAGAATCACAATGCCCTCCATCTAGGTCTTGTCCTGTCTCAAGTTCTGTCTCCACAGAAAAGATAGTAGCATCTGTGAAATCTGTGGTTCCTGAATATGTGTGTGCTGACCAAATAGACCCCAATTGCACTTGGGGATCCACATTTTTCAGTTATCCATTGTTGTCTGGTTTCAAATGCAGGTCGTACAAATCGTCCTGTGGTATTTGGACTCAGGCTGCTCAAAACATATGACTGGAGATCGCTCTCGGCTCAAGAACTTCGTGAAAAAGTTTATCGGGACAGTAAGATTTGGGAACGACCACTTTGGTGCTATTATGGGTTATGGAGATTATGTGTTTGGTAATAGTGTAATCTCAAGGGTATATTATGTGGAAGGACTAGGACACAATCTGTTTTCTGTGGGTCAATTTTGTGATTCAGATCTGGAAGTGGCCTTCAGAAAGCATACATGTTTCGTCAGAGAATTGGATGCTTTAGATCTCCTCAAGGGCAGTCGGGGCACCAATCTATACACCATCTCAATTGAAGAAATGTTGAAGTCCTCTCCAATATGCTTGCTTTCTAAAGCCTCTAAAACAAAATCATGGCTGTGGCATCGTCGTTTGAACCACTTGAACTTCGGTACCATAAATAATCTTTCCCGTAAAGATCTTGTTAGAGGGATGCCCAGACTGAAATATGAGAAAGATCATCTCTGCTCTGCATGTCAACTGGGTAAAAGCAAGAAACAAACCCACAAGCCTAAAACCGTCAACACCAACTTGGAAGTTCTTCACACCCTCCACATGGACCTGTGCGGTCCAATGAGAATACAAACCATAAATGGAAAGAAGTATGTTCTGGTGATAGTAGATGATTATTCTCGGTTCACATGGGTAAAGTTTTTGAGAACCAAGGACGAAACTCCAGAGGTTATCATTAAACTGATAAAACAGCTGCAAGTAAGGCTAGATAAAACTGTCAGAATCATCCGCACAGATAATGGTACTGAGTTTGTTAACCAACAACTCCGTAATTTATATGAAAGTATTGGCATCACGCATCAGAAAAGTATCCCTCGCACGCCTCAACAGAACGGGGTGGTTGAACGAAGGAACCGTACTCTGGTGGAGGCTGCAAGAACCATGCTTATATTTTCAAAGTCACCGATGTTTCTCTGGGCAGAAGCTATTGCAACAGCATGTTACACTCAAAACCGATCCCTAATTCATCCGGCTCATGAGAAGACTCCCTTCGAGTTAATTCATAACAAGAAACCAGATCTTTCCTTTCTGCGTGTGTTTGGTGCTCTTTGCTATCCAACTAACGATAGTCAAGACTTGGGAAAGTTAAGAGCTAAAGCAGATATAGGTATTTTCGTTGGATACGCACCAGACAGTAAAGGGTATCGAATCTACAATAAAAGGACCCGTAAAATCATGGAAACCATTCATGTTACGTTCGATGAGCTGAGTGAGCTACCTGTTTCAGGACAAATCAGTTCTGGACCCGATCTTCACCTTTTGTCTCCTGGACCCATTAGTTCAGGACTTGTACAGAATTCCACGCCTGCAGATTCTTATGTGCCACCTACATGTGAGGAGTTGAAGAAGTTATTCGATCCTATGTTTGATGAATACTTTGAGCCAACAAATGGAACCATCCCGAGTGAACCAGCTATAATTCCTATGGATGAGGTTCAAGCCCCACAGGTTCAGAAGGCCCTGCAGCTTCAGTATCAGTCAGTCACAATGCTCCTGCTGCCAGTCAATCGCCTTCGTCATCAAACACTCAAACTTCTCCAGTAATGCAAGAATCTTCAGATAATAATTCGTTGGAAGTTAATCCTTTTGCTCCTGTTGAAGAGGTTCCTTTTGAAAACATATTTGCTCCTGAACATCCATCAGACACATCCTTACCTGAGGAACACAGCACTGCTACTTCTGTTCATAACCATCAACCTCACGACCATCTCAGGAAATGGACCAGTGATCATCCAATCGACAACATCATAGGCAATCCCTTACGTCCAGTATCCACACGTAATCAACTAGCCACTGATGCACTATGGTGCTTCTTCAATTCCGTACTGTCTAAAGTCGAACCAAAAGATGCCAAAGAAGCAATGACTAAAGATTGCTGGTTCCAGGCTATGCAGGATGAAATCCATGAATTTGATCGACTTGAAGTATGGGAATTAGTGCCTCCTCCGGAGCGTGCAATGATCATTGCTTTAAAGTGGATCTTCAAAGTGAAGCTTGACGAGTATGGTGATGTCTTAAAGAACAAGGCACGGCTAGTTGCTAAAGGGTTTAGACAAGAAGAGGGCATTGATTTTGAAGAATCGTTTGCTCCGGTTGCTAGAATTGAAGCCATAAGAATCTTCCTAGCTAATGCGGCTAGTCGTAATATGATAGTCTACCAGATGGATGTCAAAACGGCATTCTTGAATGGTGACTTAAAGGAAGAAGTTTATGTGAGTCAACCTGAAGGATTCGTGGATGCTGAACACCCTACTCATGTTTACCGCTTGAAGAAGGCTCTTTATGGGCTAAAACAGGCGCCAAGGGCATGGTACGATACATTGTCCAAGTTCCTCCTAGCAAACAGATTCTCCAAGGGTGTTGTTGATCCCACACTATTCACCAGAAAGTCAAGAAACCATCTACTGCTAGTTCAGATATATGTAGATGATATTATCTTTGCTTCAACAGATCCTAGTGAATGTGATAGTTTCTCAAAGGAGATGAATTCCAAATTCCAAATGTCCATGATGGGACAAATGTCATTCTTCTTAGGACTACAAGTATCTCAAAGTCCCGGAGGCATATTCATCAATCAATCCAAATACGCCAACGAGATCTTGAAAAAGTTTGGATTCTATTCAAGTGAACCTGTTGACACTCCCATGGTTGATAGAACGAAGCTGGATGAAGATCCTTCAGGGATACCAGTGGATATAACGCAATATCGAAGCATGATTGGATCTTTGATGTACATCACGGCTAGCAGACCAGATCTTCTGTTTGCTGTGTGTATGTGTGCTCGGTATCAATCCAGACCAACCAAGAAGCATGTTGAAGCAGTAAAACGGATCTTCCAATATCTTCAAGGCACGGTTCATATGGGCCTTTGGTATCCTAAGGACACTGCAATGGAGTTAACGGCTTATGCAGATGCAGATCATGCGGGATGTCAAGACACTCGTCGAAGTACTTCAGGAGGAGCTCAATTCTTAGGGGAAAAGTTGGTTAGTTGGTCTTCTAAGAAGCAGATGAGTACTTCCATATCATCTACTGAAGCTGAGTACATTGCTATGTCTGCATGTTGTGCACAAATCCTTTGGATGCGATCACAGCTTTCGGACTATGGATTCTCATACAACAAAATTCCCCTATATTGTGACAACAAAAGCGCCATTGCTCTTTGTTGTAACAATGTTCAGCACTCCAGGTCAAAAACATCGACATCAGGCATCACTTCATCAGGGAACAGGTGGAAAAAGGAATTGTGGAACTATACTTCGTGAGGACAGAGTTTCAGCTAGCTGACATCTTCACCAAGGCCCTCCCAAGAGAAAGGTTTCAGTTTATTCTCCCACGCCTTGGCATGAAAAGCATGACTCCAGAAACCCTCAAGTGTCTTCAGGAAGAAAAGGAGGAGTAAAAGATTGTCTTCTTATATCCTTGTACATAGTTGTATATATCTTAAATCAAAAAGAAAAATACAAAAATATAAAACCTATAAAAACCATAAAAATCGAAAAATCAGAAAATACCAAAAATAGTTCTACCTAGGCATGTCTTCTATTTATCGATAACATTTACGTATCTAGAAATGTCATTCAACAATGGCACGGATTCTTAAATGAAGCTCGAGCAGAAGTTATACTAATCAGTTAAAACATGTCTTAATGGCTTGCAGTTACTTCATACTGCAACCCGCACTGTACAATGGGGAAAGCATGTCGCCAAAAAGACAGCTGTTTCTCCAACCGGGTGATGTTCACCTGGGCATGGATTACTTTATATCCATGTTCTCCGACTTGATGTACGTTTCAGTGCATCACTTCGTATATAAGAAGAGAAGTCTTCTTTTCATCAAGATTCTATATCTTGTTAGATCCCTCAAGAGAGTCTTGATGTTACACAAGGTGGTAAAATGAACTAAATTTTCACAAATGTCCGTCGCTCAATTGAATGACTACAGCTCTTTTAATGGAAAACGGGTCATTAATTGAGGGGGAGCACATTTGTTCAAATTTCCGACACCTTGCCATATTTGTGCAAACATCAGCAGTGACACTCTCTCGTTGTTTCAAGGGGAGCATAGTATGCTCCAAAATCAGAATACATTTAAACCTGCCACATTTTCTCCCAAATTTTTCTAAATGTATTTAAATCAATTGGGATCACAAATCTCAAATGGTTTGAAATTTTTGATCGGGGGAGAGAATGTGATTTAAATAGGAAATTCTGATAAAATGTGATGATTTGGAAGCTAATGTATGCTCTCCCGTATGTGCTAAACCATTTTGTACATCAAGGCACATATTGAGGGGGAGCAAAATGTTTTGGTCATAAACGTAAGCTCTTCCATATGTGCTAAAATCTTTCTTATATCAATGCACATATTGAGGGGGAGCAAATGGTTTTAACAAAACAAAGGATTTGGCATCTCATGTGGCCGTGACTCAGAATTAACCAATGAATTGACGAAACTTGAACTGCCATCAATCGAAAGGATTCGTCTTGGCCGGGTAATAATTTCAAGCTGGTCTAACCAGTGATGTAAGCGTGTCTCGAAAAAGATGAATCTGAGTAGAGTGTACCATTTCGAGAAACTTTCTGTGGACTTGACCAGGCCGGGTAATAATTTCAAGCTAGTCTAACTAGTGATGTAAGCGTGTCTCGAATCGGTCTTGTTCACTGAAAGTGGATCAATTCATAAAGTGCGAGCTCTACCTAACATGTGCAAATTTATAAAACAATCAACCGAACACATGTTGAGGGGGAGCAATTTGAAAAATATAAAACTCTCAAGTGTTTGCAAAAATGTGTTTCAGAATCATGAACACTTGAAGAGATTTTTCAAAGATTTGGTTTGGCAATCGTGGATGAATACCAAAGACCGACCATGTTAAGTAATGCATGGAGTTATAAGAATGGTTAGGTTAGGCTCAAGTTCCCACGATCCAGCCAGAGCCGGAGGGATCTACCCAGGGACAATCCACTAGTTAGTGTAGAAGTCCTTAGGTATGATTAAAAAGGAGAAAAGTGAATGAGGGAAAAGTGCCGACTGAGATGGAGCTAGTACTGGAACAAACCCAACAAGGTTCTAGTAAGGAAGTCTCGGTAAGCACTGAAGGGGTTGAAGAATGAAAAAGAATTGTAAAGATAAAGGGTGAAAAGAAATAGCCCTCTTACAACTTAGGCAGAA